>OZ026613.1:71733209-72030709 GCA_964020975.1 Hermodice carunculata | reverse complement strand
TAAAGGTCTATATGATTTCATAAATAAAGTAGATGTTGTCCCCAGTTTTTGTACAGATCACTCTGCTGTAACATTAACAATCAAATCAGAACATTATGCTCATGGGCTGGCTTCTGGAAACTACACACATCCTATCTTCTAAATAAAAAGGATTTAGAACATATTAAAAGACAATAAACAGAGCAAATGAAAACCACAGAAATACAGACACTGGCCACAGATCACTGTAGGAATTCATAAAGACAGAAGTAAAAGGTGAAACAATCCGATATGCCACAAAGAAAAAGAAAACCATATTTAACTAGAGATAGTCTTCGAACGCGACAACAAATATATCCCCCGCAGGACCCAGTCTCCCAATTGAGAAATCATCTTTAAGAGCCAACTTTTGTCACAATATTAGTGCTATCATTCCCATGTTACTGAATCTCTATTGCAAAGCCACCTACTCCATGTGACCACTTTTTGACCTGCCCTAGGAGTGGTCTTTCAAAGGATGGATGACTGTATTAAGATGCAAATAAATCTGGATGAGGGAGAAAATATAAATGCAACACCGGCCCTACAAGATGTACAATGCACCATATAAATGCAACATAGTTCACAAGAGGATCATGATGATCCTGTGCTCAGCTGACACAGGTACATTTTGCAAAGTGTGACATAAATGTGGTGAAAATTATCCACCAAGTTTGAATTTAATCTGGCCAAAATCATTTAAGTTATAATAATTACAAGAAATTCCCATGTTAAACTTTCCTATTAAAACTTTTTTCAAGATTTTTGAAAAAAAATCATAAAAAATCCAAAAATCACTGGAGCATGACCATTTGAACAACTTATTGAGACCCACCCATGGTATATTGCCACTAAGTTTGAAGTGAATCTGACAGACAGTTTCTTCAGAGAAGTCGAAAGTGTCAATTACCATTATAATGCCCATTGACTGGCATAGTAAGCAATAGAAAAGGTCCACTTACCAATAAGTACCCAAACTGAAAAAAAAATCGTTAAAAATCAGGAATCCACAGCAGTGCCACCTAGTGAACCACTTTCTTTGACCCTTCTATAAGGAAAATATACACCAAGTTTCAGCTCAATCTGAATGACGGTTCTGCAGAAGATGTCGAAAATAGCAAAAACACACAAAAAATAATAAAAGATTAGAAAAAAATTGCAGCACCACCTGGTAAACAAATTAAGAATTAGGAGTCCTTAGAAGTGTTCCTGTGTGATATCAAAGCAATTGGGTGAGCGGTTTCAGAGAAGAAGATTTTTCAAGATTTGCCCCAAAAAAGAACAAAAAAATTCATAAAAAATCCAAAAATCACTGGAGCATGACCATTTGAACACACTTGGTAGACACTCACCCAGGGTACATCCCCACCAAGTGTAAAGAAAATCTGGCTGATGGTTTTTCAGAAGAAGTCGAAAATGTAAATTGCGTACGATGACGGACCCTCAAAAAAGCTCAGCTGACTGTCAAGTCAGCTGAGCTAAAAAGGGTTACACGAATGGATTACCCTCAGCACCCACAATCTTTTTTTCCTAAATTCTGCAATTTTTTGCTTTTTTTTTTGACACTTCGCAGGTGACATAATATGGCATAACTGCACCAAAAATTTAATGAAGCTGTGATGAATCCTTCTCGATATTACAGGGCCAGAATTTCGGTGAGAATCCGAGAATCCATTCTCGTAAAGACTGTCCTAAAGTTGTCTTTCTTTTAAAAGAAAAGTAATTGACAAAAATCCAAATAGATTCTCGCAAAATTTTTTGAAATTCTGGCCCTGTATTATGGTAACATTGTCCACTTGTGCGCCAGTCCGATGGCCTTCAAATAAATACTTCTAAAGTTTCACAAGTTTACACTAATAAGCAGAAGCTGGTTTTCGATAGGAACTTGGTCCATAACAATGTACATCTCTGACAAAAACTTGCTGAAGCTGCAATAGATCCTTGTTGAGATATTATGGTAATGTCATCCCCTTGTGTTCGACTCACATGTCCTTGAATTGAATACTTTAAAGTTTCAGAAAAAGTTTACAAATATGAAGAGGAAATTGGTTTTACATAGGAACCTGGTCCATTATAAGATGCATCTTTGATAAAAATTTAGTAAAGCTGTGGTACATATGTTTTGAGACATCATGGTAATGTCGTCAGGGTTGACCCCACTCAGACAGCCCTCAAATAAATACATTAAAAGTTTCATAAAAGATTTAAAATTATCACAGAAAGCTAGTTTTCAGTGGAACCTGGTCCATCATATGATGCATTTCTGATAACAATTTGAAGCTATGGTAAAAATATTTTGAGATATCACGGTAACATTGTCATGGTGGAAGCAACTAAGATAGCCTTTAAGTTAAAAAGTTAAAAAATAATCAGAGGAAGCTGGTTTTCAATAGGCCCTGCCCATCATAGTATGCATTAGGGGTGCAACGATACACTTTGTCACCATACGATATATATTTCGACACAGTACCAACAATATGATACAAAACGATACAATTCGATAGTATCACATGAAATGATGAAAGTGATGAGATGCGGTGTCTAATATATATTTATTGAAATAAAGAGCTGTGTATTCATATTGTTTGAGATTTTATAGAAAAATAAAGAACTGTAAAACACTGATGGGAATCATTTGTCTTGTTTTTCTAACACATTTAAATAAAGGGAAAACACAACTAACAGTATCTTGCTTGTGTAAGTCTCTCTTTCAGATGATTAATATTGTTTAACACACAACAGCATTTAACTTATAGTTTTCTGGCTCACATATTTCACACTGACATAGTGGGACATAGGTTAGTTATTGAAGATTGATATGGCTTTCTGTTCGTGTCTCTTTTCAGCACACACTGACATTGTGTGCTGAGAAAAGACTTACACAAGCAACAAGTCACATTAATATTGCAGTAACTACATTATATCAGACCATATCAGTGTGCAATGTGTCAGCATGGACCTATTAACTGGTTGAGCCACATTATTTCAAATTCTCACAAAGGTCGGATCTTTCCAATGCAATGGCACTGAAAGTGGCATAGTCCGCATGTATCGGGTCTCTCAATAGCGGATCTCACAGGACTTGGACCACCATATTTCTTTCTCTGTATGCTGGGATATTTTTCTGAACTAAATTTATAAGGATCGGCATAAATTTACTTGTGATAGGAACTTCATCGCTCCCATTTGTGATCTTTTACATCATCCATCTTGAAATGCTTCAAATAGGAATGAGCGACAAAGGAAGCAGAAGCTCTCCAGAAATGCCCGGAACAACCTTCCTCTTGTGTGATCGTCAACCCACGTGGTCATCGTTTTTTTCTTGCATATGAAACCTAACCTAACAGTGGCAGATCAGCGGAGAGCAACAGAAAAATTGTTATTATAGCATTTTCATTTCTAATAGAACAATGTTTTATCATAATATATTCTATAAATGAACGACGATAACTTTCTCTAGATTAAAATTATATGGAAGCCCGATCAAACAAGTGCTTGCCTGCTTGAATGAACCGACACTGATGAAATGGCCTGATCCATTTTTCCCACAGCTCAAAGCGAGGTCAACATGACGCCCAAACAAACGTGGTCACAATGGGAAAATGCCGAGTCTTATTTTGATCCATAACTTATGAATTATGGTGAGTTAGGCTCCCCCGAACTTGTAGAATAAAGTTAAGACAGTGACTTAAGCCATCAAAACAATTTTACGACAATATAAGCTGATTACTTTGCAAGCAAAAGCTCCATACCAGGCGATGCATCAGGTCCTTTGGGGGTGATGGGAAAACGACAATAATCAAGACTGGCAAACATTTTCAAGTTGCAAAACGCATTTTTCAGCACCCAGACAAGAGTTCTTTATTGAAATAAAGATTTTAAAGGTTGTAATTGTTAAATTTAATACATTTTAAGTTGTTTTTTTTTTTTCAAAACATATGTAATCGATAATGATGTAGTGGTGGTGGCAGAAATTTGCGCACCAGAAAAAGTCAGCCCTGCAGTTGAGCTGTTAGGTCAAGCACGTGAGGTTCCTCCAATCAGCAACCACCTGCATTAATTTATACGACTGCCTTTTGTTCTGCGCTAGGGGTGGTCGCTCAAAAGAGGGACTACTGTTTCGCATTTTTTCGATACAGGGGATTTGATTTCAATATGCGTATCGTGGCTTGGCTGTATCGCGGTGCACCTTTATTGGGGTATATCGTTACACCCTTAGTACGCACTATAGTATAAGCCGCATCATTCCATCTTATGTGGTTATTAGATATCAGACTGTATGGACCTATCACACTTTAGGCCATGTGACTTTCAAAAGAGGTCAAGGACAACATGAAGCTACACTTCACATGCCCTGTACAGGAAACATGTACAGCAAAAATGTCATCCACTTATCTAAAACCATTCATTAGGTATTGAACTGAATGGATATAATGGACGGACAAACAGGTTGACTGCCCCTATCCCCACTATTTCTGTGTCCCGCTACACCACCTTTGGTGGTGGGCACAATAAGCCTCATCTATACGAAATTAAGTCTCAATTAAATATAAAAAAACTTTTTGAAACCACTTTAAATTCATAGGAATCTGTACTTGGAGTGGTGTTTAGTTGCCTCCAAAACAGACCAGGCTCCATATCACCTGTGCTGCAGAAAACATGAAAATTCAGGTCTTGCCATTTAAGGAGAGCAATCCCTTTCTCTCTGCTCCGAACACACCTGAAACACTGCAGGAGAACTGCGAATGACTCCCAAAGACAGATTTCACTATGAGCTCATATCAGCAGCTCCCCCCATAGCTTTCCGGGGATGAGCTTCGATTCAGAAGAGCTATTTGCAGGTTGCCAGGTATTTTGTTCATGGACAGGCCCGAGATAGGTCTATTTAGCAGACAATGTGTTCAGATTCTTTTGTAATTAGAATTTGATAACTCACAACTAATTCAATGTTGAAAAGTCAACAACTATGCTAAGTGCTTTGAATGATTCAAAGTGTTTTGCTTGAGGACATGTTTACCCTGTATTAGGAACAATGAAAACTTAGTACACATACACATGTAAACAAATTTGAAACACATATACAACCAAGTATCCTATGATTAGTTTTGTTGACCCTTACCTCACTTATTTAAGACTGAGTCCACACCTTTCCTTGGAATGGCACTTGTTGGAGTTGCCAAACCAGTGCCAAGGAAAGATGTTGACCTGAGACATGTTATCTTTCTTTGGCATTGGTTGGGCACTCCCAACAAGTGCAAAGGAAAGCTGTTGACGAAATTATTTTCCATTACCAAAGAAATTTGTCCAAAACATTGAAGCTGATGTCATTTGGCCACCGGCTGGTTTTGGCCGGTTTAAAAGGGAAAGGGTTAAAGCAGAGCAAACCTTTACACTGTGAAGCACTGACAATGCTGACCTTGTTTCATGGAGATATGCATCAAAACACAAGTAACAGGAAGGCAACATGGATCAAATGCACTCCATAAATGTACATCTGCGTATTGCGGCAATACAGGCTTAATTGTAGTGACTGTGTCAAACCCATCAATTGTGTCTACATCTAAAATCACAAAAATGTCTGTCAGAGCTGTGAGTTTGTGCTTCACCACAACCTGAATAGTCTTGAAGCAATAGGGACGATAAGATACAATTTCTGGGTCCACTGGGCCAATGAAGACTACAATATCATCCCCATTCTGCTTCGGTTTCGGAAAGAGAGTTTCTTTAAGAGTGCGAGTGACACTGTCTTTTCCCCTGATGGGCAGAGTCATCAAGGACTCCTCTTTGGGATATCGTATTACTTGAAATTTCTCCCGCAGACTTTTCTTAATCCAGTTACGCAGGATGCGACCCTCCAGTTGCTGATAGCGATGAAGATTTTCAGCTACATTGCTAAATGATCTGTAATCATGCAATTTTGTGCCCTGGTTCCATTCAAATAAAGCATGCATCGGAACTAACTCAGCAACTTCTGTCCGTAATCTGCAGTCTGGGTCAGTCTCGGCACACAATAGTACGACGAAAGCTTCGTCATTTGAACTTTCTATTGGCAACATCTTCACAACAGTGCGATTCGCAGCTTCATTGAGGGTATCCATCTGTTCCTGCGTTTTTTTGACAACAGCTTTGTCAATGATTTCCTTTAGATCTGGATCCAAGTATTTCTGAGCAAACACAGCTTGTTGGTCATACATTTTTAAAGTTGTTTCACTAGGGCTGAAGAGAAGGTCCATGAGGTTCTCCGCTCCTGACGACCTGCTGAAAGTAAAAATAATGAGTTTCACATAAAATGCCAACCCCCATTTAGATGTGTTAGATAACATCACATGAATGCTACTATTATTCAATACTAACTGTTGCAAGTGACAAACAGTATTCGAACATTACCATCTTTCCCTCTTCCACAAGACAAACAAATAGCGTTCAAAGAATGGATTACCCTTGGTGCCCACAATCTTTTTTCCTCAATTCTGGATTTTTTGAGACTTCACAGGTGTTATAATAGGGTGTAACCGCACCAAAAATTTGATGAAGCTGTGGTGAATCCTTCTTCAGATATTATGGTAACATGATTGTCCACTTACGTGCCACTCAGACAGCCTTCAAATGAATACTTCAAAAGTTTCATAAGTTTAAAAATAATAAGAGGAAGCTGATTTTCAATGGAAATGTGGTCCATTAAAATGTGCATCTCTCATGAAAATTTGGTGAAGCTTCAATGCATCTTTGTTGAGATATTATGATAATGTTGTCCCCTTGTGAGCTACTAAGATGACCTTGAAATAAATGCTTTAAAATTTCATAAAAAAAATCTATAAATTATAAAAAGGAAGCTAGTTTTATGTAGGAACCTGGTCCCTCATAAGATGCATCACTGACAAATATTTGGTAAAGCTGTGGTAAATATTTTTTGAGATATTGTGGCAACGTCATCAGGGTAGACGCCACTCAGACGGCCTTCAAATAAATACATTAAAACTTTCATAAAAAGTTTTGAAATATTCAGAGGAAGCTGTTTTTCGATAGGAACCTGATCCATTATAAGGTGCATCTCTGGTAAAAATTTGGTAAAGCTACGGTGACTATTTTTTGAGATATCGCGGTAACGCTGTCAGGGTCGACACCACTCAGATGGCCTTCAATTATAGTCAAAATTACCCGAGTTGTTAATCTGTCAAACCGAATCCCCCGAGTTGTTTGCCTGCCTGCGCACCTGATCACCCAAGCGCGAAGCGAACTATGGGGTGGTGGTTTCTGAAGAACTGCCAACCTAAGGGCAAATTCTAGAGGATAGCCCGCACAAAACTGCCACTTTTCTCGATAATATCTTTCAGCCAGGGTCGACCAATTTTTCTTAGGGAAAGCGGCTTGAAACTTTTTTTTATATTATTTTATGTTTCATAATAGTTCTTTAGAGTCGAGACTCGGGCCTTTTCGGGGGGGGTCAGTCGGAACCACACACACACATATATATATTTGTTATGCCTTCGGTAACTTGGACATTTGTCAAAACATGTTTAAAATGGATGTTCTTTCCCCTTTTACACATTACCTCCTGTGACGTCAGTTGAATTTGTTACCTGGGCACAGCCAAAGGAACTTGTCAATAATATAAACTCTCTTCAAGCTTTTACATGTTTCTTTTTTTTCAATATAGGCTTCTGTTGGTTATATTGCTAGTATAGGCTCCAATGGGGAGGGATGGTTGTAGCGCGACCTGACAATAAATCACTTTAATCTGCAAGTGTTTATGAAAAGTAACCACTTATATTGAGACATGTACGGGTAAAAGGCTCCGAAACATGTTGAGTAGTTACCCGCTGACGACCCTTAAATTTATCTGGGCTGATACAGCCTATATCAAAATTTAACAGGGGAACGTGTGCAATATGGACAATAGTAATTCCATATGTATATAGGTTAGACAGGGACAGGTTAGCTTATGGAGAGTAAAGAGTTCGGACTGAGGAATAGGGTATTGACTACTAGGAAGTGGTTCTGGGCAAAAAGACAAATACAATTGAATTCCTTAGCACTTCACACGGTTGTCCCTCATAACATGGTACTAATATTTTTGCTGTTTTGTTGACACTAGAATGGTTGTAAGGGCATAACCAACTTTACCTGTTAACCAGACAAACATTTTTCATGCTGTTAGTATCTTTTTGTTTAAATCTGGTGACAATGATGTAAAACTTGGATGATCTAAGACACACAGACTAGCATTTAAGAATGACTTACAAACAGTTCTGAACATTTTACTGAGGAGGCATGTGATTGTACTGTATGCATTATAACAGTTCAAACCAAACATGTGCCCAGTTGTTGGCAGTGATCATCAATACCATACATAATCAGTAGGCCTGCCCACAACACTCTAGTCCATGGCATCATTGTTGCTTGCTCCTCCTTCATGAGGCAGAGATCCCGGGAAGAGTGGGTTCTCAGTTTATGACACCTTAAAAATGAAAAAAACAAAAACAAAAAAAAACAAAAACAAACCCAAAATAAAAAACCTTAAATCTTTTTAATATGGAAGATGTAGATAGACAAACAGATAGATAGATAGATAGATAGATATAGATAGATAGATAGATAGATAGATAGATAGATAGATAGATAGATAGATAGATAGATAGATAGATAGATAGATACATAGATAGATCTATCTTTTAAAATTGTGACTTATTTACAACGGGCTGTGCGTAAAATGAGTCAAAAGTCCCATCCTTGTAAAGCAGCCAGAACCCTGTGAGGATAGTTAATATATGGAACAGACAATGGAAACTAAGGAAAGTTGCATGTATGATATACAAACGCCATACTTAAGTGCATTGACCACATTGGAGATCAGGTAAGGAATATGCTGCTTTAAGACTGTGACTTCGTGGTAGAACTCATGGATGTAAACATGGGATCGGTGAATACCGTCTTCACATAACTTCTCTCTCAGGCAACTTTCCACGTCCTCTGTGACTTCACCTGATTTGACAATGCATATGGCCCAATCTGAAAATTAAAGAGAAAATTAAAAAAAAAAAAAAAAAAAAAAATTGATCTCTGTCCTGCTTTACAACTGCAGCACAGAATCTATGATGACACTATTATCATTTTTGTAAAATACATTAGGGCCTTACCATACTTCTGAATTATACATCTGTCCTAAAATCTCTCCTGTTCAGCTATATGAATGTTCCATGTAAGTCAATATGGCTCTTTCAAAATCCAGTTACTCACTCTGGGCACCTTCGTGTGACGACCATGCAGGATGAATAATTTCATAGTAACAGTGTCACTGTGCACCCAACACTTCTCCACTGTACACAGGCATGCCAACTTTTGAGTGTTTTTAAGTACAGTAGTTTTGAACGTGTATACTTGGGGTGGCATAGTCCCATTTACTATTTATGTCTGCATTATGACACTCACTAACAGTCCTACCTCTTGCAAAGTACCATGAAGTATCTTTGTGCAATTATTGTGGCCAGAATCAGCAATGGGATTCTGAAAGGTCCCTATTGCCATGACCCCTCTGTCATTTTTATCATGGTTATGGAGGGATGATTGTTTCAATCCAGATGCCACTGTGCAAAGCATTTTATCATTTTACTCTTACTTTTACCCCCTTGTCCTTAAAAATATTAAATTCAAACCTACAAGTAGCTGCTGACGCAAGCCATATACCCTGCCCCACATAATCATGGTGGTAAATACACATGGTCTACCTTGAAACATGTTGTGACCATGTTTAATGAACTTCCATTACGTCCTTCTATAGATATTGCATAGAACAGAATTCTACTTGAAAGGCAATAAGAAGACAAGGCAAGTGTTGATTTACAGATACATGGTGTGCCAAATAAGCCTGACATTTTTTGTCCTTCACTGGACTCATTAGAGGCTACTTGGTAATCATTGACCACAGGGTGAGCATAACTATAATCTTATGCCCAGTAGTACAGGGAGTTGAAATCTTTCAACTCCACAGTTGTGTGGCTCAATCTAAACTGAATGCTGAGTTGTGTGCATGGCCTTTATATCGGGCCATGTAACATTGCTAGGGGACATCTAGACGTTACGTTGTATTGTGACGTCAATTATCGGTCAGCATGTTCAGCCTTACTGGACAGTAGGACTGGGTTCTCCCAGTCATCACAGGTGACTGTGTTGGCATGTGGTTTCATGGCAGGTCATGTTCACTGATTAATAAGTGGGGTTACACAGGAGCTTTTCTTCTCTGTGAGTACGCATAAGAGAAGACTATCTCCAACAGGGAGGGTTTTATCTCCCTGTTCCCAGATCAGATAATGTGTCTAGATCATAATTTTTTTGTTTACATCCTTTAAAATAATATACGTTTGAAAGGCCCTGTGATCTTGAAGCTTATCGATCTCTTAATTAATCAACTAGAACAGGATGATTTTCCAACAGAAAATCAAATGTCTCCCCCAGTCGAGATGCTGACCTGGGTTTAATGAGATGCGAGATTAGGGGTCAAATCAGCAGCCTCGTTCTCGGTTCCATTGCTGGGCAGTGCTTATGTAAACAAAGACGCGTGGGCACATCTTAGTCCCTGCTATTTGGGAGTGTTGAGGTGTTCCCGGATCACATGAAAGGGGTGTGATAAGTGATTTACCACTTACAGTAAAACCTTCCTATACCGAGCACCCTTGGGGCCTGAAAAAAAAGTGTTCAGTAAGGGGAGGTGTTCAGTATAGGGAGGTTTGCTAACATTGGAAGTATACATTCGGGACCGAGAAATGGTGTTCAGTATAGAGAGGTGTTCGGTATATGGAGGTGTTGGGTTAGAGAGGTTTTACTGTATATAACAGTCAGTGCATTTATTGGGTTACGATTAATGGTCATTTTACGAGCATCCTGTCACCCCATACCCCACTGAAGATACAAGAGATGCCTGTTTGAAACACCCACCAACCAGATACTGCTCTGGCATTTTAATTTAAAACAGATCCATGACCCTTTCACTCTGTAACTTGACCAACAAGTGTTCATGCTTTACAAGATGGTATAAATTTGGGCTGGGTTGGGTTAAATTTTCAAGATACAAGTGGTCCAATTTGAATAACAGAACAGTCCATTTTATCAGAAATAATGGGGTTTTACAACTACTGATAAAATAAAACCCTTTCTGTGATAACATAGATTAGGCTAAGTTTCATACTTACTGATATTTTAAGTTGTGAAAAAAATGTATTTGAGCATTCTAGGGCAAATTGTACAGATTTGATCAAAATTCAAAGGGCCCTACCCCCTAAATATGTCATTTTGGGGTTCCTTCCTTTTTGGCTGAAAGGTGGACACAAGGTTGTCACTATCCCACCACCCCCATTAGATTATGGATATGTGTGCTTTGGCAGTGCATTCTTGGTGCAAATTGCCGGGAATAGACCCCATGTTACAAAAGTGGAGCTTTGTAGAAAACGTGGATTTTTTTGCAAAATGGCGGATTTTAGAGGTTGAAATTCAAAGTCAGGTCACAAGATTATTTTTTTCTAATTTGGACCTACATCTTACTGCTTGCATCAGGAAAGTATTTTTGCAGTAGATGGCAAAATATTTTGTCATCACATTGCTTGTACAAAATTTGATCAAATTACATGTACATGACTTCTGGATATTTGTGCCAGCAATGGCTGACAGATCAGAAATGAATTGGACATATTGGACTACCATGGCCCTATTATTAGACTGGAATAATACCATAATGTGGATTTAAATCTGTGGAAAGAGGACATATAAAGGTAAGAGATCATAACACATCTTTTGTACCACTTTTCACAAATTTCTTATTTGTATGTGATACCAGTTAATATCATGGCCACCATGTTGGATTTTGTGTATCTTGGTGACGTCACAGCCTAAGGCTTAGCTTGGAACCGAGGTGTGCTGGTAGCCAATCAATCTCATTCATGTCTCAGCATTTCGACTGCTCGTGGGCCCTTACGATTGTCACCCTTTTTTTTTATAAATAG
The DNA here is from genome assembly GCA_964020975.1 of Hermodice carunculata. Taxonomy (NCBI): domain Eukaryota; kingdom Metazoa; phylum Annelida; class Polychaeta; order Eunicida; family Amphinomidae; genus Hermodice; species Hermodice carunculata. The sequence continues at coordinate 72,018,698 of OZ026613.1, read as the reverse complement.
GCATACCGATTACAATGATCTACAGAAACGGTGAAGGTACACTCTTTATTGACATTTCAAAACGTTGATTTTTGACGAAATGCCCATGTGACCTTGAAAATAAGTTAAGGTCATACATTTGCAGTTATAAGCACGGTCTTACAAAAGTATTGCATAGAAACATAATCGCAAAATGTCAACCTCTTTAAGACAAATCTTTCTCGAGTGCATCTGCAATGATTTTTAAAAAGTGGCCATCTGACCTTGAAAAAGGTCAAGGTCACCCATCTAAAATCCCAACCTAGTTGGTATTATGGTACATTAAACATGCAAAATTTCAACCTCCTATGTCAAATCCTTACAGGGTTGTTGCATGCGTGTCAATATTAGATGACATGCCAATGTGACCTTGAAAAATATGTCAAGGTCACCCATCTGCAATCCCAAGCAAGATCATATATAGGTACATTTTCATATAAAATTTAAACTTCCCAAGTCAAATCTTCCTTGAGTCATCAAGTCCACATTGATTTTAGACGAAATGCCTACGTGACCTTGAAAAATAGTACAAGGTCATACATCTGCAGTTACAAGCTGTCTTACAAAAATCTTACATAGAAATATAATCACACAAAATATCAACCTCTTTAAGTCAAATCTTTCTCGAGTGCATCTGCAATGATTTCTTAAAGTGGCCATGTGACCTTGAAAATACGTCAAGGTCAACCATGTAAAATTGCAACCTAGTTCATATTAGAGTACATAATCATGCAAAATTTCAACCTCTTAAGTCAAATCCTTGCGGAGTTATTGTATCAGCGTCAATTTTACATGACATGCCTATGTGACCTTGAAAAATAGATCAAGGTCACCCATCTGCAATCCCAAGGAGGAGGAGGAGGAGGAGAAGGAGGAGGAGGAGGAGAAGAAGGAGGAGGAGGAGGAGGAGGAGGAGGAGGAGGAGGAGGAGGAGGAGGAGGAGGAGGAGGAGGAGGAGGAGGAGGAGGAGGAGAAGAAGAAGAAGAAGAAGAAGAAGAAGAAGAAGAAGAAGAAGAAGAAGAAGAAGAAGAAGAAAAATATGTCTCCCCGTTGCACGGGGAGACATATATATTCATGCAGGATGATAAGCCATGTAAAACTAGTTATGCTTATGCACTTCAATATGCAAATTTTGAAGGGTAATTTATCATACTTTCCAAGAAAATGTGTGGACAAACTATGCAGGTGATTTTGAGCTGCTTAACAATCTGTGTTAACTAATCATTTAATAAAGAATTAATTACTTAGTAAAAGAAAGTAATCAGCCAAACAAATTCATGCTTATGTGCACACTTCCTACCTGAAATCTACCAACATTGACAATTTCAAAGGCCTAGCATTTATAGTTACAAAGATATGGTTTGGACAAAATCATTTGATCTGCAGGTTGCTTAATGGGCTTTGTTGATTGATTAATTAATTAATGAAAGTAATTCAGCACACAAGACAATGCTTATGCACACCAACTACTTTAGATGACCATCCATATAAATTTCAAAGGGCTGGCAGTCATAGTTTAGAAACGGAACGGAATAATGAATTTTTGTCACCTCTGAAACAGAATTTGCTGTTTTGCCTTAATGTGTTTTACATACAAAGAGAACTACTGAAACGGAATTTCTAGTTTTTTGAAACGGAAAAATACAGGCCCTATTACACTCTTGTATATCACCATGATGCACTGTTTGTATTTTTTGGGAGGGGGGGGGGGAGTGTTCTAGATCATTGGAGAGCTAATTACTTTAGTTGATTAGGTAGTGTAGTTGACAGGACAACATTATTACCAACAATTTTCAGCACCACCCAGCCTCACTCAGTCTTCTCTGCCACCCCTCTTCACCTATCTTTTAGCTGTCATGCTACATTTGTGAAAATAACATTTCAATTCAATTCATTTAATGAGGTGGAAAGGTAATGACGTTACCTCAGCTGTCCGTCTGTCCTTCCATTAAATGTCATCACTTTAATTCTTGAACAGCAGCAGCTGGACATCTTAGTTTGACGCGAGCCAAACATTGTTTACTGTTTCAAAAGCCTATTGGAGGTCAAGGTCATACCAATATTTGACCCAATTGCTGGAGGTCAATGTCCGCATAGTCATTGTTGCTCTAAACTCTTGAACAAGTGCAGTGGCTCATCTGAATTTCGATGACTCAAGCATCTGTGTGTGTTTCAGAAGCCTACGGAAGGCCAATGTCGTATCTCTATATTTGACACATTTTAAGAGGTCAAAGGTCACCAACTAATGATGTAACCACTCACTCTTGAACAAATGTAGCTAGCTAACTGAATTTTGCATCAGCCAAGCATCCAGGTGTGTTTCAGTATCCTATTGAAAGTCAGGGTTATATCTGTACACTCTACCCGTCAGCCATCTAAAATTTTGAGTGTTCCCATCATCTCAGTGTCCTTCTGAACTTTATCGACAGCCAAGGTCATATCTCTACATTTAAGTGATTTTTGAGAGGTCAAATGTCACTGATCATTATGTTATTCATTGCTGTTAAAATTAGTCCAAAATATTGAAGCAGGTGTCATTTAACCACCAGCTGATTTTGGCCAGTTTAATGGGGAGAGGGTCAAACAAACCATGCAACATACTGCAAAAATTGTGACCCAGACTCAACTGTACTTCTGCACACATGCACAAAGCATTGATGACCCAAAGTATGATCGCATGGAAAAAAAGAATTGATTCAAATATTGATCCGTTGTTGAAAAGAAGGATTTTATTTGAATCTTATATATATTTAAACTTGGGTGTGGTTCAAGCAGGCAGGCATGCTTCAGCCTCTTCCACCCTTCGCAGTGTGAAGGAGACAGCCTCGCATGATCCAGCAGGTAGGACTGACCCTTCAAACACTGAAGCCATACTCTAACATGTTGGGTAATGTATTGTGACATAAACACTGATAAATGCTACAAAATCATCCTTCACAGCAGGTCAAGTGACTTAATAGTTCAGCTTTTAAAATTAAAGAAACACAAAACTAGAAAAGATGTGCTTCACAGCAAATCTACCTGGGTGCTTTCAAAATCAGAACAGTTTGAAATGCTACACTGTGCCACTGTTCAACATAAATTAACCTAATTTGTATAAATTAAAATGCTACAACTTTGGTTCTTGGTTCATTGGATGTGGCCATCTCACAAACTTATAAATTGGAAGTTTGAATGACACCACTATCTAAAGTACTTTTGAAGCTATTCAAGATTTCAATTTAGTATATTTGAGTAATTTGCATAAGTTAAAACATTACAGTTTTAGTTCATAGGATGCAGCTATCTGGCTATGTTACAAACCTTTAAATTCAAGTTGGAATGTCACCTCTATCTATTAAAGTTTTGAAGCTATTCAAGATTTAAATCCTACAAAATCACCTAATCTGCATAAATTAAAATCCTACAACCTCGGTTTATGGTTCATTGGAAGTGGCTTTGCCACAAACCAATTTAGATGTGCATACACCACTATCCAATGAAGTGTTTACAGAGAAAAATTGGCAGCTACCTGCATTATCAGGTTACGGTATAGGAAATAAGACCCAAACAAGCTTTAAACTTCACGGTGGTCAAGGTCAAGGTCAAGGTCAAAGTGGGCCTAATTTCCATGTTTACTATAAAATAATCAAATAAATTTGGTTTAAACATATTTTATTCCCAAAAACGATTGGGGAGCAGGCAAAGCCTATATGAACCCCTCTCGCAAAAAAAAAAAAAAAAGAAAAGAAAAGCTGTGAAGTACAATCCAGTGAAGAGAGGGTGCAAATACAGGTATAACAGGACAATACATGTACAAGGACATACAAAGAGAAGTTCACATCAATTTGACAGGACAGATAGGTATAGTATGGCTAGCTAAACAGAATTGTTCCCGTGACAGTTATTAAGGAAACCGATTTGTGTCTTTGACGTAGGCAATAACAGCACCATAAATCTTTGATTTTACTTGTTTAGGGCAATTGATGGGTCCATACAGCAACGTTTTGCATGTAAATTGAGCATGGGGGATGATTTCGGTTTGCAAGATACTACGCTGTGCAGAGTAACGGGGACATTCGAAAAAGTAGTGAAATACATCTTTGTTTCCTAGGCCGCAGACACAAGTCGGTGTATCAACTCAAATAAATTTACACAAATTGTCTGGCATGTTACATGCGGTGAGTTTGTGGGTAGTATGGTGAACATGTGATATTCTACAATTACTTTTAAACATTACTTCGTGTGTTAAACGTCATAGCTAAAAACTGACATTATCACAAAATATGCACACTTTATTACATGGGCCTATTTTTGTGATAAAAAGTGAATATTGAGCTTTATTTAGTTTTTCTTTCTTTAATTATTTACTTCATTCCAATGATATTTTTATTCTTAGAAGGCCATGCACATACTTGAAGTTATTATCTGAAAACCCACTAAGATATTTTTCTTTTATTTATTTGTTTTATTTATCTATAATTCAGAAGTGCAGGTTTACATAAAACTTAATTTTCTGGGTTTTATTTTATTTTAGTGTTTGAATAATTAATTATTTAATGAACTATTTGTTTTATTTATTAGCTAAGGTTATATTGTATATTCACTGTACAAAACATCAGTCTACACTTTTGTAGGCCCCCAAAATGGCTCTTGGAAAATATTGTACATCTAAGACTGCACATTAAAACCTTTGAATACTTCTTTCACTTTTCAATATTCATTACTTTATTTCACATCTATCCATAAGAAAGTATCATTTCCAACCATTTTAAAAAGTTCCACAATTTTAAAACAGTTACCAAAGAAAATAAACAAAAACTAGGAAAGATGATTTGTTGCATAGCAAATCAGTGTGTGTGTCTTCAAAGCATATTTGTATGGCAATGTACAACTATTCCATAAAACAGGAGTAGAAGTTGGAATGGCATCTCTATCTATTATAGCTTTGAAGTTATTCAAGATTTAAAATTTCTAATGGTGCTTTTTTACAGAATGTAAATTGCTACAACTTTTATTTTAAATTCATTAGGTGATTAGGTGCCAATGGTCAACAATCCCCTGGTAGAAGTTGGAATGACATCTCTATTATACTGTTGAAGATATTCAAGATTGAAAATTTGAAATTCAGAAAGAAAGAAAGAACGAACGAACGAAAGAAAGAGAGAAAGAAAGAAAGAAAGAAAGAAAGAAAGAAAGAAAGAAAGAAAGAAAGAGAGAGAGAGAGAGAGAGAGAGAGAGAGAGAGAAAGAAAGAAAGAAAGAAAGAAAGAAAGAAAGAAAGAAAGAAAGAAAGAAAGAAAGAAAGAAAGAAAGAAAGAAAGAAAGAAAGAAAGAAAGAAAGAAAGAAAGAAAGAAAGAAAGAAAGAAAAGTGTGTTGACAAGCACACACTTTAATGATAGAATGCATGAGCAGGGATCTTGAGCATTTCCTGGACTGTGTAATTGTATATAAATAATGTAGCCCAAAATGTTTTCTTTAAGAGCCACTGAACTGACTGGTGTCCAGCAAGAAAACATTAACTTATAATTAAATTACCAAACAGACATAGCCATTCAATCAATGCAGCCAATGTTTTATGACAAAATTAATTCATTCAGTGATGAACCCAAAGGATATGCTCTTTGCTAATTCTTTCAAATTTGCATTGCTAATACAATGTGTGAAACAAATAAAAAAGGTCAGAACATCACAAATCATGAGCAGATATTATATTCTATTATGATAGTCAGAAATTTTAAATCAGAAACCCCTAATTTAAAAGATAAGAATACTCAGTATATCCCTTTGATACAAATTTTACTGACAGTAAGTGAAGACTTCTGTCCTGCATGAGTCAAGGGATGCCGCATTTTCAAAGGGTCATTTTGATGTCACATCTTGTAAAATATATACCAGGATTATGGCTTGTTTGCAGTTTCATTGAGATGTGACACCCCTGTAAAAATGTCCCACAGGTCTTACGATGTTGATAAAGGCTGTGGATTATGAGTGAAATCTATTGGGGGTAATAAAATACACATAAACTTAAGGAGGAAAGGGTAGGGTTTATTTTGATGTGGTTACTCTTGCCAGGACTTTGGAATAAGCTGGCCATTTGATACCAATCATGCACTGTCACTGGTCATGTGTGTTTGGTGGGGTGGCAGACACATAGCAGGGCCAGCTCCACAGTAAAATGGTGTCCCTTTAGCCGATTATTTTGTAAAAAATCCAATTATTTGAGGCTACAAAAGTGAAAATAAAACCCATATAAATGTCTACAGCAGCACCCATGTGGACCTGTTTACAAACACCACTAATTATAGCAGCCGGGTTGAGTGGCAGGGCAAAGAGGTAAGTGATAGGCTGTTTGGCCCACCAGCACTGTGGTCACAACTAATGAAAAGTTAGGTGGAATGCACTGTATAGTATATAACATATTGAAGATTTAAAACTTTAATTAGCCGTCATTTGCATAATTTTGAAAAGTATGACCTCTCATTATAAAAAGGCCAGACTTTATCCATAGAAGTATAATTGTGCCAAGTTTGGAATTTCTACATATAATACTTTTCAAATGAAATGTCGGACAGAAAGAAGAAAGAAAGAAAGAAAGAAAGAAAGAAAGAAAGAAGAGAAAGAGAAGAAAGAAAGAAAGAAAGAAAGAAAGAAAGAAATAAAGAAAGAAAGAAAGAAAGGAAAGAAAGAAAGAAAGAAAGAACACGAAAGAAAGAGAAAGAAAGAAAGAGAAAGAAAGAAAGAAAGAAAGAAGAAAGGAAAGAAAGAAAGAAGAAAGAAAGAATTCCTAGAAAAACAGAAAAGTGTGTGCTGACACACACACTTTAAAAATTTAGGCCACAGACCACAGTTATAAATCCTTCTATTTTTCATATTAGCATTTTTCAGTCCAAAAAATCAGCATTTTGGTATTTTGAAATTCCTGTGAACGGCATTTAACAGATGAAAATGTCAGAAAAATATGGACGGATTTTTGTCATACATTTCCCAGCTCGTTAATTTATGATAATTGAAATACGAAACAACACCTGGATGTCAGCTTTATACAGGTGTATGAACTGTGCTCTTGCCAGGGTCACATCATTGTCCTTCTCCACCATAAAGTTCCCACCTGGCCTGGAAGACAGTGCACCTATATGACCTCCAATGAAGCAACTCTGCCATGCAGCAAACCTGACTTAGCTAACTTTATTCAAACAGAAGCTACAGCATGCTGAAAACACAGTATTTTCACAATTACGGACTATCTCCGTTGGGATGCGCAACCAGCCAATCACAACTGTAGTCTGTAACCTTTATACAAAATATTACTACTATACATAGTGCCATCTAGTGGCAGACTATTGTACTAGGCCTACAGGACCAGGTGGCAGGAAACCAAGCACAGATAATAACTGATGAGCTTAGAAGCAAAACAATTGGATATCACCTGAAGTATGTGCATTTCCTTTCAAGGAAACACACAGTCAGGATTATCACACAACCAGTGTCTAAATTATTGCCGAACTTCTAGAACTGATCTTTACTTTGGCAGGTAAAAAACACCAATTATCGCCCATCTCGCTGGAATTTTCGCAAATAAAATTGTTTATAACTTTACTTTATGTTCAGTTGTTCTATTAATCTTATTTTTTATGAACATAAATTATTCTTGGTATTATTCTCCTTCTATGTAGTTATTTTCAGGATAATTAGTTGTTTGTTTGGAGTTCTGGTTGTGCCAAACAGTTGGTTGCCCACCCGGAAAAAGTGGTTGTCCATCTGACATTGACTTTGTTGCCTGACTTGGAGTTTGGTTTGTCTGAGAAATGTGTTATAGTTGCCTGTGTGGTAGTGTTTGCTTTTGTTGCCATGTTTCATGTCAATAAACTTGCTAAACCAAGAGCTGATCATAATGATGGACAGCAGACAGCAAGCCCACACCTGAAGACGATTACAAAATGACACGGCAACTCTTGCTATCGACAGCGAGGAAACCTCAGTGTCACGTAGCGAGGAACAATACCAAAAATGTTCTAAACAGAGTTCTGATTGCCGATTAAGTACATGTTACTTATTTTTGATGTAAATACACACAAATTTTACTGGCATTTTAATAGATTATCTTATGATACACAGTAAAATGTCCAAATCTCAGGCAATAATGAAAGATTTACAGTAAAAATTGAAGATTAACAGGAAGTCGAGATAGCTTTATGGGAAAACTCATACATTCTTGGCTAAAATCAAAGCTTGATGGGACCGTAAAGCCATAAAGCTTCAGGGACAACCCTGTGAACACTTTAGTTTGACCCGTCCACGAGCTATTTTCCATCGAGTTTCAGAGGAATCAGAGTGACAGTTTTGCAGAAGTTGAAAATAGCTTTAACACCCCCCCCCCCCCCAAAAAAAATGTTAAAAAACAGAAAAAACCATAGCACTACCTGGTGGAAAATATTAAAGTCTATAGGTCCCAGGAAGTGTCCCTACTCAATTTCAATGCAATTGGCTTGGTGGTTTCAGAGAAGATTTTTTAAGATTTGGCCAAAAAGTCCGTGAAAAAAAATTTACTGCACCCTGACCATTTGAACAAACTTGATAGAGACCCACCCAAGGTGCATCCCCATCAAGTTTCAACTAAGTCTAACTGACAGTTTTTGACACCTCCATCAAGTCAATTGTTGATGGATGGATGCCCATGCCAAAGAGGAATCAAGAACCCTAAGATAAGCTGAGCCAACCCCCATCCCCCCCCCCCCCCACCCCACCCCCCACACACACCCCGTGTCTCTCTAGGACTTGTCCCTTATAAATGGTTGGGTACAGATAGGTATCATTTGACTGTACATTGTAACATACCTGACATGATAGAGTCATCAGCTGTGTGGACTCCCTTGACTGGCGAACCACCAGCTTGTGTGGGACTATTGGCAGAAGTCCTTCCTGCCTGAATATTGGTTTCTGAGTCTATCATTTCCACAGACCCAAGAGTTTCCATGGGTTCCTGACTTTCTGTTTCAAACAGTGCTTGTGATGGGTTACAATCCACAGTACTGTCACTTGAGTTGCTGTCTCCATCATCTTTGTCTCTGATATTGCTGACTTTTTCACAACTAGACTTTTTCCCCTCTTGAATCACTGTTTTCTCACAGTTTGTCTGGGGGCTCTCACCGCTTATTTTCTGCATTTTCTTTGAGCTTTCATTATTAAAGGCAACTACATCCTCTAAAGTGTCACACTTTCTTTTAGACAAATAACCATTTACCGATTGTGGACTTTGAAGAGACTTCCTCTGCTTTCCTGATTTTGCTGCAAGGTTTGGACTCCGAAGTTCTGGCACTGGACATTTATTAAGATCTATGTTCATTGCATCTGATCTTGTCTCAGAACGGTTACTACCAGGAGCTCGAGGGCTTCTGGAACGGTTTCTTGTTACACGAGGAACTTTTGGACTAAAGTCTTCCTCAGTCAGTTGTTTTCCATTCACATTTTGAATGGATAGATTTGATTTTTCATTGTTCACCTTCCTAGAATCTTTAAATGGCAGCACTCGTCTTGGCAGGTTTGGTGTATCTGTTGAAAAACATGTTCTTTCTTTGCCGGAAGAAGTTTGCTGCCTTTTTTCACTTCTTTGGTGTTCTATGGGCAGGCCTGAACTCTCAGTAAATTCAAATGACTCTTCCTCCTCCTCTTCATCACTGTTGTCCTCAGCATCACTGTTACCCTTTCTTTCTTCATCTGAGCTGTCATCCGCATGCTGAATATCTGCAAAAACAAATATACACCTGTACATCCCTTGAATTGCACGCAATAAATTGGGATAACACAAGAGGTAGCAATGTTATCCAAGCTTGCTGCTCATCCATTACTTGCCACAGAATACTCGTGCCTCAGTTCCTGCATGATGAGAAAGGTAAACCCTAATGACTGATCTAGAGTCTGTCATCTACATTCTATTATTTATGCACCTTTAGCAATTCATCTGGTATGCAAATTTGCAACCTGCTCCTAATCACAACTGTATACCCATCAATCTTCATATGATCAACAAATGATCTTCCAAAATGATGTGAATTATAGAAATAACAATATTTTCAAATTTTAAAGAAACAAAGGTGTCCCAAAAAACCTGGATTCAGCCACACGTGTGAGATTTTCAACAATATAGTAATGCCCTGAGGGTCCCCTTCAGAAGGCTACCAAGCCAAAACTAGTTGAGGAGAGGGGCTCAACATAGATCAGGTGTTTTTGAAACTTTTATTTTGTATGGTGGCCAATCGGTTGGGTATGTAATCTTCATTAGCTTGCCACAGGGACTCAGTGCAGACCCCCTACATCCTTTATGCATCCTGGTTGTAACCTCAGTGCAGACCTCCAACATCCTTAATGCACCCTGGTTGTAACCTCCCTGCTGTAACATAATGAGGCATAACCTTCTTTCCTGTAAATATTCCTTGAGTTTTGGGGGCAGAAGCAACTGTTTGCAAGGACAGATTATTTTGTTCAGAACAGGCAGCAGGCAAATGACACTTACCATAGTCTCCATTCTGCTGCTTCTCAATTTTCTCATACTTGTTCAGGTGATCCTGGCAGCAAAACACCCTGCAAAAAGTTATCAAACACCAAGATGGCATTAGAGGGCAGACTAACTATTCCACATATACACCTACATGTACTCCAAGTCTCACTGACCTGGTAATCTCTGTACCTTTGTGTCAAATTTGAGTGGAATATGTCCACGCATATTCAGACCTCATGGTCACAAACTGATGTCAACTGACCAATCTCCAAAAGAGGAGGGATGAGATGGGAAGCATGTGCACCAGGAGTCACCATCAGTTCCACAAGAACCGAGAGATGGCGCCACAGAACCATCAGGTTTTTCAGATTAAGTGACGGCGTTCAACCCAGACACAAAGGTCTGGGCAATGGTGGTCGAGAGGTAAGTATACTTACTGAGACTGATAGTACTCGTAAATATCTCATGTTACACTAGTTAAACTTCATTAACGGTTTCAGTGCCAACTGCGACTGAGGTCACACTACCTAAAACTAACTGCTCTGGATTATAATAAGAGTGCTAGATTCATGTTCCTTGTAGAAAGACATTTCATTCAAGTGCAAGCATTTTTGTGGTGACACAAAAGATAATAGTTCAGGTCAACAACTTTCCTTGGCATGCTTTGAGCACATCATGCCCAAAGTGTGCTGAGGAAAGCTGTTGACTCAGTCCAAAAAGTGGCACTGAAAGCGTTAAAACACTAATTTTATTGGGTATATACACAATGATACGTCCGATTACCATAGGCCTCTTTGTTCAAATCCAGAAAATGCACTAGTAACAAAACCAATTTTTATCCAAAAGAAAAAAAAACAAACTTTGGGCTGTAAAACAATACTTTAGGCCTATTTCATGACTGTGTATAAATTTCATCAGTTGATCTGTCTGACTGCCTAAGAAATATTTTGTACATGTGTGTGTACATGTACATGTAGCCCAATGAAACTCTTAGATCAAGCCAAATGTGTTCCCCAATAGGAGTTTGTGGCATACACCTTTGATCAATAAATATTTGTGTGACTGTGACAAGGAAGCTAAATTGGCAGAACATGTTGGGATGAGAATGGGAGGGCAATGGATGGCATTTTGAGGGAACAGGCCAGCATGAACTTCAGCCTTTCACCTCCTCAAAAATTGAAAAAAAAAAAAAAAACCCAAAACCCCCAACCTGACATAGAAGTAGAAAAGATTTGCTTCAGAGCAAATCTGTCTGGGTGCCTTCAAAATGAGAATAGTTTGAAATGTTACACTTTGACATTCTTAAACATAATCTAGATTTTGTAGTCACCGAATTTGTAGGAATTAAAATGCTTTAACCTTGGTTCTTGGCAATGTCACAAACTTATAAACTGAAGTTTGAATGACAGTACTATCTATAGTAGTTTTGAAGCTATTCAAGATTTAAATTTTTTGGATTCACCTCATTTGAATAATTTAAAATCCTACAGTTTTTGTTCATGGATCATTGGATGCGGCTTTGCCACAAACCGATAAATTGAAGTTGGAAAGGCACCTCTCTATCTCTAATAGTTTTGAAGCTATAATTTTGTGTATTTGCCAAATTCGCATAAACCATAGGCCTACAACTTTGGTGCATGGTTCATTGGACGCAGTTATGTCACAAACCTACAAATTGAAGTTGGAATGGTACCTCTATGTTTCAAAGTTTTGAAGTTATTCAAGATTTTGATTTTGTGTATTCACTTTATTTGCACAAATTAAAATCCTGCCACTTTGCTTCATAGTTCATTGGATGCACCTTTGTGACAAACATATAAAGTGAAGTTGAAATGGCACCTCTATCTATGAGCTTTGACGCTATTCAAGATTTTAATTTTGTGTATTCACCTAATTTGCATAAATTAAAATCCTACAACTTCGGTTCAAGGTTCACTGGATACAGCTTTGTCACAAACCTATAAATTGAAGTTGGAATGGCACCTCTGTATATAATAGTTTTGAAGTTATTCAAAAATATTTAAGTTTTGTGTCTTCATCTCATTTTCACAAATTAAAACCCTACAGCTTTGATTTATGGTTCACTGGGTACAGCTATGTCACAAATCCATAAATTGCAGGTGGAATGGCACTTCTATCATGATAGATTTGAAGCTTTTCTTTGTTTCAATTTTGTGCATTCGCGTAATTTGTATAAATCAAAATCCTACAACTTTGGTTCATAGGATGTGGCTTTGCCACAAACCGATAAACTGAAGTTGGAAAGGCATCTCTATCTATAAGTTTTGAAGCTATTCAACATTTAAATTTTACATAGTCACCTAATTTGCATAAACTGAAATCCTACAACTTTGGTTCATGGTTAACTGGATGCGGCTTTGCCACAAACCTACAAATTGAAGTTGGAATGGCATTTCTATCTATAATAGTTTTGGAGATATTCAACTTTCAAATTTTTTAATGTGCCTTATTAGCAAAATTTGAAATTCTACAACTATCATTTACTGTCCATTATATTGGCAGGTGTCACAAACCTATATTTTCACATTGAAATTTTGTGTCTATCTGTAATAATTTGAAAGATATTGAGCTTTTAAAATTTTAAATGCCAATATTTGCATAATTTCAAACATCATGACTATTCCAAACCAGGTGCTCAATTTCACAGGTAGGTTAGTCAACATGGCAAGTTTGGTGGTTTTCGGAATAATAGTGTCCGAGGAAAACTCTGGACAAATTTGGTCATAAATAAATAATAAACTAGAAGAGATAATTTGCTGCATAGCAAATCAGTGTATGTGTCTTCAAAGCTTGTTGGTATGACAATGTACAATTGGTATTTCAGTACTATAGTGTATCATCGGTGTGACAATGTACAAAAGGTACTTCCAAGTACAACAGTGTATGATCTGTACGACAATGTCACGACAGTGTACTAAGTATATGATCGGTACAATGTTACGAAACTGTATAATGGATACTTCAGTACTACAATGTATGATCGGCACAATGTTACAACAGTGTACAAAGGGCACTTCGGTACTAAGTGCATGATCTGTACAACATTAAGAAAGTGCACAATGGGTACTTCAGTACAAGAGTGTGCGATCGGTACGACAATATGACGACAGTGTACAATGGGTACCTCAGTACTACAGTGTATAACAGATACAACCAATTGGCATAATCAACTGGTTTCCAGCAACAATGTTGGAAAGCCACACTTAACACAAAGCAGCTTCAGTGTAACAAGCTCCAAATCTAACTTCATTGCACCAAATTTATCTCTTGGATGATGGAAAATACTTTGTCAAATTGCCTCAAAGTACTCTAACTTAACTTGAGTTTAATTTTACTACATAAAACAATGTGTAATCTCAGACATATGTCTAACACAGCCCAGCCAAGCTTGTGTGCAAGACTGTCTGGTGTATGTGATGCAGCCACAACCTGCCAGCGTGCACACAGAATTTATGCAACTTTTTTGCATACTAATTGGCAACATCTAAAAATAGAGCTCTGTCACAGCTGTGGTAGATGACATGTTACTCAAAGCCACACTGCATCTTCCACCCCTACTCTATGATTCCTCTTTCATCAACATGCCCGGTCTGTTGCTAGACAACTGGCCTTGCCCCAGGCTAGGAATTCCCATTCTCGTCTCCAATTCAGATCCAATACATGTATACGTACACCCAGAAACTGAATTTGCTTCATTTCACTTTATTTAATTGTATCATTCAGCTACACAGTCATAGAAGATATAAATGGAAGCTAATGGTAGGTCTAACTATTATATTTTTTATAAGTCAACCTTCAGACTCTGTTGCATTTTTACTTTCTCTCACTGGGTGTCACCACCTGTCAGAGAGCTGAACAAATAAGTCGTGTGTCCATACTTCTGAAGATATTCAAGATTTGAAATTTCAAATGCCCTTAATTTGCATATTTTAAATTTTTGTACCCTTCGTTACCAATTCATCAGATGTGTACTGGCCCATAACATAGAAGTATAAGTTGGAATGGCATCTCTATCTATTAAAGCTTTGAAGTTATTCAAGATTTAAAATTTTCAATGGTGATACTTAGCATAATTTAAATTGCTGCAAAGTTTGTTTTTAATTCATTAGGTGTGTAATGGTCAACAACGCCCAAGTAGAAGTTGGAATCACATCTCTATCTATTATGGTTTCGAAGATATTCAAGAATGAAAATTTCAAATGCTGCTAATAAGCATAATTTAAATTGCTACAACTTTTAGATTCATTACACGCACAATGGTCAATAACCCATGGTAAAAGTTGAAATGACATCTCTATCTATAATAATTTTGAAGATATTCAAGATTAATAAAATTTCAAATGCTGCTAATTAGTATAATTTAAATTTCTACAACTTTTGTTTTAAGGACAGGTAGGACACCAAAAATAAATCCCACTTTAGTCAATCCTAGCTCAAAATGTACTTGCTTTAGGATAACATATCATATATGTGTATTCGTCATACTCCAAAGAATTTATACGTTCCATATCTGGGTGTCTGTGATGTTAATTGTTGAATACACAATTGAAAGTTGACCGCAAAGCATCCACCCCATAAATGTCAAAATAAGTTGCTAATTATTTGTGATAAAATCATAATTACACTTGCATCTTAATCCTGACATATTGGCAAAAAAAAACAGTCCTGCGATTTTTTATATTTGGTTTCGTTTTTTTGTTATCCATCCTGAAAGTTTGATGTTTCAATTTTCCTTTGATTTTCAGGATGTTCATTTTCTTCATTTCATAGAAAAAGGACAAAGCGAAATTTAGAAAATCACTGAATCGTTTTTGCAGTTCAGACATTAGAGAATCAAAAGCCGTTAACCGGACTAAATTTCGCCCAGCCTTTTTCCTGGAATAACCATTCTTACGTGGGGTTCTCGTCCTCTAATCCTTTCTGAGAAAACAAGCTTCAAAGGCCTTTGATGTTGATTATTTGCCTCTGAAACAATACCATTTGCTCAAGTTCAGCTGATATTTGTACAAAACGTGGTAAAACATCTTCCCTGAACATTTGGGGGGGGGGGGGGGGGGGAGGGTTGTCAATCAATTCTTGGCCAATCACATGAATAAAAGAGCCTTTGAAGTACGGAAAACATTATTCAGCGATCTGTCAAACGACGACACCGACAGTCTGGTTTCAAAGTGTAACGTCATGGAGGCGGCCCTTCGGGACCCGTGACCTCAAGTCTGGCAACGAAAGTTGTGTTGCATTGCTTCGGTGGGGTGGCCTACGGCTGCTTGTGGTCAGCGCATGGATGGCGGGTTAGGTCTTCCGCCCCCTACCTCTTCATCCCGTTTTTAGGGATAATATTTCATTGTATTTACTCCTATCTGTATACTTTATGTAGTTAGCTTGTTAAACTTGTCTGTACACTTTACTTAGTTAGCTTGTCGTTATTTTGTTGTTATTTTCTCAATAAGTTTCATTTCTCTTTCCAACCTGAGTTTTGTAACACTATTTTGTGTGTTTCCTCAGCTGTTCACGTTTATGCTTATTTCGATGTGTTTATTTGTACTTTTATTTCCTCATCCCTGGGTTTCAATAAAATATTATTATGTATGTGGGTATTGTTGATTAAGGTGCCAGTTTTTTTTCGTGCCTGTCTTTGGTGTGCAGGACCACTGGGGTAATCCATCATGGCACGGCCTTTGAAGGGACATCGTCTGACAATTCCCTCTCCTCTTGAACATTTAAAGTCTCCCTTCATTAGAACGCAAAACAAGCAAGATAACTATAAAGTAAACCACAAAGGCTATGATATGTTAGCATGTTTGCATCTTTTTCCTGCCCACAAACACACTTTCGGCATGCCGCCTTATTTAACATTGCCGCCCTGATACCACTCTCCTTTTGCCATGGGCCATTGCTACCTGCAGCCACGTGACAGGTTGTTAAGTATGATTGATGGGTGGCATTGTTCTGTTTGGTGGCTGAAAACCAAAAGAATGACACATGGACGTTCGGATGTCCACATGCCTGTGTGGTTTTTGGCGTTTTTCTCATACTTCTACTTTAGTTAATAGCTTGAAATTTTGACAACTAACAGAAAGGACATTTATATTGTAAAAACCATTAAAATCTCAAAATCGGCCATGCAAAGGTTTTTGGTGTCTTACCTGTCCTTAAATTCATTAGATGCACAATGGTCAATGACCCTCTAGTAGAAGTTGGAATGACATCTCTATCTGTTATACTTTTGAAGTTATTGAAGATTGAAAATTTCAAATGCCCCTAATTAGCATAATTTTAAGCATATTTATTCCCTTGTATAAAAAGACCAAACTCCTTGAATGGAGGTACAATCATGCCAAGTTTGGAGTTTCTATGCATAATAGTGTCAGAGAAAAGTGTCAGACAAGAAAGAAAGAAAGAAAGAAAGAAAGAAAGGAAGGAAGGAGGGAAGGAAGGAAGGAAGGAAGGAAGGAAGGAAGGAAGGAAGGAAGGAAGGAAGGAAGGAAGAAAGAAAGAAAGAAAGACAGAAAGAAAGAGAATTCTTTGAAAAACAAAATGTCTGCGTTGCCACCCAGACATAACTAGAAAGTCACAGCCACAGGTATTTTACATGACTCATAAGTACATAACATGGAACTCTCTGGCTTTCTGTTTGTACAATCTTCATACTCAATGAACCACATGATGGACATACATGTATTAGTTTTGACCAGACAGGTCACAATTAGTTAGATTTTGATTGAACCACTTGACTGTGGAGTTGAAAGATTTCAACTCTCTGCACTGCTGGGCATAAGACTAGAGTTATGCTCAACCTGTGGTCAATCATTACTCGTTAGCCTCTGATGAGTCCAGTGAAGGACAAAACACGTCAGGCTTATTTCATATTGGCACACCGTGTACCTGTTCTTATCAACACTTGCCTAGTCTTCTCATTGCACAATTAGTTAGAAATCTGACAAGTTCATCCTGGACTCTCCATGGTTTATTGTAAACAAGAGGGTTGTTTGGACAGCCTGTGCTCACGTGATCCAGATATTCTGACCCCAAAGTAAGTCCTTGCCTGAACAAGCTGAGTTTTAGCTTCAGCTACATTTTGAACTGAGGTACACTGTGCAGAGTACAGCTGAACTGAGCTGATAGTACACAGACATCACTGACCCACACATCTGACCTAGTGACCCATTGACCAAGTTTCACTAAGACATCCAACAATATCACTTTAGAATGCATGTTTTGGTGTTTCTGGTCCCTATATTGATAAGAGAAACAATAATTTTCATTATTTTACAGGGTGGAGATTTAGAAATATAAGGCACATGTGAGACATCGACAGCCAGCGTTTCATAAAGAAAGAACTACTTAACAAACACTTTGGTTCCAAAGTTTTATTGAGTACATCTGCCTTTTATTCAATAGACAAACGCTTGCAAAACATTCTGTAATGCTCAGTAACATATTTGTTTAAAGGCACATGCTCGCAAGTGTTCTGGAGTGCTGAACACACCCAACGCACATGGAAAAAGTGAATGACTAATTTTGCCACTGGTTAAGGTGCCAGGATGGTTTGGTCTATGACGGCTGTGCCAAAAAAATCACAAAATGACTTTTGTTCTCTATTTGAAAGATAAACACCTAAAGTATGTGGTCACCAAACATTGTTTGAAAAAAGAAAACAATAGAAAATCGATGAAAAACTATGACAAGTTTCAGAGTACCACTGCATGTGTATCTTCTGTTTACTTTAGTATGGTAATGGTCCAAAATGTTTGAACAGCCATCAGTCATGCTGACCGGCCCCTGACAACAACAAAGTCAAGTGACCATAGGGGAAAAAAATGACAGCACGCTTGATTCAATACACATATCAGTCGAAGAGAAACACACCAAAGGAACTAGTGCTGTTGAAACAACTTTCTTTTTGCTGTTACAGTGACTTATGACATTATTGGCGATCTAGAGGTATTTTTGGACGATGTGATTTATCTAAATGGAGCGTGAACTGCGTCACAGCAGCTGGTCAACTTGATAAGGCTCCATCGTTCTGACTTCAAAGCTTGTCAAAACTTAACAGGATTAAACACCTTGCGGCACTGAACAAGGGACATAATTACCGTGTGTGCTAATGAATTTAATGTTTTCCAAGCTATTGTGAGCCATCTATTTGATAATGTTCACTGGGGTATATATGTGATTTCAGCCATTTTTGGCTAACCAAGGAGGCTACACGAAAGGAGAGTCCACTCTGGCTTTTTCGCCAGGTCAATCATCTTTGCGGCAATGGGATTATTTGATAGCGATCTAGCTGAGTGATAGGCAGACAGCAGGGGAACAATAAACCCGTGTATGGGTATTACACGGTCCGGCCTCTTTGGACTTTTAACATCGCGCATACTCACGCAAACTATATACCAGCTTTGAAACCTGAGGAACATATTTCAACTTAATTTCAAATGAATTAGTGGATTTGATATTTCATAAGTCCCAGCAGCACCCTCAGCTAGCTGTAAGGGAGTACATATGAATATGCTCTGAACATCAGTTGCCATCGTTTGGGAGTGTATTCGACCGCACCAAAAGCCAACATTTATCAGCTCACCATCCACCTGTATTGTCTATTTATCTGCAAGTGTGTACATTTTATTGTAGGCAAACTTCAACACTTGGGACTGGTTATTTCTATTTTGTGTTTAAAAGGATCATTTCCCTCTCACAGGGGTAAAAATCTAACAACCGCCCATTTTTGTGGCAATTTGAATGATAAAGCCCGAAATTTACACAAAAACCTAGGTAACTTAGTCCTCTTTGCGGCCTCAATGTCTCTCTTCGACCGCCATGATCTTTTATACTGCTGGAAAGTTCAGGAGTTTGTCTCTTTGTGTAACAAGCTCTCCAATGGGTTAAAAATAAAGAATTCCTGGGATATCCCTAAAAATTAGCGTAAAATTTGTTATTGTTTTAGTTGAGGGAAGTTTCGAGGCCTGTCATTGGTAAATTTAGTCACATGACATGCACCGTCCAATCAAATGTGTCTAATCCCATGTGCTCCCAGCTTATGCCCAATTCTGAGGATGAACACGGCGCGTGCACTTACAAATAACTGGATCTAGGACCTATTTTCTTTTACTTTGTAGTTTCACAAAAAGACTTGAATTAAACAAATTGTGAACGCAGAGTAAGGCACGAGTGAAAAGTTGTGATGAAAGCAAAAAAGAAAATAAGTAGATTCATCACCACACAGTAACGTAGCCCCTGTGAACACAATGACCACGGTGTTGCTATCATTTTGGGCGATCGCGATATGTCGACATGAATATAATATTATATTAATAATATTGGAACAATGAACTAAAATTTAGTTTCCTAAAAAAGTTCAAATGGAACAAGTCTGTAACACAGAACCAGATACGAGTAAAATCCATGTCGCATAACAGAAAAAACTAGAACAGACTGATTTTCCAACAGAAAATCAAATGTCTCCCGGTGGAACACTTACGTCTCTGAATAAGCTACAGGTGATTACAAATTACAAATGACCCAAGTTTCCCTGAAAATTACGATCCTATTTTAGCTCTCGCCTAGATACATTACTCTAGCAATTTTCATCAAGTTCTTCAAGACCTTTTGCAGAGAAACCAATTTCACATAAATGACCCTGTGACCTTGAAAATTAGGTCAAGGTCACCCAAATACAATCCCAACCTTGGTCTTACCTTGATACATAATCCTACCAAGTTTCATCAAATTCCATCAAGTTCTTCATGACTTATCGCATGGAAACCAATTTCACATAAGTGACCCTGTGACCTTGAGAATTCGCTCAAGGTCATCCAAATACAATCCCAATCTAGGTCTTGCCAAGATACATAATCCTACCAAGTTTCATCAAATTCCATCAGGTTCTTCATGACTTATCGCACGGAAACCAATTTCATATAAGTGACCCTGTGACCTTGAAAATTAAGTCAAGGTCACCCAAATACAATCCCAACCTAGGTCTTGCCAAGATACATAATCCCACCAAGTTTCATCAAATTCCATCAGGTTCTTCAAGACTTATCGCACGGAAACCAATTTCACATAAGTGACCCTGTGACCTTGAGAATTCGCTCAAGGTCATCCAAATACAATCCCAACCTAGGTCTTGCCAAGATACATAATCCTACCAAGTTTCATCAAATTCCATCAGGTTCTTCATGACTTATCGAACGGAAACCAATTTCACATAAGTGACCCTGTGACCTTGAAAATTAAGTCAAGGTCACCCAAATACAATCCCAATCTAGGTCTTGCCAAGATACATAATCCCACCAAGTTTCATCAAATTCCATCAAGTTCTTCAAGACTTATCGCACGGAAACCAATTTCACATAAGTGACCCTGTGACCTTGAGAATTTGCTCAAGGTCATCCAAATACAATCCCAACCTAGGTCTTGCCAAGATACATAATCCTACCAAGTTTCATCAAATTCCATCAGGTTCTTCATGACTTATCGAACGGAAACCAATTTCACATAAGTGACCCTGTGACCTTGAGAATTAGGTCAAGGTCACCCAAATACAATCCCAACCTAGGTCTTGCCTAGATACATAATCCTACCAAGTTTCATCAAATTCTGTCAAGTCCTTCAAGACTAATCGCACGGAAACCAAGTGTTGAATAACCTGAACAACAACAACAACAACAAGAAGAAGAAGAAGAAGAAGAAGCGGAAGAAACGGGCACTAATCCAATATGTCACCCGGCTTCCACCGGGAGACATAAATACAGGATGTTACGGTAAATCATGCCCGTGATCATGTAGACTCTTGTATTCTGCCGCCCATGTTGTTTCGAAAAACTGTAACCACACTCAAATCAATCAAATGTCTAAAATGACGTCAATCAAACACGGGTAGATATATCATCTCAAAATAAACAGGTAAAGCAAGATAAATGTCTAACTTAGGAACCGTTTTTTTTTTTTTTTTTTTTTTTTTTTTTTTTTTTTTTTTTTCCATTTGGCCTTTCAACTCTTCCTTCTGTGACTTTTGGAGCTCAAAAAATGAAGAAACTGTATAACATCATGGTATCAACTTCAAAATTCTACAAAAGTGTATAAAATCAATACCAAAGGTCCAAATTAGCTAGTACTGTTGGTGGCCGCTTAAGCGCCAGGGTCATTTCCCGGTGCACCTTGCAGCAGGTTAGGTCATTTCAATATAGCAGCCATATTGCGCCATAGTTAAAGTAGATGGAAATGACATTGCAAAGTTGATCGTTATTTTTCCAACGTACGACGGAAGTATTTACAAGCTACATTGACAGTCTACAATTGCAAAGTTCCTCACTGTAAGCCACACACAAGAAAACTGGGTAAATTGGATAAATACCCTTGGATGCAAGGGGTAGCTTTCCATGGTTTTCCTCCAAAGAAACACAGAAACGACGGGAGTGGTTGAATATGAAGAAAAGACTAGATTATGGACCATCAGGCAAACTTGAAAGAGTTTTTTTTCCCCCCCCCCCCAAGACATTTTGTTGGGGGTAAAGGTACGACACTAAAACAGCCAGTGCCCACGTTATTTCCGTATAACAACTGGACGATTGCAGAAAAAAACGCACAACAAACCGGTGGCAGAACCGTGTGAGAGGGCCAAGGATCAAGTTTTGTGTAGTTGTTGTTTTTTATAACTTTTGTGTAGTAGTTTTTGCAACAAAGTTCTAAATATATTGACAAAATCGCTAAAAAGTGTGGTGTTTCTAGCAATACATATGACTTGTCTAATACAAACCCCATATGCTTGTTTCTCTGGAATGCTTCTTGTCAGATCAGGGTAGGAGATATCAAATTTGAACTGGTCTCTCTTGTCAAATATTTTTGTTACATACTGGTTGTTCTTTATTTCTATATCCAGATCAAGGAAAGTAGCTTTTGTATCACTTTCATTTTCCAGATTTAATATTAGTTCTTTGGGATATATATTTTTCAAATTCCCCTTTATTTCATCTCCATTGTTTAAAGCACACAGGTCATCTACAAATCTTCTTGTGTGAGAATGTGATCTTCTTGCAGCTGTAAAGTTTGTTTTTGCCAATTCCTCCATCCATTTTGATTCATAAAAATGTAAATCAAGGTTGGCAATATATGGGGCTGGATTTGTTCCCATTGGTATGCCTACTTTTTGTTGCTAGACTGGTTCCAAAGCAAAAGTATGCATTGTTGATAATGTATTCTATCATTTGAGCACACTCTTGCTTTGTGCAAGATATTCCTTTGTTCTTACCTTTATCAAATTTAGCCTCAGCACCAGATATTTTAATATACTGACATGTGCCACCTTTGAACGCTTTATCCAACATTGAAATAAACACAGCCCTATCCCCACTAACTCTATGTCCCCCTATGCCACCTTTGGTGGCGGGGGACAAAAAAAGAGGAAACAGGCACAAAAACAAACTCTAAAGGGTATGGTCTCTGTTTGGCTGTTGAAGAGGCCAAAGAAACACACCTGTATTTGACAGTTTTTTGGTTGGAGCCTCTTCGCTGGACCACAAGCCTCGTTGTGACTGCCTGTTCCCCCATTCTGGCACAGTAGAAGTGAAAAGACTTGTTACACCTCTTCCAAGCACACCCAGCAGAGGCCCCATAAGCCATTTTAAGCTGATCGCTTCTCTTATTTTTTGTCTTGCAGATAGCACATTTCTGAAAATGAAGACAATCACATTGTATGAACAATTACCCTTTCTCGATGTCGGGCAGGTCCAGCAGGTCCCAGTGGCGATATATCTCCTTAACCTAATTAACGGAGCTGATCATCAGGCTTGATAGAACTAGCACGTGTTTTAACTTCAAAAGGCAGGCAACCTGTTAGTCAGTACATAGAGGTACCATACACACAGCATAATACCTCTATGGTCTGTATGTCAGGAGCTCACTCCTGCATTCCTGTACCAGTTCAGAAGCACTCTCCTCAGTTGAACTGCCCTGGTCTGTTGAAAGTTCAGACTGAATCGAATATCCTCTTAAATGATCATCCATAACGATGTGTCAGAAATAAAACTTTTACGGTGGTAACTCAACAACTTGACGAAGTCAAACATGATTCACCCAGATCAGCTGGTCCAGGCACCTGTTCATGAGCTTGAGAGGTCACTACGTCACCTCTGCTTTGTATCCACCCTCAATGTGTCAGCCACGAAGCTTCCAGGAAGAGCACTGATATCAGCAACTTTTATTGCTCATTTCAGACATTAAATGAAGATAATTATTTTTTCCTTTTGATAATAATGTTGCTAAAGGTGTCCTCTTTGGAAATATGGAAAGAAAAATGCTACCTTTCCTTCGGCTTTAAATGGAGACAAGCTGAAGAGCTGCTGTACAGCAATTCAAATTAACCATTTCCTGGTCACAATAAGACAGGGTGCACAGTTTTCCTCCACATCCAACCCATGCAATGGAAAGCTATTGACCTGATGTGATCCTTCATGAAAGATTTACATACAATTCTCTGCAAAAGTGTTTGAAACAGGAGTTAAAAACATAAAAGCCACAATTTGTGCTTTTGATTGATTTAAGCAGAGAAGCATTGAAATAAGACATTGTGGTTTCTTGTGACCATACTCAAATGACACAAAAAGCAGGTGGTGTCTCAATGGTGTCAAACACATAGAAAAGAAAGCACCAGTCCTGGTAAAAGTGGTCCTAAAAGAAGCAGGTCTTTGATTGGAGTGCATTCACTAATAAACTTACCAAGCGTGATGCTCTTTTCATCTCGGCTTTCACCTTTTGCATCTTGAAACCACCAAACTTGGGAGACAAGTACTGCACCAACAGTGCGGAGTATTGCTGTAAAATGATCAGACATTGTATTTAAATGCTGTGTGAGCCAAGGCCATCTGTAGAATGTTCTTAACCCTTTCCCCCTTGAAGTAGACTGAGCCAACAGCTTTCTTTGGTGTCATCGCTTAAACAGACAACAAGATGCGGGAATAATAATCAGTTTTGTTGATCTCGACAAAAGAAACGAGTGGTTGTCAGGTGCCAAGCATCTTCGGAATCACCCTGACAAAATTTCGCTGTCCCCTGATATACCCCCAGTTACAAGAAAGCTGAAAAATGAAGTAATGGGTTACAGACGGGATCTCTCTGCAGAGCTGAAAAAGAAATCAAGGGTGAAATATCTCAAAACCTGGCCTTTCGTTCAATTGGAAATCCAAGGTCAAAACCCAGTATATCCACGCACAACAAAGAAAGAAATAACCAAGGACTTATTGGATCTTGACCTTGACACTGCTCTAACCCTTCAATGACGGGCCATCAAGAACAGGTCAATTTCAGTGTATATGTACTTGCATATGCCAACATGTACAATGACGCTCACCGGATACGTATATACGTCCCTGCACTCGCACGGAGAAAGTTCATTGACATCAAAATGTGTACTGTAGTTACCAATCACTATTTTTTGCATAAATCTGACTGTCGTTTACTTTTATTTTCAATGTGAATGCTTTATTAACCACAATCAATGTCCTTCTCCATACAACATTAACTCTCCTCGGGGAACGTCCTCATTTTTCCCCTTGTCATTATGGACATGAGTTTCATGTGTGTTTTTTCCACTTTATTTTTTGTTTTTTCTATTGATATCCAATCCCCAATATTTCAGAACTCCGAAGTTTTGCTCAGCTTCTACCTACCCGACGCGCAAAACAAACTAACATATAGACAAGAAAAAAATATATATTATGGTACTTTCATGATATTATGCCACACGCTTGCATACACCAAAATAATTTCAATTATTCTAGTGTCATGGTCAGTCTACTACTTACCTGTGACAGACATTATTGTACTGTTCTTTATTGTATATAGAGGTGAAATGTTTATTGCTTACACATGTGTTGCTACAATTCAATTTTTAGTTGCTGAACAATTTGTGCAATTTGTATTCATTTACTCCTTACCATACAAGAAACATTATTTACAAACATGGTCTACTTTGTATACGCTGCACACACGTGACGGTGGCAAACCAAATCTTGCTGATCTCGTGCACCCTGGTGCTGCTTTTGGCTTTTATATTGTATGCACATTTATCATACATGTTATTGGATTCATTGAGAATTTGCCATATTGTTACTTGTCTCGTCTGTTATCACATATATATAATTTATGCGCATAAGTCTATTTTGTACAATCTGTATGTGCATGTGGATGCTTTGCATGCAACAAACTCTCTATTGTGAGTATGGCATCTAATATTATAGACAAAGATGTGTTGAAAAATTTTGGTGGGGCATCAAGGAACTGTTTAAATGATTTATTAAATGACGCAGATACCTTGGATAATGCTATCTCTATAGCCTCGAACTCCCCATATGTGGACACGGAGCATCTGGCTAACTATCTAAAACCATTGAAGCAAACTTTTTCTGTACTAGATTTGAACATTCAGAGCTTAAACGCAAAATTTGACAAATTACATATTTTAATTAATGATTTGGCTAAAAATGATTTCGAATTTGATGCTATTTGTCTTCAAGAAACCTGGATAGATGATGTGTCTACTATATCACTCTATTCTCTAGAGAATTATGTTATGTTACCTTTGGCAGCTACCTGTAGCACCCATGGTGGTTTACTAATATATTTACATAAGAATTTAACGTTTGTACATAGAAACCTTTACATACCAAACCATATTTGGGAAGGTCAGTTTATTGATATATCTTTACATGAAAATGATAAAAGACTAACTCTATGTAATATTTACAGGCCTCCCAGAGACCGTAATAATGATATTGATTTGTTTATAAACGATCTGAGCCCAATTATTGAAGCTCTTTCAAGGGAGTCTTCTGAAAAAGTGATTGTAGGAGATTTCAATCTAGATTTGTTGAAAATGAACACAAGACAAAAATACACTGAATATCTCGATGTCATGTTATGCAACGGTTTCTATCCCAAAATCACCTTGCCTACCAGGCTAACAGAGAGAACAGCAACTCTGATAGATCAAATATATTGTAAACTTTCTAGTTCCAAAAAGAAGTGCTCATCTGGAATAATATTGTCTGATATGTCAGACCATTTTCCTGTGTTTACTTGTATTAACTTGAAACCTAAAATCAAAGGCCCCCCTCGGTACATAAAAAGTGAAAATAAAGATCCCTACTCTTTACAATGTTTTTATAATGAAATAAGAAATATTGATATTATGAGTAAATTAAATCCCAACCTACAGTGCAACCCTAATGTAAATTACAACAGAGTGGAACAAGTTCTTGGAATTGCAAAAAATAAGCATCTTCCGGCGAAAACTGTCAAGTTCCAAAAATATAAGCATAAAAATTCTTCTTGGATTACAAATGGTATCCTGAGATCTTTAAAATTCCGTGACACTCTTTACAGAACACTGAAATGTACCGCTTTGGATGATCCTCAGTACTATATACTAAAGCAAAATCTTAAAACATTTAATAAAATATTAACCAAAAATATAAATGAATTAAAACGGGACCATTACCATGCAGAATTTGAAAGGTTTAAACACAATACAAAAAAGACATGGGATACTATTAAATCCATTCTGCATACAAACAAAAATAAAAGAGTCGTAACCTCATTTTTTCTCATTGAAAACAATAAGATAACAAATAAAGAAGAAATAGCAAACAGATTTAATAAATTCTTCACAGATATTGGACCCAAGCTGGCAGCTAACATCACCTCAACAAATAGACTCTCTTTCAGCTCATACCTCACTACATCGGTGGACAGCACCTTTTCTTTTTCATTAGTGGACTCTACCAACATTTCAAGTATCATCAATAAATTTAAACCAAAGTCCAGTACGGGACATGACAACTTATCAATGAAATTGTTGAAAGGTCTAATCACTTCTATTTCCGAACCCCTTGCATTAATAACAAATCAATCTTTATCTACAGGCATTTTTCCTGATAGCCTTAAAATTGCTAAAGTTGTACCACTATACAAAAAAGATGATGAAACTCTTTTTGAAAATTATCGCCCAATATCTTTATTACCGGCCATGTCTAAAATTTTGGAAAAAGTAGTGTACAAACAATTGAATGACTATTTCACCGTAAATTCTCTTTTTTACAAAAGTCAACACGGATTCAAGAAACTGCATTCTACAGAAACGGCAGCCTTAGAATTTATAGATCGCATCATGAATTTCCTGGATAATGGCAAATTACCTTTAGCCATATATCTAGACCTGTCAAAGGCATTCGATACCTTAGATCACCAGATTCTTTTGCGGAAACTAAAACATTATGGGATTACAGGTACTGCTTTAAATTGGTTCGAAGATTATCTTAAAAATAGAAAACAATATGTGCTCTTTGATGAAACTCGTTCTGATGTTTTACCCATCACAACAGGGGTCCCACAAGGATCTATACTCGGACCTCTGCTGTTTATAATTTATACAAATGATATGCACATAGCCACATCTAAATTTGATTCCATTTTATATGCCGATGACACGACTTTGATAAATTCCATATGTATTTTTGACTCTGTATTTGGTGACATTTCTGACTCTATAAATGATGAACTAAATAAAGTCTATGGCTGGTTGTCAGCGAACAAACTCTCATTAAACATAAGCAAAACAAAATACATGTTATTCCATTTCCCACAAAAAAGGATAAACTTTACACTAGACTTGAAAATAGATGGTACTCAAATTTCAAAAACTAAACGGTTTGATTTCCTGGGCTTATGCATACAAGAAAACTTGAACTGGAATGCACATCTGCAAAAAATTGGCAATAAACTCTCAAAAGTAATTGGAATTTTCAGAAGGATCCGCAAATATGTCCCAACAAAAACATTATTAATTATGTACAATTCTCTGTTTCTGTCACATTTAAATTTCGGCATTCTTGCTTGGGGTCACACTCAAGATCGCATTTTTAAATTACAGAAGAAGGCTGTTCGTCTTGTATCCAATGCTGGATATAATGCACATACTGATCCCCTTTTTAAGCGACACAAACTTTTGAAACTTCAGGACCTTCTACGTTTAAAAGCACTTAAATTTTACTACAAATATTCAAAAAATGAAGTACCTAGCTTTTTTCTTGATATGTTTGAACTGCCCTCTGCTACTCATTCACATTTTACCCGCCTTAGTAAAAATCCCAGAATTCCAGTACCAAGAAAAACAACAGTAAAAACTTCTATCAGGTATTATATTCCTCTCTTATTGCAAAACACTCCCCCATGTATTAAAGAAAAAATTCACACACATTCGTATTATGGTTTCTCACATTACGCAAAGTGTTATTATATCAATAATTACAATAATGAATGTACCAGAACAAATTGTTATGTATGTAATAGGTAAATTTTGTGGCTAGTAATGTTAGTAATTATGTTAACCTCGTGACAAATGCTGTAATCTAAATTCTTTTTATCTCCCTCGGTGGCCCCAGCGATAGCGGGTTTCTTAATCCTTAGCTGGGGTCATCCTGACTCAATTTTGTTGTATTTACGTTTTATTTTGTTAACCACAGTTATTTGCACTATATGTTTTATATTTGTTCTGTTTCACAGTGTATTCCTTATGTCAAATAAATCTGATTCTGATTCTGATTCTGATTCTTTGGCATGGGTTGGGCACTAAATGCCCGTCCCACACCAAGGAAAGCTGTTGATCTGGGTTATGTAGTCTTGATAGGTCTCATCTATAAATCTCAGTGAAATTGTTTTTCATTACTGTTGAAATTAGTTGAAAATGATGAAGCAGACAATATTTGACCAACAGTCCGTTTTGTTCCCTTTTAGGGGAAAGGGTTAATTGCAAAGAGCATCCCTACATTGGCAAAAATAGTTTGTGACTGACAACTGAAATAGTTTTAATTTGATTACATTTACAATTGAGTATTTTTTCAGGATATGCCATTGACATTTACAAAACATACACTAGCATAGGCTTTTGACTGACACATGCAATGTACATCTCAAATTTGATATTTCACTTGCTTCACTGAGATTGGAATAAATACTACTATCTTTTATGAGGCTTTGTGTAATGTATACTGTAATTGCTGATCAGTGAGGAACAAAGTTTGTATATATTTACACAGATGGATACCATGTCCTGCAGATACTCTTAGTCCGGGGAGATTTAGCATTTTCTGTAAAACCCTCCAATTTGACCTTTACCTGGAGAAACGTTTGCCTCAGGATCAATCCTTTGTTATATGATAAATGATGGATGTAATTGGAAGTATCATCAGGGGTAAGTTGAAATCAATCCAGATTTCTGCTCCTTTTATCATGATGGTTTTCGACCACCCTGCCCAAATATTTTGTTGTGAACAACAAGCTTTGTATTTGTCTCTTTTCCTCCTGAACCACTTCCTGACAGTCATTACCCTATTCCGCAGTCAGAACTCTTTACATTCCATGAGCTTTGTCTGCAGGATAGACAGCAGACAAAAGGACCAGGTAGAAACTCACGGCCCCCAGAGGGAGACTAAAAAAACATTTTGTCTTAAATTATGGTTTATATTAAATAAAAAGTTCTAAATTGCCTCCCCCTCCCCTGGTGTTATGTGACTCAAAAATGGTACAAAATTGTCTGCTCAGACACCTACATATGAATTCCTCCTGAAATCATATATATCTGAACACAGAGAAATCGAGACTTTATTCTAAGGGATAGTCCTGATAGTATGGCAGACATTTTGATTGTTGTTGAGCAATTCAAATAAAATCTTCTTCATCTGTAAGCTTGTTTGACTGTCTGCTTCAATATGGACAGGAAGCAGCATGCCCTGTTGTATGGTCCAACCTTTGAAGGAACTGTCATAGGGACCAGTCAGCTTTGACGTGAAGTTCTGATGAAAGTGTTTAGCATAAAAAAAGTGGACTGTTTTGTTCCGTGTTTCGAAAACAAATTAAGCTGAGACAATGTAAGAGTGATCACAATTTTTCAATGCCATTGGTAAGTTTCAAAGACATATACCAGTATACGGTGAAACACACAAATAAGGCCCAGTCGACATGCAACATAGTTATGCTGATGATGTTTGCATGAGGTTTGGACTTGATGTTGTACAACTGACCACAACTGCCTGTGCAGCTGATGTTCAAACAGGGAAGCTGGTGTACAATACTGCTACAATTAAGAGGAAGACTGGCAGATGAGTTATAATTGATTATTAAGGCTATGTTACTGAAAGAGGAAATGATGATTAAAATTTGTTGTCCATGTAAGTCTAAGGGTTTGTAAGATTTACACATGTTAAATGCATTGGGCTGCCATTTGGCTGCAAACCAAAATTAATGTCAAGCGAACTATGGAGACCTGCGCCCAACAGTTGTTTCATTACCAGGTTATCAAGTTAACAATTACAACAAGAACCCAAGGAGATCTTTCATCATCAAGATTAACAGCCAGATAACCCATAAAAAGCATGGTATTCCATGAAAAAAAAGATGACAAAACAGTTGGACGGTACTATAATTTACAAACTGTTTGACAGGAACATCATAAAAGGAAACTTCAACATTTTGTATGGATACAGCCCAGACAGGAAGTGTAAAGTAATTTCACATGAATGTATCACTGTGATCCAGATACTTGACCTAGTGACCTGCTTTTGTTTCATGGCACACTTTTAGGTCAAGATATGTATGTGTGTAAAGTTTCATGAAACTTAATTAAATAGTGAATGAAATATAGCCTGGACAAGATTTTACAAGGATATATCACCGATCCAAATACTTCACCTAGTGACTTACTTTTGGTACACGACACGCCTTTATGTCCAGATGCACATGTGTGTATAAAGTTTAATTGATCTAACGTGAAGGACAACAGTATTACAGCCAGGACATAATGTAAAGTAGTTTTACATGATTGTATCGCCGTGACCCAGATGCTTGACCTAATGACTTACTTTAGTTTCATGTTTCATGGCACACTTTTAGGTCAAGATATGTGTGTGTGAAGTTTCATGAAACTAAGTTACATAGTAAAGGAATTAATTATTATTATAAACATATTTATTTTCTCTGGATTACCTAATAGCATACAAAGAGTAATCTGGACGCTTTCCAGTACATAAAAGGATGCACAGGAATGTGTACCATACACGTTGGACGAGAACAGAAGACTAAATTCACGGCTTGTACACAAATAGTACAATTGATGCCAAACAATGATGACTTATAATCAGATCATAGATCAGATACCAAATTAGTATGTAAAACGTCTAGACTCTGATAAGAATGTCTGAACAGCCTCAAAGATGAATACATTATCAGTGTCTGGCAGATCCTCACTACCTTTCAAGAGAATATTTAGTAAAATGTCCCCAGAGCACTGAACTATTAGAGTCCTATTTACACCTGGAGCGAGTAAGTGACACACAGTGTTCAGTAGACAGACCCTTTGCACAGTGAACTTGGGGCAGAGCAAAAGGTAATGTTTCGTATCTTCAGGAGGATGAGAGCATGCACACGTTGAGGCTGAAAGGCTATTGACATGATATAGATGGGCATTTAAAACAGAGAAGTTAAGACGTAGCTGTGTGTGGCATATGTTTAGGAAACGACTTCCATGTTTAGAGTATGAAGGCTTTTTGTCAACATTTAACAGTAATAGATTTAAACTGTGGTAGGGAATCGGTGAGACCAGCATCATCCGGGAGGTTATTCCATAATTTGATAGCAGACGGGAGAAATGAATTGCCGAAGCGATTGGTGGCGAAACTAATTTGGCATAATTCTCAATAGACGCCCAGTAGTGAATACAATGCCACGAGGAACGAGATCATGTACATATTGTGGAGTCAACCTATTATACATTTTAAAGAAAAGAATAAGTTTGAAGTATTTCCTCCGATTTCCCAGAGTTTGCCATTCAAGCTCTTCGAGAAGTAAGACACATGGAGTGTATTTTGTTGCGCCAAGGCAGATCCTGGCTGCCTCATACTGCACAGCTTCTATTGATTGTGACAGATTTTTAGTGCAATTGTCAAACAGGACACCCATATTCGAGGATAGGACGAATCATTGTACTATACAACTATATGAGTGTCTGGCAGGAGAGTTTGTATTTGAGTCTGAGTAAAAGCCGTTAGTTGGCTTTATTAACAATGTGTGTTATATGCTGCTGCCATGACAAATTACTTGAAAGTGTAACTCCAAGATGTGTATGTACAGTAGCTTCAGGTATCTGTGTGTTTCCAAGAAGTAGTTGAGGATGATCTGGCTTATGTCATTTAGCTGAGGTCATCGAGATGGATTTTATGGCATTAAATGTCATCTGCCAGACCTTGCCCCAACGATAAATTTGTATAAGATTAGAATTAAGGCTTTCAGCTGTGGCCATTGGTTCGTGGACAATTTCAAGAATACTGGTATCATCTGTAAATAAACGGATGTCACAGGTGATATTGACAGTGATGTCGTTAATGTAAACGAGGAAAAGTAGGGGACCAAGGATGTAACCTTGGGGCACTCCAGCCCCTATAAGGAGCCAGGGTGAGGTCTGTCCTCCAATAGTAACGTGTTGAAGTCGGTTTGAGAGATAGCTTTCTATAAATAGTAACACAGAATTTTCAAACCCCAATTGTTTCAGTTTAAAAAGTAGACCAGCACGTCAGACTCTGTCAAAGGCCTTAGATATATCCAGGAAAACCATACAGGCCTTATGGCCCAACTCAAGGCCACTGTAAATAGAATGAAGTATGCTAACAAGTTGATTTATAGTGGAATCGTTTTTCCTAAAGCCAGAGTTTTTAAAAGACAGTAAATTGTTACAGGTTAGATCCTCAAGTACTTTAGAGACATTACAGAGGAGTGAAATAGGCCTATAATTTTCCTTTGACTGTTTGTTACTTTTCTTAAAAACGGGGCACATGTTGGACCTCTTCCAGGGATCTGGAATATATATGAGTTGGATAAGCAGAGATTGAATAGATCAGTGAGAGACCGTGAGATAGAAGAGAAACAGTATTTAAGAAGGTTGTTGCTTATACCATCAGGACCACAAGCAGAACTAGTTTTCAGAGACTTTAAAATCTTTTCCACATCATTTACTTGCCCTTAAAACATAGACAGGCGGGCCTCAGTCCGGAAGGCAAGGTCGGGCAAGGGCACAGGATTGTCATCATGCGGGGCCTTGCACTGATCAGCAAAATACTTGTTGAATGTCACAGACTTCTCTATGTCGGAAGAAATTAAGGTGGAATGTCTGAAGCCAGCACCTTTGGATAACCTCTAATTGCTTTTTCATATTTTTTGGATAGTCTGATACTTTTGGACAGTTAAGACACCAAAAACCTTTGCTTGGCCGATTTTGAGATTTTAACAGTTTTGACAAGATGAATGTCCTTTCTATTAGCTGTCAAAATTCCAAGCTTTTAACTAAAGTAGAAATATGAGAAAAATGCCAAAAACCACACAGGCATGTGGACATCGAAACGTCCATGTGTCATTCTTTTGGTTTTCAGCCGCCAAACAGAAAAATGCCACCCGTCAATCATACTTAACAGCCTGTCACGTGGCCAGAGGTAGCAATGGCCCATGGCAAAAGGAGAGTGGTATCAGGGCGGCAATGCCAAATAAGGCGGCAAGCCGAAAGTATGTTTTTGGGCAGGGAAAAGATGCAAACATGCTAACATATCATAGCCTTAGTGGTTTACTTTATAGTTATCTTGCTTGTTCTGCATTCTAATGAAGGGAGACTTTAAATGTTCAAGAGGAGCGGGAATCTTCAGACGATGTCCCTTCAAACTTCAAAGGCCGTGCGATGGATTACCCTTCACACCAAAGACAGGCGGGGAAAAAAACTGGCACCTTAATCAGCAATACCCACATACATAATATTATTTTATCGAAACCCAGGGATGAGGAAATAAACGTACAAATAAACACATCGAAATAAGCATAAACGTGAACAGCAGAGGAAACACACAAAATAGCGTTACAAAACTCAGGTTGGAAAGAGAAATGAAACTCATTGAGAAAATAACTACAAAATAATGACAAGCTAACTAAGTAAAGTGTACAGACAAGTTTAACAAGTTAACTACATAAAGTATACAGATAGGAGTAAATACAATAAAATACTATCCCGAAAAACGGGATGAAGAGGTAGGGGGCGGCAGACCAAACCCGCCATCCATACACTGACCACCGAAGCAATGCAACACAACTTTCGTTGCCAGGCTTGAGGTCACGGGGCCCGAAGGGCCGCCTCCATGACGTCACACTTTGAAACCATACTGTTGATGTCGCCGTTTGACAGATCGCTGAATAATGTTTACTGTACTTCAAAGGCTCTTTTATTCATGTGATTGGCCAAGAATTGATTGACAACCTCCCCAAATGTTAAGGGACGATGTTTACTACGTTTTGTACAAATATCAGCTCAACTTGAGCAAATGGTATTGTTTCAGAGGCAAATAATCAACATCAAAGGCCTTTGAAGCTTGTTTTCTCAGAAAGGATAATAGGACAAGAACCCCATCTAAGAATAGTTATTCCAAGAAAACGGCTGGGTGAAATTTAGTCCGGTTAACGGCCTTTGATGTCTGAACTGCAAAAATAATTCAGCGATTTTCTAAATTTTGCTTCCTTCTTTTTCTATGAAATGAAGAAAATGAACATCCTGAAAATCAAAGGGAAAATTGAAACATCAAACTTTGAGGATGGATAACAAAAAAACGAAACCAAACATAAAATGTTGCAGGACTGTTTTTTGTTGCCAATATGTCAGGATTAAGATGCAAGTGTAATTATGATTTTAGCACAAATAATTAGTGACTTATATCGACATTTATGGGGTGGATGCTTTGTGGTCAACTTTCAATTGTTTATTCAACAATTAACATCACAGACACCAAAATACGGAACATATAAATTCTTTGGAGTATGACAAGTACACACATATATGATATGTTATCCTAACGCAAATACATTTTGAGCTAGGTTTGACTAAAGTGGGATTTATTTTTGGTGTCTTACCTGTCCTTAAACTACAAGCTATCAAAAAACTCAGAGGTGTGAACATAAAATTTATATGAGAAAATTGATCTCAAAACTTTTGTTTACACTGAAAAGTTTAAGCAGTGGTGGGCACGCGGGTCTGTTTGCATGGGCATGATAATGAACCATGTCACTGTTTGCACAGTCGTTAGTCCATGACCCCTGGAAACCAATTGAGCCATTGACAAGGATCACTCACACGAAACCATTAGCTGTGGTGAGAAGAATGGGCCAGTTCAGACTAATCACTACCATTGTTGATTACTTTGAAATTCTCTATTATTTGGCATGATGGGCTCTTTTATAAATTGCAGAAAGTACTGCCTGTAGAACATTGGTTATTTTTATATACTTGGTATAGTTCTTTGCTGGCGGTGGTCAGATGGAATGGACAATATAGTCGAATGTTCCATGTCACCACCAGCACCAGACAGGGTAGTTTGTTGTCTCCGTATCTTTTCAATATATTTATAAACAGGGGTCACATTAAGCTTGCGTCCTGCGTCATAGACGCAAAAATTAAAGAAATGACGCCTGGAAATTAATAAAAACATTGTCATTTTGCGTCTCTGTTGACGCACGCACAAAAACGCGATGCATTTTGAATGATATAACTGCAAAAATACCCCAAACGGTCACGGTGTTTTGTATCGACCATTATCAATCTCATGACTATTTAGTATACTGATGGAATCCTCTCATGTTCGTTTTTCTATGTAACAAGCTCTCTTATTTGCTAAGAAAAAATATTCCTGGGGTATCCCTCCAAAAATTTCCCAGAATGGGAATGGATGGACGTCATTTCATCTCATTACAAATGTGCTGAGGGCACTTCCAGGCTCCTCATTGGGTGGATTTGATCACGTGCCGCTCACTGTCCTATCAAATTCGTTGTTCCCCATGTGCTTGTCTCATGTCCGCAATGT
The DNA here is from genome assembly GCA_964020975.1 of Hermodice carunculata. Classification (NCBI taxonomy): domain Eukaryota; kingdom Metazoa; phylum Annelida; class Polychaeta; order Eunicida; family Amphinomidae; genus Hermodice; species Hermodice carunculata. The sequence continues at coordinate 71,982,251 of OZ026613.1, read as the reverse complement.
TGTGAAGGTACAAGTCGTATAACGCCAAGATTATTGGACTAAGATGTTATATATTTAAATCATATTTTCACCAAGAAGACTTCCATCGAACAAATCTAGACCCAGATAAAGGCACGAGTGAAAATTCATTACGGACGGCAAGGAAAATACGCAGATTAGTCATCGCAAGGTTACACGTGGACGAAGCGAAAATTTGCATTATGATTAGCCTGCCTAAGACGACGTTGTTCATCACTGTTTCCGATGGGGCACGTGGTGATTGGTGTTTTTTAAACAAAATTTGGTTGTTTTGATTTTATTGAAATGTTTGAATGGAACAAATCTTTATGACAGAACAAGATAGGAATGAAATTTATGATCGAAGCCCGGAAAAAATGTATGGCGGAAAACAATGCCTGGGTGCATGCCCGTGACAGGCTGTGTACCCTCGCTTGTGTGTTGCACGGCTTGTAGGCCTACCGTGTTGCTTGGTGAAAAAAAGTGACCGCACTTAAGATCAAACTCTTAACACCGCCTACGGCATCAAATTTTTCGGGTATATTGAAATGGAAAGTGCACAGAAATATAAATCATATAATTTCTGACCATTTCATCACGTGGAATCAATCACAAAAATAACAGAGCCCAGGCCTTTTCAATCACGCATGCCGCTTGTTGTGCAAGTGGGTTTAAAAAAGCTGTCGGGTGGCACACGGTGTGCAACACCAGATACTGGCACAGTGGCAGCGTGCTAGGGATTAAGCCCCCTTCACAACCATTTTTTGGTAGACCAGGGATGTGTTACAGACTTAGTCTGAATAGCAGGTTCCTGGGTAGATTGAATCTATCCTTGGTACAGTCAAATATTTTTAGACCCTTTTACATCAAGTTGGCATATTGGTAACTTTATATTCAATCTTAAATTTTATAATAATGAGTTACCTACGTGAGCATACAGACCCTATGTTATGTTCGTTTCTAGGATTAAGTTACCTGCATGTTTTATTTATTTATCATTTTGGTGTATGTTGATTATACCAAATAAAATCAATTAATCAAATTACATCAAAGGAAGTCCAGTTTGTTCAATTTCAGACTGGACCCATCCATTCAGTTCTTGGACCCACTATTTTTCCTGAAAATGAAGAAAGATGGGTCCAACGGACCCATACTGAAAAATCCTTAATGTGACCCCTGTATAAACGATTTACTTACTGACCTGGATTCTACGGAGATAGATGTGCGGGCTGTTGACTTTAAGTTTAACTCATATGCTTATGAAGATGATATCACATAATTTAGCCCTACGGTGTCTGGATTACAAATACTTATTGATACATGTATACGTTATGCTGATCACTGGCGTTTTAATTTTAATCCAGCAAAATCAAAATGTTTTATTGCTGGTCAGCATCACTTCTTACAGAAACCCAGTTGGTGGTTAAAGGGTAATGAGATGGAGATAGTGGACAATTTAGAAAACCTAGGCACTTTATTTTCATATAACAGGTCGGGTCTTCCCAATATAGAACGTCGTTTGAATAGTTGTAGACGTTCGTTCTATGCTCTTGGAGAGGTTGGCATGGTTTATCCTGGCCTGGACTCCAAAACTAAATGTTATCTATGGAATACAGTCTGTGCTCCGGCTTTGTTATATAATATTGAGTGTATGAATCTGAGTCACTCATTACTATGTAAAATGAAATCATTACAAGGATGTCTTATTAAACAGTGCCTTGGCATTGGAAAGAGACATCATCATTTGAATATATTGAAGGCTCTTAATATAAAATCTATTGAGTCAATACTGAAAGACTGTATGGCATCACTTTTTTGTAGAATTTTTGAAACCGATTCCCCCGTTCGGGACCTAAATATATATTTTCTTTCACAGTATTTGACTACAGGCACAACTACCAATGGTACTTTATTGCATAGTATAGTCCAGCATGGATTATCCCCCATTCAGTTGGCTCTGGGAGACCGACCTAGAAAACTGAACAAAAATATAAGCCCTAGTCATGATGGAATCGTGGATTCTTTAAAATATTTACTGTTTCATGAAAATTTTATTAAGCCGTATGGGGAGGAACACTTACTTGTTTCTCTCTTAACGAAGTCATTTTAGTAATTTTTACTCATTTTTAAGAGCACCAGTGGGGTGTGGTGCCGGACCCTGGTTGCCGGTGTTGTCCACGTGGCAGTGCGGTATTGACCTCACTGCCGCGTGTGCATTGCGGCTACCCGGGCAGGGTATCACGCCCTCTCATGACCGAAAAATGTCATATGTGTCACAGTACGAACTGTTTATAATTTTCATGTTTGATTATAGTTTGCATTATTAATATCTGTGATGTATAATTTCAATAATTGTGATATGTCATTTCGATGTTGTCATCTGCTGGTCACTGTGTAATATTTTCTGTACTTGTGTTTTCATATGATTATAATCTCGATGTATCTTTTAATTTCTCCATTCATAGAGGTTTTAATAGAATTATTATTATTATTATTATTATTATTATTATTATTATTATTATTATTATTATTGATGTAAAAACAAATTGGCACAATCCACTTACTGGTCCCCAAATACGGAAACCTGCAGATGAACCCACACCCAAACAAAGCCAAGTGTGGTGTTCCCACATTAAAAAAGTCAAGATTTAGGCCACAGAATATACTTTTTTTTAATGACAACATCACAGAAGTAAAGCTACAAGTTTATTTCACACAATAATTATAACACAGGACAGAAGAAATAAGTATACATATGTGTCATATTACAGCCATAAATGCATAAGAATTGGCAACTTTTTCTTTCAATGCGATTTTCTCGGAACTGTTTTTTGCTCAACCTCTACAATTTGTATCTCGCTTCACAAACTTACGAATTGCCCTATCACATTAAAATCAACGGACATTAAAAGAAAAATATCATATCCAGGAATAATTTCCAGGATTTTTTTTTCTGACAGCCCCTTCCGTGATGTTTGGAGCAATTTATAGAAAGAAAATGAACAACCTGTCAGGACTAAATTAAAAATTTTATAACTTTTTATTTATGCTATTTCAGAACTAACTATTGAATTTGATCCTGAACATGGATATATATTCAAATTTCTTCTGATTTCAACTGGGGAAAAAAAAATTGTGTGACTTCTGCATGAAAAATGTGAAAATCCTACCAAGTCAGAAAAAATGCTATAAAATCTCAAAAAATTCCAATCCTACAAAAAAAAAAAAAAAATCTATGGATACAAATCTATGGATTTGTAGTAATCAGAAAATATATAGGTTTAATGTACTTGTAAAAAAATTTAATGGGTAATATCGATCCAAAGTTGCCAGTCTCACTGCGCACTAGCTTCAGAGCTGCCACCTTAAAGCCCAGACAAAATTTTACAAGGATATGTCACTGTGACCCAGATACTTGACCTCGCGACCTACTTTTGTTACATGAAACACCCACATGTTTAGATGTACCTGTGTGTAAAGTTTCATTAGTCTGAGTTGAAGGGCAAGCAAATTATAGCCTGGACACAAATAGCGGATGAACAGATGCACGCAGATGGAAAAAGTGATTACTATGTGCCCCTCCTCCGGTAGGAGGGGAGCATAATTACTCACCACAAACCCAGGGTGCACTGTAACATAATTCCCCACCATAAACCTTTGTGTAATGTAAGTCTTTAACACATAACATGATAAAGCTGTTGTGCATATAATATTATCACCATACACTTACAATGTATGCTGTAACAAAGAAGCCATCACAAACCTGTGGTGTACAGTTATATATTCATCATACACCTATGAATGTGCAGTTATCATGCTAATACAATTACTTATTGCACATATAACATTTACAATACAAAATATATGATGTGCAATTATCATGGTAATACAATTACTTACTACAAATATACATGTAACATGCATTTATATATAAAGTAACAAATACCCACCCAAAACTGCAGCATACTGTAACATACTATACACCTATGATGCACAGTTACCATGGTAATATAATTACTTGCTACACATAACATGTATAATACAAAGTAACAAGTTACCTACCACAAAACTGAAACATAGAATCATATACTCACCATACATCTATGATGTGCAGTACACCCTTCAGTTGAGTGAAGCCTGCCGCAAACCACTTCAACCTCTTCCCCTCGTGAACAAAAACCACACTTTTCACTCATCTTTCTTCTGGTAAAAAGAAGATAAAATTTTCATTTATGGTACAAATCACTGAAGAGAAGGGTCAGAACTGCTGTGTTAAGTGGTTATGTTATGCATCACCCCTTTTCCACATGTTTGATCACTTTATTATACTGACAGATGATCGACTATTGGTCACTGTCAGCACCAAAAATGTTGAAAATCTTAAAATTTTGTTTCTATTGAAGCACAATGGTGTCCTTACTGAAAACACACAAAAGAGACACCCACTCAACAAAGTGTGCGGTAAAAGTTGGAGCACATATCCCTTAATCTACATTAAAATTAAACGGATGTGGCTTGGTACTTTTAATTTTTTATAGTACAAAGAGTAGGACCAGCATGTAAATCAATTTTATTGACTACAGCCTACATACATGTATATGCTGGACAGAAATGTTTTACTTTAATCAAGTCCTGTCATTTTTTTTATCAACTCTGCCTGATCTAATATTAATCCCAGTTGATTACTTCAAATGTAGCTGAATGTCAAGGTCAGGTGGAAGTAATTGAAAGTCTTCAAAGAAAACAAGTTGAAGTTTAATTAAAATGTGTTGTTGCGAACTCAACATCTCTGCTAAGCACAATACCAGTTTTGCAGCACCTAAAAGAAAATGCATGTAGTCCATAAAGCAGAAAAAGGGGAACTTTTTATGTTTTACTGTGATAGCAAATGAGTGGTGCACACAAGCTTGACATCATACGCTAATGATACACTGCGACAGAAATGGATACAAGAAACTTTTAACATTTTGTGTTGGGACACAAAATTGCTTGCCTCTAAGCGTAGTAAAACAGACTAAAAAGAGGCTGGACCAACTATGTAGAGTGTGAAAGTGGAGGACCCCCCCCCCCCCCCCCCCCCTTCGGCCCTGGAGGTGCGGGCCTTCGTCAGGGGCTGGGGGTCCCGAGAGAGCTTTATTTTGACAGGTCATATCAATTCGGGAGGTGCACATGGTCAAGAAAACCAAGGAAGCCACTTTTAGGCTGATCAAGGTCATCAACCAGGCCAAAAAATTCCTCACCCATAGGCCCATTGTTAAATGCAAACACCTCTCAGACTCTAGCTCCTATGAAGACAATGCACAGGCCATCATAACCCAAGACAACAACGACAGAATCGTCACTTATCTCCACGATAAAACCCCACATCTATCCAGTGATGGATCGGACAGCACCAGTGACCATCTAGTCACAGCCAGTACCAGCACGGGAACACTATGTCAGGATGAGTGGACCATGGATAAAATAGACCAAAGAAACAATGAAGTATTATCTAAAATCAAGAATATATTACTGAAGGCACAAAACAAGGACATTCTTACACAAGATTTATATCTCACAGATGACTCAGACTAGTGCTCCTCAGATTCTTGAACACTCTTAACGTCACACTGGATAATCAGCCATCTCACAAAGACTCTCATTTTCACTATCTCACTCTCTTAACCTTTCATCACTGCATAAAATATTCAAGTATTCCGGTAACAGTTATCACCACCACCTAGTGAGAAAATGACACTTTTTACAATTTATGTATCTTTTTTATTAACTCCAATATACATAACGTGTAATGTTAGATGGTCACACCCCCTAGCAGCAAGAAAAGACACTGTTTCATACTGATCATGTGCACCTCCCGAATTGATATGACCTGTCAAAATAAAGCTCTCTTGGGACCCCTAGCCCCTGACTAAGCCCGCACTTCCAGGGCCGAAACATGTGGGGGGGGGGGGTGTCTCCACTTGCACACTCTACAAAGTTGGTCCAGCCTCTTTTTAGTCTGTTTTACTTTTCAAGTTGGGTGAGGCAACACCTGCATTGCTTTTAATCGATCCTATGTCGAGCTGTACCTCTACTTGGTGTTGGACATATATCCGTTTTGACTTGTTTTACTCTGAGCATAAGAGAGAAAACACAGAATCTGGTCTACTTTGGAAGAAATGACAATGTACTTTATACTAGATTGTAATGTTTTGGAAAAGAATTTAAACAGGATACATTTAGATGAAAACCCTTCCAGTGCAACATGTACTTGTCAAATGTCACACTTGAGCCAATTGTACGGCATAGAAGCCAAAAACTTAAGAGATCTTCTCGTAAAATCTAAATTCACGTAAGTCAAACCCCCTAAGGGATCTTTTAAATGCAATACAAATTGACCCGCATGTCCATACATTAGTGAAAGAACTACTTTCGAAAGCAATGTCAAAGGCAGAACCTACAAAATTAACCACAACATTACTTGCTCGCCTATGGCAACCTCCCGGATGTTCGCCAAGAACTGGACGACCGCCTCAGGGATACCAATCAAGACGCTCCCATGTGACCTGCAGGGGAAGCTACGCTTACCTATCATAAGGTTACCCACACAAAAAACAAGTCGACAAGTACATCAGGAAAGAAAAAATGTTACGAGACTTGGGCCTAGATCTAAGCGACTCTGACTTGGACGATACCCGTCAAAAATCAACGCCATGCACTAGCGAGATATAACGCTCAAACAATTTGTTAGGGACCATAAGAACATAATCCTTAACAAACTTAATTATAACCCCATGCCGTGTGATGTACCTGTGGAACAATTTTACCGTGTGCACCACCGTAACAAATCCCCCTTTCTTCACACACAGGAAATGAAGAGGAAGAAGGGCCTGAAAGATAGACCTGAGGACCCCCAGCTACTTTTTGATCCAAAACTGGAATATTTAACCACGCCCTTCCACAGTTACAGCAGACCGACGACTAGACCCAAAACCGGAGATCATAGTGTATTTTAATATCAGTTATAATTGCTTCATTAATTTAATACTCTCAATTATGGACTATAATAATATTTTATAAAGATCTGTCACCTTTTCTACATCGAACTTGACCCCAGAGGTGAAAATTTTTTATTGAATTAATTTAGTTGAACCTCAGAATAGAATACTCGCCTTAACGTAAAGGGACTAGATTACATAAGGAACCATCATCATAAAGATTTTTTTACCATAATGATAAATATAAGCAAATTATTTTTTTTTTAAATAACAATCTTTATTACATCAATCAGATGAGGACATGAACCAGTGAACAGCAAACTCCAGAATAAACTGTTTAAAAATCAGCAATGACTTATGTACTCATTGACCTTGATAAATCATTATGACACCATACCCGGTAACATTACCGGAGATTATGTACCTCCTCTTTCACCAATATACTTACCCAAGTTTAATAAAAATACACTCTTTCCCCTGAAGAAGGTCAACACATCACCGAAACTAGTTGGGAATTAAGGGAGCCTTATATAAAAAACATATCTTGTGGTCATTGTGATTTTTTCTCGGTACCTATGATAGAACTGTTGGTATTGTCAGCTACACCATCTACCTTTGGACCTTCTACAGTACCCCCTTGCATCCGTTCAGATCCGGTCCTATCATACCCTTATTGACCATATAGAGAGTGTTGCCGAATCTCTCTCTTTCTCGCTGCAAAGATTTAGGAGTAACACTGCATAGTAGTCTAACAGCGGCTGCATAAAATTAGACTGAAATCTATTCCACAATTTTACCGAACTGTGAATTGGTGAAATAGGAATTTGGTCGCACAGCTTTTTCATCCTATTTGTTATTCACCTCACTGTGATACAATCGAAAATCATTTTGACCGCATTGCCACTTAACAGAAAAGAACAATGGGTCAATGCATAGGAATCAATTACCAACAATAAAAGAATCAAAGGTGTCTGGCATCATAAATCAATAAACAAAAGATATTTCTCATTTAAAACAGAATAATTATAAATAAAACAGACACAAAAAATGAAACAAAACAGACAGAAATGATAAAGAAAACATGCAATTTTTGAATTAAACAGACAACAGAGAACAGGTTTTGATGAAATTTCACTGAAAGTTAGTTGAAATAACCATTCGATTCAATGGTAATTCTACCAAATTTTCAATTGGTGAGTTTAATACGCCGAGAAAAAACCTTTCTGTGTTTATTTGTTATTCAGTGATTATTCATCTCAGTGAACTGGTTTTCGGTGTACTGTCATGGACCCTCAAAACCAGCCACGCAAAGAGCCAATATACCACAAAAAGCAATTCAAAAGTTATGTATCATTAAAAGCTGTTTTTCAAACCTAAAGGCTACAATAACATCATTATACAAAGCAATAATCAGGCCAGTATTGGAATATTCCAGTCCAGCCTAGAATCCACATTATGTTAAAGATACTGACAAATTACAAAACGTTCAGGAAAGGTGCCCCAGGCTTGCAAAGGGAGAAGCAGACTGAGTCTTTAAAATCTAGACAGGACAAGCAGGATTAAACAGAAGTATATAAGATAATATTTGGTAAAAGTAAGACTAAAAACGAAATTTTCTTTTTGCATCCACCCAGACAACTGAGACGGCATCCCAAGAACAGTTTCAAAGAACAAGCCAAGACAGACACCAGGAAACACTTCTTTGCCCATCAAGTGGTGGATAGATGGAACTCCCTACCTGAGGCAACCATATCATAAACGACTACAAATGCCTTTAAGGCGCACCTAAAAGGCACCTCACTGGAGTGCTCAGATTTCTAAGTATCCAGGTAAGTGCACAGAACCTCGGTCCTAGGTCACCCACAACAATGCCACCCAGTCAACCCCACACAATATCCCAATACCTGAGACCATATTTACCGCTACTCTGGGTGCAGTGTCACGTCTAGCCTATGAGGCCCATCAAGGAGGTTTGCTCTGCCAGTGAGGCCCATTGAGGAGTTTGCTCTGTACAACACACCATGAATTTTTAAACACACTATTCCAAACTGTAGGCTGTTTTTGTAAGTGTACTTTTGTATAGCCTATAAAGTATAAGTACATGGACTGTTTAGAGCAGGATTTCATTTTATTATATTCGCTGAACACACATTCGAACATGCTGTTCCGAAGAGTTTTTTTAAATGAAGTGTCCAGTTGCAGATAATTTTCCTGCTACAGAACTGGGAGGCCTGTGATTGGCTACCAGCTGTCGTGACGTCATTATCGTCTCGCGATATGAGCCCAGATATGTTGCATGTGTATACGGAATAAAGCATAACTATTAGGTTTATTCCTTAAAGTAGGCCTATACATACCAATTTGGGGTTAGTATTCTACACCATCCCCTAGGACGCACATTACCTTGCTGTCAGGTCCTGTTTTCTACTGTACATGTTCAGAATCCAGCACTTTCTTACATTGTTATAGTTAGGCCTACAGTATACTGCACTCGGCCCTCATACTGACTGTATTTGGCAGCGATACTGCCAGGACCTGGCACTCGGGTGATTTCTCACAGGATTAGATTGAGTAATGCATCACGCTTATCTGTACATATTGTTTGCGGTACCAGGTTCGACTCTGCAGTTGCTCCAACAACCGAAACAGGACCCACTTCAATAGCCACGTCCTTTTTCTAACCCGTTCCCCCTTGAATTAATAATGATTCAACAGCTTTCCTGGGCATTGATTGGGCACTAACCCATGCTCGGGAAAGCTGTTGAAATGGGGCATGTGATCTTGATAGGTCTCATTTACAATTTTCAGTCAAATTGTTTTTCATTACTGTCGAAATAAGTTGAAAACACTGAAGCAGACGACATTGGATCACCAGCCAGTTTTGGTAAATTTAAGGGTGAAAAGAGTTAATAAAACATGCAAATAAAACACAGGAACTTACTTTTAGGTTGATGTTTTGAGTAGATATTTTAACCCATTATTTTTTTGTTCTTTTGATAATATTGATTTATTCTTGTATGAAGTTGAGTCAACAGCTTTCCTACATTGTATGCTCCTTGTCACGGTGTGACCAAAGGCAAGGTGCCTGAATAGGTCAGAACTGACCTGCTTCATTGATGTCAATAAAAACACTTACTTATGTGCTATCAAAGTTAAGGGTTGACAAAGATAGGTTAACTGCACATACACTTTAAACAGCATGTTGCTTTAATGGATTAATCATTAGCTCTAGATTAGAAAACTTAACGTTAATAAAAGTTTTTGTCATGCTTTTTAACGTCGGTAGCTGCGGGCCCTTTCCACACCCACCCACACTCCCCGAGGCCTGACTTCCTGTGACAGTAACTCGGACACCGACATGTTTTAACCATATTTTAATTAATTTCAATGCTACAGTAAAATACAGAAGAAAAAACTGTGCGGCAGACGAGAAGACGAAAGGTTCGTCTGACAGTGACATGTCCAGGTTCCGAGTACCTGTGAGGAGAGCGAGCTGCCAAAGGTCAAAAGCCACCCGCGAAATTCAGTGCATTCATTCGGTGTTTGGGGATTTGTTTCGTGTGGCTTGGATACAGGGTTTCCCCCACTATCCTAGTCATGTACTTACGATTACAGAGAGATGGTGAACTCTGAAAAAAAAATAATTTCGCCTAGCCACAGCTGCACCAACACGGCAACAGTGACCAACGTCTCCTCTACCCCGCCATAACGGTTTTAAACATCTGGCAAATAACAAAAGGAAACGGTGCAATCGTTCAAATAATTTCATTGCTTCATCCGATACTGTATGAATATAGCAATCTTGGACACACATCATTAATAATTTACTAAATTACTAGTTAATATTACAATCGGCATAGAATACAGGCAAGCAAGCATAAAATATCATTATTGACAGAATTCCCAGGGTAGGATTGCGAGATTAACTGTGCTTTAGCGCCATCTGGGGGGCATCCGCATAACCCCAAGTTCAAGTTCTTTATTGACAGGTTACGCCCTCTATGGGCCAAAATAGTCACAATATAAATTCAGATCTAGAATACGCCGGTAAGCGCTAGACTTTATTGCAGAATGTCAGGATACATTGGTGCTGCAAAGCATATAAGAATTTAGTTATTTGAACACTCATTTTCTAACAAATTTATTTATTTATTTATTTATTTATTTATTTATTTATTTATTTATTTATTTATTTATTTATTTATTTATTTATTTATTTATGTATTCATGTCGCTGTAGTTTAGTATTCTGAACAGTCACACGAGGGTGTCACTTTGATGTAACCGGTGACAAGTTCAATTTGTTCTTGCCTTGGCCCCATGAGAACGTTATTTGCACAAAAAGCCTTCCGGGGTCAAAGGCAAGAACAAATTGAACTAGAAAAGAAGATTTCTTTCACGGCAAATCTGTCTGAGTGCCTTCAAAAACGCTACACTTTGCCATTTTCACCATAATCTAAACTTTGTGTATTAGCCCAATTTGTATAAATTAATAATAATATGCTACAACTTCGGTTCTTGCCTGGTTCGTTGGATGTGGCCATGTCACAAACCAATAAAGTGAAATTTGAATGACACCACTATCTTTAATAGTTTTGAAGCTATTCGAGATCTTAATTGTGTGTATTTGCCTAATTTGCATAAATTAAAATCCTACAACTTTGGTTCATAGTTCATCGAATGCGGTTATGTCACAGACCTGGGATTGAAGTTGGAATGATATCTCTATGTAGGCCTATAATAGTTTTGAAAAAAAAAATATGAAGATTTAGATTTTGTATATTCGCTTTTATTTGATTTAAATCCTACAACTTTGTTTTTTGTTTGTTTATTGGATGCACTCATGTCACAAACATATAAAGTGAAGCTGAAATGGCACCTTTATCTATAATAGTTTTGAAGCTATTTAAGATTTAAAGTTCGTGTAGGCCTATTCACCTAATTTGCACACACACACACACACACACACATACATACATATATATATATATATATATATATATATATATATATATATATATATATATATATATGAGAATTGCTTTTTGTGGTATATTGGCTCTGCGCGTGGCTGGTTTTAGAGGGTCAATGACAGTACACCGAAAACCAGTTCACCCAGATGAATAATCACTGAGTATGATTCACAGAAAGTTTTTTTTCACCGTATATTAAACTCACCGAATGAAAATTTGGTAGAATTACCATTGAATCGAATAGTTATTTCAATTAAAATTCGGTGAAATTTCATCGCAACCTGTTCTCTTTTGTTGTTTACTTTATTCATTTTGTTTTGTTTCATTTTTTGTGTCTATTTTACTTATAATTATATATATATATATATATATATATATATATATATATATATATATATATATATATATATATATATACATACCCTTTGCTTAGGTATGTGTGTGTGTCCGTCCGTACCCTCGTCGGAGCGCCTTCTGGCTCCAAGTGCCTCTGACTGTTGCGGACGCCACAAACGCAACCTTTCTCTCAGAAAACTTACTCGATAATATGTTAAAAAAAAAAAAATCCAAAAAAGTTTTGGGATCTTTTGAATGAACTGGAAACTGTGACGGAAAATAATTCTAATAATACAAGTGACAAAATAGATCCTGAAACATGGATCAAACATTTCTCACAATTAAAGTCTAACGGTCTTGACCCAAAGAAATTTCCTTTGTATAGTACTGTTAACGATTACATTGACTCATGCTATGTCTCTAGGTTTTGCGAACTTGACTATAGAATTGATGTAGTGATAATTGAATTAATGGTATGCAAGCTGAAGAATGATAAATCGCCAGGGAAGGACCTCATTCTGAATGAAATGATTAAAAAAGGCCAAGATATATTGATACCTTTGCTACTTAAAATGTTCAATGCAGTGATATCATCTGGATTTTTTCATTTCCATTAGAAAGTAAGTTTTCATATTCTTCTTCACATGGGAAGGTCTTTTTAGGACCCAAACAGATACAGAGATATTTCTTTAGGCAGTTGTAATTCAAAATTGTTTTGTAGTATGATTAGTAATAGAATGCAGAAATATTAAAATTCAAGACAGTTCAAAAATGAATTTCAAATTGGTTTTACCAAAAACGCTAGAAGAAGCGACCGTATTTTAGTTTCAAGGACTCTAATAGATAAATATGTAAAATTGCGCAAGAAAGGGAAATATATATATATATATATATGCATGTTTTATAGATTTTATGCAAGCTTATGATTTGGTCTGGCATGATGGTTTATTATACAAACTTTTAAAAAATGATATCAGTAGAAAGTTTTACGATGTTATCAGAGATATGTTTATTGGGGCTTCGATACAACTGAAACTAAAAGATGGATTATCAGACAGTATTCCTTAAAATAACGGTTTATAAAAGGATGCACCTTGAGTCCCGCCCTCTTTAATATGTTTATTAATGACCTTCCTGATATTTTTGATACTCAACGTGATCCGGGTAAACTATATAATAAAACTCTTAACTGTCTCTTTTATGCAGATGATTTAATATTACTTTCTGAAAGTGAATCTGGTTTACAACATTGTCTCGACAAACTAATAAATATTGTACTGAGTGGAATGTGACTATTAATGTTCAAAAATCTAAAATGATGACCTTTAATAAGTCTGGCCGAAAAATAAAATGTAACTTTAGCATGAGAAATAATATGTTAGAAGTAACTAAAACATATTGTTATTTAGGAATTGTAATTAAATCTGATGGTTTATTTATAAATGCTATGAAGATGCTCAGCAACAAAGCTGACAAGGCTATCGGCAGACTTAAAAGGTTATTTTTGATACAAATATAAGTATTAATATACTGTTACGTTTATTTCATACTTTGATATCTCCAATCCTTCAGTATGCATGTGAAATGTGGGCACCCTATATGATATCACCTATTAAATGTCTTGGAAACAACGGGATTGACGAGTCTCTAAAATATCCATGTGGGAAATTCCACTTAAGCTTCCCACGTTTCTGTCTTGGGGTATATAAAAAGTCATCAAATATAGCAGTACTTAGTGAACTTTGAACTTTGAACTTTGAACTGGTGAATTGGGAGAATATCCAGTATCCAGTCTAATGTGTAAAAAATGGTTAAAAAGAATAGTTCATGTGTCCTACTTTATGATACCTTTTTTGTAATGCTGAAAATATCACACTGGCAAATCTAATTGATTAACGAGTATTCGGGACACACTATATACTTTTTGGTTATCAAACAATATGGAAAAATCTCGGACTATTAGCAAAAGAATTTCCAACGTTAAAATTCAAGAATAGCATTAGAGAATATTTCAGGCAACAATGGGAAAGAGACATGGAAATGAACACAGACTCCAATAAAAAGCTACGAACATATACCAAATTCAAAACTCATTTCAAAACGGAGAATTATTTACATCATATAAAAGATCGAACTTTAAGAAACAATACTACGCGATTCAGAGTAAGTGCACATAATTTAGAAATTGAAACAGGAAGACAAAGATGAACCCAAAAAACACCTTTGGCCGACAGAATTTGTGAAGATTGTAGTATTTTAGAAAACGATACGCATGTGGTACTTTACTGTTCTAAATTTAACTGTGAGAGAGAAATATTGTTTAAAAAGTTGTCCGACATTTTCCCAGCATTTTCAACTTTAAGCGACTCAAATAAATTCAATTTCATCATGGACCTTAATGTTCACGATATAAATATAAATAAAAATTATCAGCAAATTTCTTCTCTGAATTCATAAAGAAGAGGGGATCATTCTAAAGCAACTATAAATTGTTATATCAGAAGATTAGATGACTGGAGCATTCGTTTGATTGATTTATAAACTTACTTTTTTTTTCTAGAGGACATTGCAATGTGTTGTATGTGCATTGGATTATGTTGTACTGGTACATCACACATGTATCTGTGTATAATGTGTGTATTTTTGCAAAATGTCAATATTGATATTGATGTAGCAAATGAAGTTCATTTCATTTCATTCCATTTCATTTCTGGCAGCACTGCAAGTACACTTTGATAACGTGTTGCAGAAGGTCTACGACCGGGCAACAGTGTCGGAAAACCATAACTGCGCTAGCAGCCGTGGTACAGAAGTCTGGGCGACATCCAACAGAGGAACAAAGTCGAAATTCATGTAGCTACTTATCTCAATATTACCCTATACAGCATGTAATTTGCATGGTACTGCAGTTAACATTGATACTCATTTGTTAAATAATTAACACGATTAATAAGTGAAATGATTTCTTCTATTTGTGTGTGTGTGTGTGTGTGTGTGTGTGTGTGTGTGTGTAGATATTGCCTCTCAGGCCTAATAGCATTGCGTGTATTGTTATGGGTCTATAATTTAGTATCATTTTCACCAGTGACCACAAAATGGCACCACTTTGATGTAGTCTGGGATTCATATAAGTATGTATTGCCATGTGCCAGTCAGTACACTGACAGCAAATAATCACTGCTACTACTTTGTCTGCTTATTGATAAACAGCATCATTATTAAGTTCAAATTTCACAGTTTAATGGTATTGTGATCACAGTCAAAACATCAGCTTTCAACCTTTTTCTCAGTGAAATTAGTTAATCTTCCTACTTTATGAAGAAAATGGCATAAAAGCACAGATTTATCTTTAGTGTCTTCATAAAGTGGTGAACACCAAACAAAAGTAGCATAATAAAATGAAGGCTCGCGCAAACATCAGCTTTCAACTCATTTTGGGTAACTTATTACCTTGCCAAATTTATGCCACGATAAAACAAAAGACAAAAACAAAAACAAACAAACAAAAAAACATACACATTTCACTCTTTTTTTTTGTTTTACAAAAGGGAAAGCATAATGGTAACATAATCAAATTCAGCTTCAAATATCAGCATTTAACCCACTGTTGTGTGACTTACTACTCTCCCAAATGTAATCCCGAAGTAAAGAGTATTACTTTAATATATAATAAGCAACATGAGATTTGATGCTTCCAGTAAAAAATGGGAGGCAAAATAGTAAGGAAATCAAGATTGGTTACAATTATCACCTTTGAATCCTGGATTGCAGGGTGAAGTATTACTCTTCCAAACAAAATTCCTTTAAAAACAATAAAAGCCCAGGCACAGATGGTCTTTCATGACAGTTTTATAAACTGTTTTGGAACAAGATAAAATATTTATTAACGGATGCTATAAATTATGCAAATGAATCTGGATCCTTGTCAATTTCGCAGTGACAAGGTATCATAACTGTTAAAAAGAAAAAAAGAGATCCACTTTCATTGAAAAACTGGAGACCAATATCCTTATTGAACACAGATTCCAAACTTTGAACTAAATATTTGGCTAGAAGAATGAAGAAAGTTTTGACTGAGATAATTGAAAGTGATCAAACAGGATTTTTGCAAAATGAGACAATTAATGGTATTAAGATAGAAGATAAAGATTTTTAAATAAGGCAATATGCTGGCGATACATGCCTTACAAATAAGGCAGAAGAAGATAGTTTAGAAGAGGTAATTCGGTGTTTGAAAAAATCTCGGGCCTTAAAGTTAATTGAAACAAAACAGAAATAACGCCAATTGGTGACATAAAAAACTCTAATTTTACACTAACTACGAAAAAAAAAATCTAAATGGAAAGATAGACCAGTTAAAATGTTAGGAATAAGCACGAACTCCAATGACATGTTAAATCTGAATTATAATCCCTCATTACAAAAAATCAAAACCCAGTTAAATATGTCGTCTCTAAGGAACTTTTCTTTGCTTGGCAAAATCACAGTGTTAAAAACATGTGCCCTATCACAGTTAATTCATGTAATGTCAGTTTTACCTTGCCCAATCACTACAAGACAAGACGATTTTTAAAAGGCAGATGTACTTTTGTATAGATTTTTGTGGGGAGGGCCACATACAGACAAGATAAAACGTAATACTATCATAGGTACATATGAACAAGATGGTTTAAACATGATTCATGCAAGATCACAAAATCAAGCTTTAAAATTAAGTTGAATAAAAACTTTACTAGAAGACAGTACAGGAAAAGGAAAGATTTTGTTTTACATCAGTTGCCAGGTTTTAGAAATATGTGCAAATGTAATATTCACGTTAAAGATCTTTGGTACATTTAAAAGCGCAAGGAATTCTTTTTGGAAAGAAATCCTAACATGGTGTATGATAAACTGTTTTCATCCAAAGAATCTAAAGGAAATCGTTCATCAATATTTATGGTATAATTATCATGTTAAAATCAATGATATTTTTTTTTTATGTGAAATGGAGTAGAGAAGGTACAGAGCTATGGATTTAATTGATACCAATGGTAATTTCATGACTTATCAACAACAATTTTGTACTAAGTACCCAAATGTAAGAACTAATCTGTGTGCTAATCAAGGTCTGATTGTAGCTATTCTACAAAATTGGGAAAGGAAATTGATAGGTTTTCAGATTGAAAATACAGAATCATATGAAGAACTGGACAATGTAGCAGATGAGAATTATTGGGAAACATGTTTCACACAAATATATAGATATACTGCATCATCAACATTAAAAACTTTTCAATATGAATTTCTGCATAGATGATTATACCAATGCAACATTATTTAAATGGGGTATCAAAGAAAGTGCTATTTGTTCTTTATGGAAGAAACTTTGTTATATTACGTTTATGAATATGGGGTTTCTCAACAATTTGGGTCTGCGGTTTTAACGATAACATGAGATGTGACATTACTTTATCTAAAGCTGACATTTTACCTGGATCAGAAATTGAGGGAATGCAGTTTTGGTCTTTTTTTTTTTAATCTTAAAAGCCAAATATTACCTATATCTATGCCATAACAAGGAATGGCCAAATTTTGATTGGTTTCATAAACAAAGTTAATGAAATTGAGTTGAGAGGATAGAATTTAATATGGCAGTGAAGAACAGTAAATTGAGGTAACACTAGAATTTGCTCAGTTTGCATGAAAAATAAAATGTCTCTGCAGATACAGGGTGGGACTGAAGCAATTTATGGATATAGTTCCCAAATATGTGATGTTGAGAATTTAGCTACACTTAAGGTCATTCTATTGCAATCCAAACCCTGGCATTACCAACATATACATATGCATGCATATTCCAAGTTTTATCAAATCTATATATATATATATATATATATATAATATATATATATATATATATATATATATATATATATATATATATATATATATATATATATATATATATATATATATATATATATATATATATATGCACAGGAAACAAAACTGTTGAAGAAAAAGAGGCAAAAGAAGTAGACACAAAATTAAGGAATTTTGAGCACTTTCCTCATTTATATATACACCAATTACCTTTACAACCACTTCCAGGTATTCCCTCTATGGGATGGTAGAATTACAAGAAATTAATTCACTTTAGCATCCAGGTGGCCCAGTTGCACCCTCTATGACAATGGTGGTTTACATACAACTCCACCAGAACACTTTTTAGCTTTGCTGACCAAAGGTCATAGAGCTAATGGTATCACTCATGTCTGTCCATAAACGTTTTGCTTGCGAGCGTGATACAGTTCAGTTTTCAAGATAGCTCCATATAACTTTCAGGACTTATCAAGTGTTGAAGATCCAGGTCGAACTCGATATCAGTGGTGCCACCTGCAGTGTTATGTAATATATGGATCAAAATGTGAAAATCTTGTTTTGTGACCACTCTAGCATCCTTAATGTTTGATAAGATCTTCATGAAATTTAGTGGGTTTGTGGAGGTCAAAATCTCAGTTGCATGATAATATTGGCATCACCTATAATTTGATGGATATCATGAGCCAAAGTTTGTTTCAAACATATAATGCTATGTTACATAAGATCAGTGATCTGGACCTTTTGTTGTTAGGGCACTAGACCTGTTAAGTTGGAAAAAGTGATTTTATAATGGCACGACTTCATTGGCAAAGAGAAACGAGCTTCCCGATAAAAAATGCACTTGAGAACAAAGTACAAAAAACTTAGTGACCTACTTTTGGGGTCATCTTGACCCATTGACCTTGCACTAATTGTTATGGTCAATAAGCACTTGAGAATAAGACATTTATTTCAAAATCATGGAGGGATAAAAGGAAATATTTTGTCATGATGGTGGTCAGCAGAGCATTAGGGCCACAGGCTTCTTGTTCTCTTCAGTCTCTAGACCTGGACTTCACCATCAAGACAGGTGCACATGGAGCAAGGATGAGCTAGTGACTGTGCATGAAAGTAACATTAATAAATAATGGAGTTATTCTAAATTGCTCACATTTATGCCCCAAATATATTACCTAGACAACCATCACAGTGATGTACAAAGGAAACCGTCCTATGTGTGTCGACATTACCAGTATAGCTGTAAGGTGACACTACAATTGAAACCCAAACCATGCAGCTGGACAGGTATATACAGTAGCACTGTGTGTGTGGAAGCTTGATGCCCATGATGACCTCAGTCACAAGAATTGCCCATCTGTCATTAGTTTTAAAATCTGTCATTGGCAGCTGAGTGAATGTTCTTGAGCACCAGTAAGTCAGCAAATATCATGATCCTCAAATTTTTTAGATGAAGTGAAGCTACTGCTATTCTTGTTCAGTTTGTTCACCCACCTGCAGAAACTCGTGTTTGTGAGAGCCATTCCTCAATACATCCCATAAAATGGGAATTAAGGTTTCTGAAAAGCAGAAAGAGCTCAAAGCTCATGGGCCCAGACATTATGAAGATTCTGCAACTCATTCCTAGCTGCCTGATAACCACTGTAGGAAATTGTATGCTTCATAGGCTGAAACTGAGGTCATCTATAATCTGACCTCCTGATATAAAACTTTCAAGCACAGACAGGGCACAAAACCCAGTCTGGCCAGACCATTATCCATGTTGGATGGAATAGGTCTATATTATAACCTTTAAGAGTATGTACTGCCAGCCACTTCATGCTAAACATATGAAGAAGAAATGCAGCAATGGCCTGAATCAACACAGTCCATGGACCCCACCTTTAATTCAGCACGCCTTTAAAATAATATTGAAAAACATGACCCACCTTCATAAATTTCAAACCCAACAATGACAGCAAAGAGATTCCACAGTTACCAAAGCATCCACATTCATCTTCCAGTACCAATGTGAAGAAACAAATTTCACCTTTGACTTGAGACAGGCAGTCAACCATAAAAGGCAACTGGTGGTTTTAAACCAGTCCTCTCAACCTTTGAAATATTCTTCTTCAATACAAACTATAGTGTTTCCAAAATATATAGCCCTAACCACTCAAAACCCAAATTTTATCACTTCTGCTCAAAATAAAAAGAGACCTGGCAGGCCTAAATACACTCCAACTAGCATCATAATGCATTAGAGAAGTGTTTTGATGATCTTCTCAGGTGTCTCCAGATGCCACTTCCTGCCATAATCTGAAACTGAATGCCCTTTCTTATAACCTCTCCCAGATTAGCCAGTCATCTAGGTAGATATGTGGGTGGACTCCCCACCTCTGCACCCACACTCACATGATACTCACTAGCAATGTGGATGCCATTAAAGATTTTTCTATCCTGAAAGGCAGAGTACATAAAATGATAGGTATCCACCACAAAGTGAGGAAACCTCCTCTTCTGCTTCACAGCAGTGATGTGCAAGTATGCATCCACCAGATCGAACCAGGCTGTCCACTATCCATCTCAAAGAGCTGCTATGGAATCAGCTAAGTGAAGCTGATCACTGGTCTCCATGAGCTCCAGTGCCACTGAAAACCATGGGTGTGTAAAAACCTGGTGAATATATTTCTTTTGACCAACTGTATTAAACCCTCCTATAACAGTTTATCCACCAAATCTAACAAGTGCTTTGCCTCTGCCTCTCTTGCAGGATTGAAGTTGATGAACTTTTGCAGTAGATGTGGCATACTGATTATGGTAATTTAAGACCATAGCCACACTCGATCATGCTTAACATGAACTGAATGAGTGTGTAATTTGCCAACGTGCAAAATTTTAGGTCCTGCTGTTCACTTCATAAATAGAGAGAGAGAGACCAACGTGATTAAGGATGACAGATGTGGAGACTGGCCTGCATCCTTTAGACCTTTTTATTTTAGTCTCCTCCTTTGAGGGCTCTTGTGTTTGTCCTGTGATGGACCTTCTCAATGTTCTTCTTGATGCAACCTGCTCCTTCATGGTCTGATAAATGACATCCAGTTCTGACCTATGAACAGCAGCTGGCTCTGAAGCTGAAGAGTACATAGGTTTACAATCCAGCTTGCTGGAAACTGAGTCCCTGTCCTCACACGACATCTTGGCTCACAATGGAATCAAACTAAATTTTGTCAACCTTCAGCCACAAGATTGATAGAACAAAGTCCTGCAACAATGGAATGCAAAGGAATTAAGTTCAAGAATCAGCAGTAGATCCGATTTAGCGATTGTCATTTAAAAATTACAGCACTGGGGGCACAGCTCTATTTTTCCTCTTCCCCAATGTCATACTTGGAAACAAATAATAATTATGATAATGGACAGTCAGCCCTGGCTTGGTTCAGGTCCACGGACCTCAGCATGGTACAAATAATATAAGTACATGGAGAGCTACACAATAGGACTCTTCCACCAGTACCTTCAAAATCAGACCCTGACGACCAGCTCCAACCACCACAACCAGATATTGGCAGCCCGCCTGTCTCCCAAACTTAAGGTTAAACTTGACAAAGCCAAGACTCCATTACAGGAGATCAAACTGATAGTAAAAAACACAGCATTTACTGTTAACTTCTCCTGGGATAAAAACTTGACACTGAAGCAACCTGGAGGGTATTGGTAGACTGCCTGAAGATACAGGTGTTGTTTACAGTGGTTTGAGTATGACTGCTGTGTGCTATGCATCAAGGCTCATGATTACATTGTAGTCACGCAAATTATTTTTGAGAGAATTCATTTTGATGACCCATAGTCTACTGGCCATGTAGAGTTTAACAGCTTAAGTCCACTTCAACTATGTATAGTTTTAACCCTTACTTTGTTGAAAGCAGACCAAGTCAACTTTTTGGTGAGTTCTCCCATGCCAAGGAAGGTTACCGACCTGGGCCATGTTATTCAGATAGATTAATCATCAATTCTTATTAAACATGGTTTATATTTATCAAAAACCTAAAACTACTGAAATACACCAAGTCTGATATCTGAGCTGTGATGGTGAGCTTTGCCATAAAAAGTTAATGTTGTATTTAAATGTTCTTGCGTGAAGTAAACTGTTGTCCTTCAACAGCTTATGTGAGTCTTACTGACACAAAAATAACTAGGAGACCACATGCAAAACCAATTTTTTCACCTTGATGTCAATTTTATTAATCATATCAAAATGAATGTACAGTGGTACCTGCTGTAGGCAGCCACTGTCATGACCAGCCACATTGCTTTTTGTGGTCACTAAGCTCAGTTATTGAAGTCAATTTCTTTGTAAAATTTACCTGTGGTGACAGGTCACCAGCTGTATGTGGCCACTTTTTCTTGGCAGAAGGGGTGGCCACATACAACAGGTACCACTGTATTTCAAACTTTCAAAACAAGAAGACATGTGAAGTAAAGGTTGACTGTGGGCAGTGGAGGCCCTCTCATGTTTATACGTATAACTACAATCTCCACTCTATCCCATGTGTTATAAATTACAACTCTAGCTCTCTTTAAAATCGATAGTCAGTCTTCAAACACTGACTAAAATTTTACACTTGAGAAATTGTGAAAAAGTGCTTGAATTAGCTAAAATAGCACTTAATTTGGTCATAAAATTGTCACTATCTATGTGTATATGGGACTTCACAGTTACTGAACCAAATACAGGCAAGACAGAACATGCATATATTACACAGTCAAATAAAATGTGCTGTGACAAATCAGTTAGATATAACTTCACAACAATTCATGTTTCTATGCTCCACATTTATCCCAATGGTTACCTAAGTAGAATAAATTAGATTTGGTCAGTATACATGCAATATAAAATCTCAGCAACAAAATACATTTTGTATGTACCTCTTTAATAACATGCTGTATCAAACCAATATGTTTATGTATGTATGTATGTATACATATACATACATACATACAAACATACATACATACATACATAAATACATATATACATACACATGATGTCACAGCATCTTGTGTATTGTTCAATTTGACGTTGTGTCTTCCCAGTGATAAAAGACCGGTAGACAATAAAATCATGATTGACAAATGATGACAGTTGTACAATTTATATGTGCGCCATATGAATTAACATACATACAGTCAACATAATTTATCAGGTGCATCCTTTTTTTTAAACAATTTATTGCATAAAACTCATCATGACAAGAGCTTCAAGACCACTCTTGGTATTCTTGTTCATTTTCATATTAGCATTTTCACATGTACAGTTTACCCCCCATCACCCTGGTATGTCATTGTAAACTGTGAGGTGTTGTTTCTGTGTGTGTGTGTGTGTGTGTGAGTGTGTGTGTGTGTGAGAGAGAGAGAGAGAGAGAGAGAGAGAGAGAGAGAGAGAGAGAGAGAGAGAGAGAGAGAGAGAGAGAGAGAGAGAGAGAGAGAGAGAGAGAGAGAGAGAGAGAGAGAGAGAGAGAGAGAGAGAGAGAGAGAGAGAGAGAGAGAGAGAGAGAGAGAGAGAGAGAGAGATTACCACAGGTCTGCTGCCATAACCTTCACTGATCTTTTGTCAAATACTACATGAAACATTTTAGCAAATAAATAAACTAATCACCTGTTACTTTTATTTTAGTTTTCTACAAAACACAGATCTTTGTGCTGCATTCCTCAACAGGTTTCAAACTATGTCAAAATTTCAGCTTGGGTATAGTGACCATAGAACTATTTTCTCTTCAAATACAATGAACTGCCAGGTGATGATAGTGGTCTTGAACCACCAGAACCAGCTCAGCTATGATGCAAATATAGTCACTGCAGCTAAATTAATGTATCAATGGTTAATATCCTGGAAATGATCTTCATTTCCTATGTGTAATATACATATTTGATATACATAAAATTGCCATAAATGCAGAGATGTGAAACAGTGTAGCTTTAGTTTCCACATCTGAGACATAAATAAAATTGCAATATTGTGTATACAAACAATTCTAATGTATAATGGTTTTTACAATGTCTAGAAAGTCACAGTGAACCTGCCCTTGCAAGTGACCAGACATGAGTTAATGGACATGTATATTTATCATGTGATAAGGGTAATAAGACAGATTATTAAAACTTGCTTTTCATGGGTATAATTGGCACTCATCATAAAGGATATGTAAAATGTACTGCTGAGGTATAAAAGTGCCTTAAATTGCATAATAACTAACAGAACCCAGATGGTCCTGTGCTCTGCTGACAGTTAAATATAGACAGAATGTGCCCACATCTATAAGTCTAAAGATACTGCAAAGTATGCAATGGAACTGAATAAAAATAAATAAATTGTTCATTTGAGACTCTGGTCCACACAAATATGTCATGATTACAACACCATATTTATGCTCATGAGTTACAATTGTATCACAGACCAGTTGCTTTTCTACCATGTAACAAACACAATACATATGGTTAACTTTTTAACAATCTCACAGTGTATTTTGTTACAACATTGCCTACTGATATTGCCACTGGATGTTCACCCATACATTTTTCAAAATGTTATCACACAAAACCATGAAATTTAGAATGTACCTGTGACTTAAAAAATAAAATCATATTCATCGTTATAAAAACCCAATATTTACACTGTGTTCACTTCATCTGTAACATTCCACTAAGAACAAAAGATGTAGAAAATATAAACAGTATCGCAAAGATATGCCTGTTGTTACCATTCATTTCACCATGGTATTTTGTAAGTCTCCTTACAGTAAGTAAACATGAGAAAATAAAACAAAAAATTACAACTATTTGTCTTTTCTTTGTACCTTTAACCTGTCATTGCATAGTAACCTTTGACCTGTCACTGATAAATAACCTCTGACCTATCATCCTTCAGCCTACATCCAGCTCAACAATATAGCTTGTGACCTAATTCAATTATCACACAACAAAAGCCTCAACAAAAAGTATGGTGGGTATGACTCTATTTTGTCTTAAAGCCCTTCTGTGCTTGAAAATATCCTTTTTTCTTGAGCAACTCCAACAGAATGTGGCCCAAAATGAAAACAAAGGGTTCATTGGTTGGCAATAAAATGAATTGTTTTTAGAGTTGTAATATTAATGAAGAGATAGCTTTGCAGTAGCCAACTGCACAATCTCCAACATACTAGACTGGGGCAGATCAGAGAATGCAGCAGTCTTGGAGACTTTGTCGAGGTTCATGCTTATGAAACGGAGACAATGTTCTGATACCATTTCTGAAAATACACAACGGTTTTATCTCAGTTGCAATGCATACACGCAATAAAAGGCTTAGCCTTTTCCCCTTGAATTAACCCACTCCTGGTCACTTTAATACTAAGTCAATAGCTTTACTTGGTGCGAGTTGGACAGCACATTAACTGTCATTGCAACCAACTCATGCCAAGTAAAGTTATTGACCTAGGGCATACCATCATGAATGGTCTAATGTATACAAATCTCAGCAAAAATGTTTTGTAGTGATGAGAACTCTAAGCAAATATGCTAAGGCAGACGACAATTTACATCGCTCATGCAAACTGTTTTTAATTACTGGTTAAGTAAGCCAAAAATTTTTGGCCAGTTTCAGGGGGAATAGGTAGACAGTGTATAAAAATTGTGTCAAGTCGGTTTTTCTTGCATATTATCACACCACCAGCTAGGCACCTTCATCCAAATTAAACCACCAAAAACATGTTGATCTGACAAATATTTCACTCAAACCAGCTTCAGTTACTTTTTTCTCCTACTACATACATTTTATGTAATAAAATGATGACTGTATGTTAAATTGTTTATGAAGAGACTTTGTTCAAGCACTCTACAGGAACTCAACTTTGTTTTTCACAAGTATGCATTGTAACATAAAAGTGAATGTGGCTGTTAGTGACAACCACAGAGAAGTGGTCATGTGTAACTCACCCAAGACTGGCAGGCTGCTGGTAGCATCAATGTATATGTCCACCACATTGTCAATGCCAATTTCTTCTACAAGGTACACAAAGCTCAGGGTGTGTAGACTCCCTACATTGAACCTATCTGCCACTGTAAATACAATATGCACCTGATACAGCAAAAGCTATGATTTAGACCAATGTGACAGAGCAGTTTTTAAGGTAATGTCCAACCAGTTTTCAACAATTTTGTTCATTTTGAGATTTTGTGGCATTTTAGTGGACATATCTTGTCTATCAGTTGCCCTAATTTGGTAGTTCTAGTCCCACTACAATCTGAAGAAATTAAGAAAATATTTTTTTATGTGAAAATGGTTGTCAATGGACCATGTTAACTTTAGAATCTGGATTACAGATAATTGGTATTCGTAACCAAAATAACCACTTCATGTGGATATTTCTCTATAAAATAATTACATGCATCTAATTTTGATCAAATAAACACTAAATTACAAACTCTTCAGAGCAAAAGGGTTTTCTAAGAAATGAAAGGTTCTTCTGAAAATGTCTGTCAAAAACTAAGAGTCCACTTACTTTATCAATTTTGACAAAATCAGCCTATTGTAATTTTTGTCCCTGATTCCATTTTGTAGAAACATGTATTGAGATCATAATAGCACAAATTTGACCATTTCATCTTGAATACCTTAAGAAATATCCAAAATTTCACAAAAACATATTTTTACCCAAAAGTTTATACAACACCTTTGAATGCAGAGTTCCATATTGAGTGCACATATATTCTGCAAAGCCTTGAGGTCAATTCAGTGCTAGTATATACATGTAGTTTTATTATATAGGAATGCATATTTCTGTGATATTTGGCCCAGAAGTAAAGTGCCTTTGCCAAGTTGGACATTACCTCCACACCCTTTTCATGGCTCAACTGTCAGTTGATTGTGTGTGGTTGTACCTACTTCAACTACATTAATTACTACAGTTGTATATAGTTCCACCACAGTTCATAATATACACACACACATACATACATGTTTATTTATATATATATGTATGTATGTATGTATGTATATATATATATAGTAGTCCCTCCTTTAAAAGACCACCCTTAGTGCCATACAAGTGGTCATATAAAGCAGGTGGTCTCCTAAAGAAGGCTTGACTCTTACACTATCTGCCTCACAACTAACCATTAATTTGAATTTCCAATTTTCTATCCATAATTTACATTCAAACACGAGCCGACAACTGGGCAAGTAGCCGTGGATAGTAGGAGGCAAGTTTGACTAGTTTTGATGCTCTGTGCATCTCATCAGGAGCTGTTTGAAAGAATGCTAGTCGCCTGTTTATATACTCTGTGCAGCTACCATGGTTTCTATGTCAAGAATGTGCGTAGACCAGTAGCCCCACGTCCATATCTTTGTTGATAGGGCATGACTTCAAAAAGATCTCTTTTTGAATTGTACTGGCTTTCCTAATAAAGAAAGTCCTTTTTGGCCATCAGCTGGTGCTATTTCTCAGACATTCTAACATATTTTATGTACTTTTATTAGACCCCATTCCATCTTGCATTCATGTGTTTACACATTTGTTGGCATAATAAACATATCTTGGATTTGTAAACTGCTTTTGAAAAAATATTTTACCACTCTTGTACAAAATAAATGTAGGAGGGTTTTATTTATCTGAAATGAGGAATGTCTGCATGAATAAGTGGTTTTCTGGGGGTCATTTTGGGTGGTCACTGGTCAGGTTCTGCAGGTGGTCTCCCGAAAGAGGAAAATTATCATTAGAAAGTGCTTTTCCACAGTCAAAATTGTTACATAAGGCAGGTGGGCTGCAAATACTGGGAGTCTTTCAAAAGAGTGACTACTGTAAACACGCACACGATTTGTTGGGGGTGGAGGTGATCGGGAACTAGAAAGCGAGGTAACCGGTACGTACATGCATTTATGTAAAATACAATGTCTGTTTGCATTGAATTCACCCATGGTATGCAAAATTTGATTCATGTCCACCAAAAAACGATAATGTTTCAGAAGCTTGAATGCTATATATATATATATATCATCAGGTTTTGTGTGCAGGCAAGTCTGTTTGTTAAACTTACCTCGCATCAGTTCTACTAATACAGATGTGCTAACATTCTCATCAATGTCATCTGTGTACAGAAATGTCATCAGCTGCAGAAATGATTCATAATTCTCCTTCAGCATTGGAATAGCCTGAACATAAGAAGGAAACAGTCTTGAATGAAGGATGTTTCAATTACCTTGGATGAAATAAAAGAAACATAAAATTTATAGTCAAAATTCATTCTATCACTTTAGCCATAAATAGTTCACTTTACTTGTGGCCAGCATTGGGCTTTTAT
This sequence comes from Hermodice carunculata, assembly GCA_964020975.1. NCBI lineage: Eukaryota > Metazoa > Annelida > Polychaeta > Eunicida > Amphinomidae > Hermodice > Hermodice carunculata. The sequence goes on along the minus strand of OZ026613.1, from coordinate 71,953,793 downwards.
GCCAGATTTTAAGGCAAACCATAGGTAGATCCTTTGTGTTTGATGCCATCACTGGTCTTTGTATATGCTGATAATTCAGATAAGATGAATTAACCCCATGGGAATAAACTAATAATTTTGTAGGTATCTAAAATGAGAAAACAAGAGGCCCTTGGTCCTAATGCTCTGCTGGCACCATGGTTGTATTGCACCTACATCTTCATTTGAAAGTTGCAAGTGTCAAGTGGCTTCTGAACATATATTATAAGCTTTTGTGATTTTAGTGTATAATTTGCCCATCAGATGGCCCTTTGCTCCATATGTAATAATAGCTTTTTTGTGCAATTCCTGTGCTGATATTGTTGTATGTGCCAAGACAACAAGGAGTGAGTCCTTCACTTTATGTCCTCAGTGACCTAGGGACAGAAGAGCAAGGTCACCCAGATTATGTGATACAAAAGGCCCATCGGCTTGGTGTCGTGCTGACTTTGCTATTGATATCCATGCTACACCCTGCCATTACAAAACCACCTCTTTCAACTTTATAAGCATGGTGACCTCACAAAAATAGGTCACGGTCACTGATATTATATAACTTTCTAGCATTGGACATGGTCTATATATCCTATAAATTTGCAAAGTCTAATCTCCTTACTTTTCCAGATATTAAATTTTATATCTTATAACACATTTTGGCTCATAATTTCTGTCAAATTACAAGTGATGCCACTAGTATCATTAGCAACTTAGATTTTGACTTCCCCCACAAGCCCACCAAATTCGGTGAAGATCCACCAAAAATTAAAGATGCTAAAGTGTTCACAAGATTTTCACATTTGATCCCTATATTGCATGCCATTGTAGGTGGCACCAGCAATATCAACAGGGACCTAGATTTTCATACACCCTATAAGGCCTGAAAATTATATTGGACTAACTTGAAAACTGTGGACGGTATTGCGGTCACAAGATTTTCACATTTTGACCTGTATATTACATAATACTATAGGTGGCACCACCGACATTGCTGTCAACAAAGATTTTCATACATTTTATAACTTCTACACATTATATGGCCCTAACTCAAAAATTGTAGGGTGCACAGCATTCACAGGATGACCTGTATATTCAAACTGGTCATTTGACCTTCAACTCGCAGTAACAGATTGTTACTGTTCAAAATATGTGCCCCACATCCAGCAGCACCATCTGGTGGCCAACAGTCTGCTCACCCAACAAACTCTGTGCCTGTGGCACATCCTTAGTAAATGATTATATATTCAATATTTAGATCCATTTTGGGACAAAACACAATGAGGGAAGGACTTCTCTAATTCCACACACAAAGGGAAATTAATTGTAACTTGTGAATTTGGCCAAGGCTAAGTACTTTCCATATACAAATCCATTCTATAACCCTGATAAAGAACTAAAATCAAGAGTCCTATGAAAGTCCTTGATATAGCAATTCTAATGTCCTCATCCAGAAACTATGTGTAACAAACAAACAGACAAATGCATGCACACCAGGCTATTTTGCCAGACAGTACATGCTGGGGATCTCTAGGGGTTGGATCTGAAAGCAGGTTTCACCATACTTACTTTTGAAGATGAACTTTCTCTCAGTCCATCACAGAACATTGCTCTGAAATAATCACAACGACAAGACAGTACGGCCTTGTGTGCATGGATGAACTTTGAATCTGCAACCTCAAAGCACACATCACTGAAGAGACTGTTGTTCACCATTAAGCTCAGGTCTTTTGACAAGTGGTCTTCAACGTCTGGTAAAGCTGGAGATACATGAAGTAAAAGACATATATACTCGAGGTGAGTGGGACCTGTTGTCATAGCCAAGTGGCTTCGTCATCAGTAATACTCACAACATACATATTACAAGAATGGCCTTCCAACTGATAGTAAAGTCCTGTAACAAAACCTCATAGTTGTTGAGTAATAAGAGATTTGAGGGGAAATGTAAGTTTATATTTTGAACATACAGTGGTACCTGCTGTATGCAACCACTGCCGTGAGCAGCCACATTGCTTTTTGTGGTCACTATAGGCTGGGACATAGGAGTAAATTACCTTGGAAATTTACCTGTGGTGACAGGTCACCTGCTGTATGTGGCCACTTTTTCTTGGCAGAAGGGGTGGCCACATACAGCAGGTACCACTGTACATGTATATGGGATTTCAACAAAATGACAAGAGGATCATGGTGACCCTGTGTCTTGCTGACTGCAGTGTGCTGCTTCCACATGCGCAGACTCTCTCTCTCTCTCTCTCTCTCTCTCTCTCTTGGCCACATACAGCAGGTACCACTGTACATGTATATGGGATTTCAACAAAATGACAAGAGGATCATGGTGACCCTGTGTCTTGCTGACTGCAGTGTGCTGCTTCCACATGCGCAGACTCTCTCTCTCTCTCTCTCTCTCTCTCTAATATATATATATATATATATATATATATATATATATATATATATATTGTATTTGTGCTAATAAGTGCACCCAGTGGCCTAAATGTAACTACATGTAAATGACTCCAAGTGACCCTGTCAATAATATCAAAGCAATAGGTCATAGCTCCTGGGATAAGCAAATTCTGGTTAAAAACAAAAATCAAACAAAAAAACCCAGAACAGCACTCATAAGAAATAGAAAAATTATTGCTTCATCATCTCCTTCACAAAGTGGGCAGAGGCTCTCCTTCACAAACTTGGTAGAGAACCACCTGGGGTACCACAATGTGCAAAATGAAGTGTTTTAAGATCTAAGCAATAACATTGTAAAGCCATAGACATACCTGTCATATATCGACATCCTTTTATCTGTATGCAGTCTATTTCACACCATGAATTAGCTGCTGTACAATTCTGTTCCACACGCAAAACATTTGCTGGAAAGTTAGTCCTCTGTAGATACATGAATATGAAAGAGACAAATTAAGAATGTAAACAAGTTACTGTAATGAATGATTGCTAATGAAGATGAAGTGCCCAACCAACTTCACCTGTATATATAATTCCTCACACTGGCATTCAATTCTGTATATCACTATGATCCAATGGCTAATGGGTGGCCTTTTTTTAAGGGAGCCACCAAATTGATTCATAAACTAGAAGTGAGTTTTTCGTGCAAAAAACATTATGCATCCCCCGAGCAGGCACCTCTCACCACAGGTCACCCCTCTAAGAAGGACACCATTCTTCTGCAAAGTTTGACCTTGACCTTAAGGTCCAGGGCCAGAATTTCGGCAAGAATCTGAGAGTCCATTCTCGTAAAGCTTCTCCTAAACTTGTCTTTCTTTAAAAAGAAAACTAATGGACAAAAATCCAAATAGATTGTCACAAAATTTTGCGAAATTCTGGTCCTCAGGTCTCCTCTTAGCAAATTGAAGAGAAGTCTCACCTCGGTAAGTAACGAACAAGTTTGATCGACTTCAATCATAACCATTTGAAGATGTGGCACAGAAACAATTTTATTTTGCAAGGCGTTGTGACCTTGACCCATGACTGGAAGGTAATCCACAATCATATGAAAAATATTCCCCAAATCTATGGAGTATCTATACCAAAAGTTTCAAGTGAATCTGGCTTACAGTTTTGATGAAGTCAAAATATGAACTACCATTGCAGACCCCTTTGACTTGCATGGCAATCAATAAGAATGCAAAAATTAACCCAAAAAAACAAACCAACATCAAAAATCCTTAGAGCAAGACCATTTGAACACAGATGCTAGATACCTACCCGATGTACATCCCCACCAAGTTCTATGTGAATCTGGCCGATTGTTTTGGATAAGAAGTTGAAAATATGAATTAGCATTGCAATCCCTATTGACAAGCATAGTAATCAACAGGAATGTATTCAGTTTGATCTTTCATGGTCAATCGGGTTTAAACCATGCAAATTTAAAGCCCGTTATAGGTACTTTCCTATTAATGTTTAATAGTTACCTTGGGTCTAAAATTCACCATTAAGAATGTATAAGCCAATATTTGAAAATTATTGAGTCAGCAGAAAAATGCAACAAAGATTTGACCTTAACCTTTGGCCTCAAGGTTATTTATTATTATATGGTAAAAAACTTCCCAGATCCATACATTATCTGTTCCAAATTGGGAGGCAAGAGGAGACAGAAATATAAGGTAAATAAGATACGCAGTGGCAGTGGAGACTGAAGATGATGGGACTAAACACTATATATGCATACCCTTCCATGGGGGATGCATAATTACATTCAGTCTCCCTGCATTGATGTCCCTGCAAGACTTCTTCTAAAAATTAGAAAAAAACAAACAAAAACAAAAAAACAAACAAAAAACAAAAAAGAAAGAAAAAAACAAACAAAAAAAACAAAACCATTATCACTCATTCTTGATACTATCACTGGTAGGCCTTCAGTAATATTGCATGTATATGTTTATGTTCGGAACCAGCGGGACTTGAACCTGCAACCTTTGGCACCAGTCGCCTAGCTGAAATGGGAAACACACATATCCACTCGACCAAATCCCCATTCTTAAAAAAAGAATGGTTCAATGGAGGTAGTTATGTGCGAGTGCCATATCAACATGGTTATGCAGTATATTTACTGAGTCGGCATTTATTTCCAGAATCAGGGACTTAAATCCACCAGCATTAAGGAAATGCTGAAAATATATATTTTATGTTCGGAACGAGCGGGACTCGAACCTGCAACCTTTGCCACTTAAGGTGTGCACATGATGTGAACAGAGTCCTGACTATCAGAGAGATCATCCAAGATCAGGTGATAAATTCTTCATCATGCACCTGAAGTACTGTATATTTGCAATCATCCTCACAATGACAGCAAACAATCCAAATGATATTCAAAGCACAGAAATATGAGTTCTCCTCAGAAATTAAGAGTTTCCCCCAAGTAATATCATTGATTTCATCATCAGGACAACAGTGGATCTCATGATGTGATGTAAGCACTTCAGCTGAAGGCCCACCATCAGGCTATGTATCCAGGCACTGGGCCATTTAGGCCCAGAATTAACTGCTCTTTCTTTCAGTCATGAAAATATGAAAAAAACTTTGTGACTTTATGTACACAGTAATATTAAAAGTTCTCTCTGTAATATATTATCAGGCACTTGTTTTGTACATACATAACTATAAAATGTTTACCTGGATAGGTGGAGAAAAGATTCGGCTTTGTGTCAATACAGTTGGAGTTGCAGTTTGAAATAAGGTTTTCCATTCTCCGTTGGGGTTTTTGGCAGCTATTTTTATCACAGCACCAGCATTCAAAGTCTCATAAACATCTACCTCTTCTATGTATATTTTCTCTTCAAATTCCACCTGTAAAGATAAATGGCATATGAACAGGTCATCCTTGTAGGACTAGAATTTTAAATAATGACCAAATACTTTCACACATCATGATATTTTTCATTCACTCTAGTAAAAATCTCCAACTTTGAGCACCATAGTTAAATATCATTCCACAACAGAAACGAAATTAAGTGAGTGTGCTTTGGAGTTTATTTAAATGATAAAATCAAAGAATATTTTACCCTAACTCAAATTAACATGAAATCTATTTCCTATACCTTATGAAAATTTACTGTATTTAAAACATATTAGTCATGATAAAAATGAAAATTGATCTTTGATTGGATAACTTGCATGCAGACAATTAGTGTTAAATCTAGGGCTTTCATATTGCATAATTCATAATGTAAAAACAACATGTTTGTAAAACATCGATGCCCCCCTACTGTCATAATGTTCGCCCTCATTACCCTGTTGGAAATTAGGTCAAGGTCAGCCCTCTCTGAAAGTGATCTTGCCCTGATACAAGACTATAAACATGTGCAATATGAAAGATCTTACTGAAAAACTTCTGTAGCTATTGAGCAGAAACCAAATTCAGTAATGTGAATGTGACATTGGGAATTGACTCAAGGTTACCCATTTGCAAACTTGATCTGGCTCCTATAGAAGGCTATACTCCTGTGCAATATAAAAACCCTAGGTCAAACCCCCAGGTCAAAACTTCTAGTAATCATGCCGAAACAAAGTTCACTAAAAGTACTCTGTGTGGTGACCTTCAGAATTTGGTCAAGGTCATCCATCTTCTTAGTTGACCATGCCTTATTAGAGGACTGTAACCATGTGCAAATATTGAAGTCCTAAGTTAAATTCTGACTCAGGATACAGAAACCAAATTCGCTGTAGTCACCTTGTGACCTTGGAAATTGGGTCATGTGAACCCATCTTCATATCTGACTGAGCCCTGGATAAGGACTATCATCCTGTGCAATATACAGGTCCCTCATTAAAGGCTATATTCCTGTGCAATATGAAAGCCCTGGACTCAAAACATCTTTAGTCAGTTCACTAATAGGGCTCTAGGTGGTGACCTTGAGAATTTGGTCAAGGTCATCCATCATCTAAGCTGACCAAGCCCTTTTACCATGTGCAATATTGAAGTCATAACTCTAATTCTGAGTTACACTGCAGAAATCAAGTTCACTAAAGTGACCTTGTGACCTTTGAATTTAGGTCAAAAGGTCACCCATCTTCAAACTTGACCCATCCCCAGATAAGGACTATAATCATGTGCAATATACAGGTCCTATCATAAAAACTTTTCTAGTTATAGTACTTTTTAGTCAAATTACTAAAGTGCCGTGACCTTAGAAATAGGGTTAAGGTCAACCACCTTCATTCTTCACCTAAATATGGTGCTGAAACCACAGTAACTCTACAGACCGACAGGAGCAAAGCTATGCCCCGCCTTCTGGGGGGGGGGGGAAATAAATATACGTGTGTATAATAAAATCCTTGTGACCTTGCCCTGCCTTTTCTTGTACCCCATATAAAATATATACATATAAATATGATATAATAATAACCCCGAAAAGAAGCTGCCAATATAAAAGACTTGAAGATACATACATTGACACTGAGGGATCCCTAAAGATGGTCTATTACAAAAAAAAGTCTTTTACAAGACATACAAAAACAAAAACAAACAAAAAATAGAAGGCTGTCTGTCTGAACAGCTCATCCTCAGCTGACCTAAGTTTGTTCACAAATTCAAAGCTGCAACTGAATAGACCTGCGAAGAGCTTTTGCTAGGTGTAAATGACATTTAGAAGTATTTCCAAGCTTTGCCTTTAAAAAAAAAAATTCATTAAAAATATAAATTTCATCGGAGCAACAGAAATTGAATAATATTTAAAGAGAACTTTAAAAAGAGAATTGCCACTTTGTGGAGAAAATACATCATATTGAGCATTACAATGCCCTTTGACTTACATTGTAATCAATAGGAAAGGTGCATTTATGAAAAAGTACCTGAACTGAAAAAATCCTTACAAAAATCAGAAATTCACAGCAGTCCCACCTAGTAAACAACTTTGTTTTTGATCCTTTCACAAGGAACATATCCACCACGTTTCAGCTTATTCTTAGGGACACTTCTGGAGAACAAGTCAAAAATAGCAAAAACACACAAAACATTATAAAAAATATTTTTACAAATAGCAGTGCCACCTGGGAAACAAATTAAGAACTAGAGGGCCCTAGGAGTGTTCCTGTGTGATATCAAAGCAATTGGATGAGCGGTTTCAGAGAAGAAAATCTTTGATTTGCCATAAAAAAGAACCAAAAAATTTATAAAATCCAACAATCACAGTACAGCAGCGTGATCATTTGAAGAAACTTAGTAGAGACCCACCCAAAACATATCCCTACCAAGGTTGAAGTGGATCTGCTGACAGTTTTTAAGGAGCTGAAAATGAAAATTGTTGATGGACGACAGATGGACAACAGACAGAAGACTGATGAAAGACCATACGATAAGCTCAGCTGACTGACATGTCAGCTGAGCTAAAAATCATAAAGAATAGAAAAAATACACAGCACCACCTGGTGAACAAATGAAGAACTAAGTGTCCCAAGGAGTGTTCCTGTGTTATATCAAAGCAATAGGGGTGATCTTGAAGTACATATTAAATTTTTTAAAATACACCAAGATGTGAGAGGTTAAATTTATATCTGCTATATTCCCCATGTAAATCTATGGGGAAAAAGTGGGCGGTCATGGAAAGTAACCACAAGATGTGGGCGGTCAACCATAAACAGGATGGGCAGCACCACCTTTAGGCAAATTTAGAACTAACCCAGATCTCCCCTATTGAGTGAGTGGTTTTGGACAAGAGTTGTCATGATTTGTCCAAAAAAAGAAAATATATTAATAAAAAAATCCGGAACATCACTGTAGCATGACCACTTGAACAAACTTGGTAGGAATCCACCCAAGGCACATCCCCACTAAGTTTGAAGTGAATCTGGCTGATGGTTTGGGAGAATTAAAAATGTGAATTGAGGGAGGATAACGGATGATACACTGATGACTGACCATCCTAAAAGCTCAGCCTGACTAGCAAGTCAGCTGAGCTAAAAATTTATCAAAGTCTAGAAATCACTGGAGTGTAACTATTTGAACAAACTTGGTAGAGACCCATCCAAGGTACATTTCCACCAAGTTTGAAGTGAATCTGGCTGGCGGTTTTGGAGAAGTCGAAAATGTGAATAAGCATCCATTGACTTACATAGTAATCAATAGGCAAGGTGTATTCACTGAGCTAATTTCGTTTGACCCTTTCACAAGGAACATATCCATGTTTCAGCTTAATCTTGGTGACACTTCTGGAGAAGTCCCAAATAGTAAAAACACACAAAAAATCATATCAAAATAGAAAAAAATTGCAGCACCACCTGATGAATAAATTTAGAACTAGGAGTGCCTGCGAGTATTCATGTGTGATATCAAAGCAATTGGGTGAGGGGTTTCCGAGAAGATTTTTTAAGATTCCCCCCCCCCCCAAAAAAAAGAACAAAAAAATTAATTAAAAAATCCAAAAATTACTTAAATATTCAAAAAGCTTTCCTTGCAATCTTTATATACATATACATTGTTTCTTTGTAATCAGATTTTCAATTTAATCAAACCCAGGAAACCACACAAATCAACCTGATAAAATAGGAAAGTGTAGAAGTTCAAATACATGAGCACAGTAATATGGATTCTGGTGCATGTTTGTATATTTATTGATATGATTTGCAATAATATACAGTACTTAATCTTACACTGAGGTGGGTGTCTGTGATCAAAGTTTTTGTCACAGGATGGTTTTCCTTCCTTTTTAAGTTCCATATATACATATAGAGGTGACTTGACAGTAAAGTTTCAATTATAGAAGTGTGTCATTTACAAAATTTCCTTCAACAGCCATTCAGACTCAGTCACTAAATCATACCCTACTGAACAAACTTTGTAAAGATCCAGCAGATAGTTTCTGAGAAGTTCAAAATGTTATTGTGGACAGACGATAGGCATCAATATAGAACAAATCACAGAAATGTACTATGCAATACACAGACCTGATGTCTCTGTCTCAAATGATGGAATGCAATGTCTTCAAGACAATAATAGTGGGGGGATCAATGCCACGTGCTGATAGTCTCCCTGTCAGCTTGACAGATGGACATATATGTAGGAAGCTCAGCTGACTGAGTCAGGGAAGCTGAAAAGGGGCAAGAACACTCCAGGTGAAGTAACCCCCGGTAACACACTACACCCATACACATATACATGTTTACAGTCACTACATACATTACCTGTGTTCTGTCCTCATCTGTGTTGCATAATAATCGTGGTTTTAGATAGAGTTTGCAAGTATATCTAATACCATTGCTGATTTGTTGCCCTACAGAAGGCATGCTGAAAATATCCCGCCTAAGAACAACTCTGCAACGGCTCCACCCCCAGATTGAGGATTGACCTTCTTTGAGGTCCAATATGTATTTGATCTGATCAATGCACATGTACACGACTGACCTGACAACTTGTCAATCCGTGAAGACCTTACCTGGTGCTGTCACTTGAGGGTCACACCTTTCCTTTGACAGACAACATGTCCAATTAACATTGATCTTGTGTAGCCCCAGACAGGGCGTCCATCAAGCATGAGATCAATTAGCCTAGATGAGAAGACATCTATGTTTACATTGTAAATATCGTGCCTCTCTGTATACATCCCATGCCAAAAGTAAATATAGGTATATGTGTACTTTTGAGCCATTATCAAAACAACACTTTACCTGATTGGCCAATACATCATATGATCACTGCATACATTCGTATTAACTTTTTAGTCACATGGTAAACAGTATGTCATTCATGTATTGGAACCTCTGTTAATATTCAGGCCTACAATGTTCTTAGACCACACTTATATATAGTGAACCTATTCCAGGCATGGGTTTCATCTCCATTATCTTGGCATTTATGTGGTGAGGGAGGTTATCTTAATCTCATGAACTTTAAAAAGTCTGAACAAGTCAGCATTACTGACAACAGCATGACCTGTAAATTACATTTTGGTCAATATTTTATACTGGAGGACCTTCTTCCTGTTGAACCCATCAGGGCAATGCCAGAGACTGGGTCAAAAACCTTCCTCAGTACACTCAGGGCCCATTGTGCCAGACTGGAGTCATGATGACCTTGACCTTTCTGATATACAGAATCACACCAGGCATGTGGCTGATGCCAGCATTTGAATCAAACCTCCTTTAATAAAGGGACAGACCCAGGCCTTCAAAATGTGTAGCCAAATTGGGAAACTTTAACAGTAATCACTGCAGAATTTGACCTGGCTCTTATATAATTCATGTTAAAATAAATTAGCCATTTGCAAATTTCTTAAGCCAAATGAATGAAACATTAGCACCAGTGGTCCCTGCTTTTGCAAGGAATTTGAATCTGAGATTGTTTTAAATACCTTCAATGATCTAAAACCTTGTTTTTATCAACACTGAAAGAGTTACCCATGTTCACATGGCACAACCTGCGTACAATGTGACTTAACCCTTTCCCCCTCAAACCGGCCAAAACCGGCTGGTGGTCAAATGTCGTCTGCTTCAGTGTTTTCAACTGATTTCAACAGTTATTAACCTAGTGGGAAAAGAGAATCAGCAACACTCTCTGTGTAGTCACTTGGGAATGGCATCCTGGATCTCAGAGGATGCAGGGGTATTGCATAGAGTCCAAAGGTCTAGGGTGCATAACAACAATACCAACAGGAAACCAAAAGTCTAAGACTGAAATAAAGAACTGCGACACCTAATATAAAGTATACGGACTCCCTCCCTACCGGTTTCGGCATAGGCATGCCTTCTTCAGGGGAGGATGGGAGTCGGAAATTTTATTAAAATGATGGCTAACGTATACATATTTCAGGTTATTTCAGACTTCCGGTTTTTTAACCGGAAGTGACGTCACAAACAGGTTTCTTTGTATCAAGATTATTGAATATTTAATAAAGTTATTATAAAAAGTACTAGAATTGTTTTGCTATGAAGAGAAGTTAAATGATTATAGATAGGTTATTGTTCTGGATGGTCCCTTGGTGAAATTCGTCGTAATATGATATATTCTAAGTTTACCCCTAAAGGCTTACGTATTAATATAGACCCGCAATTACCAAGCCTTAGCACATCTTTTATGTTAGAATGGACTGGCATTATAGAAGACGCTCAGTTAAAACTTACCCAAAGCTTAGCCGACTACTGGCAAAATCATATTGTAGAACTAGAGGAAGAAATAAAAAAAGCTTACAGCAACCTGCCAGAGAACACATCCCAGGAAGAAATCAACTATATGAAGGACACACTTAATCAACAGGCGGCAAATGACATTAAAAACCTGAAACAAAAGGGACAGAAAAAAACAGAATGGCAAGAAGGTTTATTAAGAAAACAACGTGGGCCAGGCGTAAGAAACGTCAGACAGCGACAATCCCCAACACCATCGTCAACCTTTCTAGTCGGAACCTAACACCAGGAGACATCTCACTTCTAAGTAAGGGACTCACCTTTTGCCCCACCCCCCAACACTCCGACAATGTTAATCTAAGGAGCCACTGCAAAAGATTTAGTAGACAACTTAGATTATTACATCATTTTCACAAGTATAAACAATATAACAACAGTGACCAACACGCACCTAAGACCTTCAGCAAACCGTCCACGGGCTGGACCCCACCGCCAGGTCAAAACAGAATTCTTGACATTTACACACACAGCTTAGAAGCAGATATAATGAACATTAGACCTGTCAGAAGCCATAACAACATGAACAAAGAAGAAATCAAAGCTCTTAAAGAACTGTCTACGGATCCCAATATCATTATCAAACCGGCAGACAAAGGAGGCGCAATCGTCATCCTCAACAAAACGGACTACATCAATGAAGCCCTCAGACAATTAGGTGACCTAAACTATTATCAACCTCTAACCTGTGACCCAACAAAAAAATTTTGTTCCGAAATCAACAAATTTATCGAAGATTTATATAAAAAGAACCAGATCACTAGAGACATCAAATTAGCTCTAGTTACGGAATTTCCGAACACACCTTGCATATATTTCTTACCCAAGATCCACAAAGCGTCGGTACCAGGAAGACCGATCGTCTCTGCCGTAGGGGGTCCTACGGAAAAAATCTCTAAATTTGTGGACTTTTATATCAAACCTTTGGCCCAAAAAACAAGGTCCTACATCAAAGATAGCACTGATTTCTTAAACAAAATTAATACTCTCGACATCGATCCCACAGACATCATGGTCACACTAGACGTCAGCTCTCTATACACCAACATCCCACACAGAGAAGGCATCATTGCATGTAAAGAGGCACTTAACAACAGAAACGATCAAACACCGCACACCTGGCTTCTGTTGAGACTATTACACTTTATCCTCACTAAAAATGCCTTCACTTTCGATGACAAACCGTACCTGCAGATAAAAGGAACCGCCATGGGAACGGCATGCGCACCCAACTTTGCCAATATCTTCATGGCCAAACTAGAAGAAGAGCTTATACACAACTCACCTGATAAACCAAAGGTATGGCTTCGTTTCATAGACGACATCTGGATGCTGTGGCCGCACGGTCAAGAAAAACTTCTTCCCTTCATTGAAAACATCAACAACACGCACCCCACAATTAAATTCACGGCCGAACATTCTGACAAAGAAATACATTTTCTTGACGTTACCATATTAAAAGAAGGTCGGTCACTCCACACCAAGGTATACAGTAAAAAAACGGACGCACATACTTACCTCCATTACACTTCTTGCCATCCTAAATCTTGTCGACAAGCAATACCTTATGGACAATTCCTTAGAATTAGACGCATCTGTTCGAGAGATTCAGACTTCCACTCACAAGCCAAAGAACTTAAGCAATTTTTTCTAATACGGGGATATCCAAACAAGTTACTTGAACAAGCCATAGAAAAGGCCGGCAAACAAAATAGAAGTGCTCTACTTAATGCCCCTGACAAACCATCAAACACAGACACACTGAACTTCATAACTCTATTTAATCCCAAAATACAGATCACACGGGAACTAATCAAACGAAATTGGAACATACTTATGCACCACCAAGACACCACCTTTATTCACAATAAGCCATTACGTATTATCTACCATAAAGGAAAAAATCTACGGAACTTATTAGTACGCTCAAATCTCACGAATATTATACTTCCACGAGGTTGTTCTAAGTGTAATAACAATTGTCCTACGTGCCCATACATCAGCACACGTACTGATTTCACCTGCACGGTAACCAAACGATCGTACCAGATAAAACAACACATCACATGCCAGTCTAACAATATTATTTATGTAATTGAATGCAAAAAATGTCACATTCAATATGTCGGCCAGACATCCAAAACACTTAACATCAGGTTTCATGGACACCGTTTTGACATTAGAAACAAATCGATTAAGAGCGTATCCAATCACTTCAACAACATATGCCAATTCTCGGACCTCTCCATATTTGGAATCCAGAGAATCAACCAGAATGACAATGCATTACGTCACAATGTAGAAGCGGCGTGGATCAATGAACTCAATACAATACAACCCCTAGGCCTAAACCGACGGGAAGAAACGTACTGAGAATGTTTACGTGCGACCTCTGCAGATCGGAGAAAAGATTCAAGCACTGGCATACCCTTAAACGGCACATCGCCAGTTGCCATGAATATCCGGAGAGAAGATACAAATGCCCGACATGTAAATCAGCCTTTAGGAGAACGGACAATTTCAATGCCCATGCCCGAAAGAAACATCCAGGTCGAAGTCTCAGACCAATACTTACCGATGCCGCTCAACTGGTCCTGGCAAAGAAAATAACGCCGATAATAAAAATCTTGGATATTAAAAGGACACCAACGGCGATATTTAGAACGATCCAAAAGTGTGAAAGGACCGAATCTGGAATACCCATTAAAGCTCTTCCTACCAACGGCACCGGAAAACTTATTCTGCCGATCGTGAGGATCCCAACAAAAAAAGATATTGAAAAACACTTGAAAAAACAACAATGGATTAAGGAGATGGGATTAGAACTGAGCGACTCTGATAGTGATATACCTACTCCATGTACCAGTGAATACAACATTAAACCAGAACAGTTTCTTAAGGAACATAAGAATTTTATCATAAACAAAAATAGCCGTCCTAAATTATTGATCAAAAATGACATCCCTGAAGAACAGTTCCAGAGGAAACATTATAGATACAAATCTGCTTTTCTTCTCCCGCAGAATTCGAGGACGGAGAAGAAGAAGACGGACCGGGAAGATAGAGAGACAACACGTACCCACTATGATCCAATCCCGGATTACCTAAAACAGCCTTTTTAAAGAAACAATAATAACTTTTCGTCTTAGCACCAGCAAAAAACTTAGAATATATCATATTACGACGAATTTCACCAAGGGACCATCCAGAACAATAACCTATCTATAATCATTTAACTTCTCTTCATAGCAAAACAATTCTAGTACTTTTTATAATAACTTTATTAAATATTCAATAATCTTGATACAAAGAAACCTGTTTGTGACGTCACTTCCGGTTAAAAAACCGGAAGTCTGAAATAACCTGAAATATGTATACGTTAGCCATCATTTTAATAAAATTTCCGACTCCCATCCTCCCCTGAAGAAGGCATGCCTATGCCGAAACCGGTAGGGAGGGAGTCCGTATACTTTATATTAGGTGTCGCAGTTCTTTATTTCAGTCTTAGACTTTTGGTTTCCTGTTGGTATTGTTGTTATGCACCCTAAACAGTTATTAAAAAACAATTTGACTGAGAAATGTACATGACACTTATCAAGATCACATGTCCGAGGTCAACAGCTTTCCTTAGCATGGGTTGGGCACTTAGTGCCCAACCCATGCCATGCAAAGCTGTTGACTCAGTCTGAATTCAAGGGGGAAAGGGTTAAACCAGCATCTTCTTTTCCTCACCTCCAGCCACTCACACTGTGATATTGACTGCTGTGCCCACGCTCCATGAATATCCCCGTATCTTGGGTACACACGAGGAGGACCAATCACTGTGTTTGCTGCCCAACTGCATCAAGAAAAGCTAGGGTTATTCATGTCAACTTCCTGTATAGAGTTAAATAGTGTCAAGTCAAAGTGACAACAATTGGGAATAGCTGGATTTCACCCAACAAAGCTGACAGACTGAGACATATTGATGCAAATGAGGATGATCCAAGGATTTCAAACCTTACTAAAATTCCAACTTTGTGAATTCACTGCTGAAATAAATTTGTAGATTTGTGACAAGTGTGCAAAATGCATATACAAATGTGGAAATAACTCCCCCAGGTTATATCAAATTCATAGGTTTTGTATATCTAGTTTGAGTAATTTTTACAAGTAAATGTAGGTCTTCCCTGACTTAAAGAGTTCCCTAGCAAATGTGTGAAGATCATCAGTTTCAGCAAGGATCCCAGTTAGAGGGTCCTTGATTTCAGCTTTTCGTCAGATTTGACATCTTATATATCAAACTATCTTCCTTCATTTTACTAGTTATTGTCTCGGCCAGCGCTAGCCACTGGATAAAAAGGTGTGAACTGGCGAATAGTTTTTGTCATCTGTTAGCCAAACTGGCTAAAGGATGTTGCACATATTGATTAAGACTGTACACCTGTACAATGTGGCTGCAAATCACAATTTATTACAAAATGACCATTAGTACTTCCAAAAATTAATTTGGCTCAGCAAAGTCTGGCAAATAAGTTTTCAGCTAGATTAGCCAGACTGGCTAAAACAATACATTTTCCAGAGCCAGCCTAGTGGATAGGTCCAATATTTGATTACTTTTAACCTTTGAAAAGCTGATTTAAGACTGGGTCAACAGCTTTCCTGGAGGAAAGCTGTTGACTAAGACTACTTTTTGCTTTAGACTAGGCTTGCTGGTATTTGAATGAAAAGTATCTTTACGGGGAACTTGAATCTTTTAACCATTATATGTTAAATAGTAATGAGAAAACGATCAGTTGTAATCAGGAATTTAAGGGTAAATACATATAATCTGTCAAATAGGAAACAGTTTGTTGAACTAGAGGACGAAAACTTCCTCATTACTACAGATAACCGGGGCTCCTCAAGGGTCAATTCTTGGACCTTTGTTGTTCACCATTTATGTAAATGATACAAACCTTTCATGCCCACTGTTCACACCAAATAGTCTAAATTCATCTGCAGAAAAGCTTGAATTAATAAATGGAGAGCTAAACAAAATATGGAACTGGCTTGAAGTTAATAAGCTTTCATTAAATTTAGATAAAACCAAACATATGATCTTCCATTTTCAGCAGAAAACCCTATAATACAAAGGGAAATTCCAAATGGTAACCTTGGGATACGTGGAACTCCTATAATTCGAGTCAAAATGAAGTTTTGGGGCATACTTTTTGACAGTCGTCTTGCCTGGAATCAACATATCAATGAACTTGCAATCAAAATATCACGAATTAGTGGAATTTCAAGAAAACTAAAAAACTATCTACCTACTAATATTCTGGTTCTGATTTACAGAAGTCTTTTAGAATCTCATCTTACTTATGGAATAACATTATGGGGCTTTAGTAACTTAAATAGGTTGCAAAAAGTGCAGAAACAAGCTATTCGAGCAGTAGTTAAAACCAAATATAATGCACATGTATACATATCCTATTTTAAAAAATATATTAAAAATGAAAGTTAAAGATCTATTTCATTTTTCATGTTTGAAAATTTACTATAAATTTCACAAGAATCAACTATCTTATCACTTTCATAGTTTTCACTTCAATCTAGCAAATTGACTTGACCTGTTGGTTTTGTAAACTTGACCAGTTGGTTTTGTTGTTCCTGTTTTACTACTAGCAAATTGGGTTGACCTGACCATAAGAAATATTTGGGCCCCCAGTATATATGGGGGTGATCAAATTACAAATATATCAAACTTGAGACCTCACATTGGGATTACAAGAACAAACAAAAATATTACTAGGAACTCTATAAGGTTGAAAATTCCAGATTTGATTAACTCTGATGTCCTCCCATCAAATTTGTTAAGAGTGAGAAAATTTTATACTAATACCTTACAAGGGTAATCTAGGTATGCAAAAAATATGTATACTCAAAATTACCAAGAAACTTGTGTCATTCCTAATTGCAATATATGTGCCCACCAGGAATCATAGTATTGAAATGTATAAATTATATTTGTAATTTAGACATAAAAATATAAGAATTAATAGAAAGTATTTTTACTTTAAGATTAGGCCATATCAGAGTAATTGTTACTATTTGCTTGGAGGTGGCCCTCATGACAACGACATAAATTTGTTTTAATGAGGGTCTCCTCGATCAATATACTTTATGCTTTTTATTTATTTAATAACACATAATTATCATTTTTTGCTAAAGTATGTATTTTGATCAAATAAAATGATCCTGATTCCTGAGATAACCAGAA
Organism: Hermodice carunculata; assembly: GCA_964020975.1. NCBI lineage: Eukaryota > Metazoa > Annelida > Polychaeta > Eunicida > Amphinomidae > Hermodice > Hermodice carunculata. Next base: position 71,935,906 of record OZ026613.1, on the reverse strand, counting down.
TAGATTTATATACATGCAAGAGAATAGTTAAACAAAATATAATCAACCATCATAATGAAAAGTGTCAGCTAGCAAACTGTTACAGCTGCAGACAAACTTGATATTGTTTTGTGTCTTTTTGCCCAAAACCACTTCCTAGTAGTCATTACCCTATTCCACAGTCCGAACTCTATAGTCTCCATAAGCTAACTTGTCCCTGTCAAACATATAGGTGAGTGTTTACAGATTGTTGTTCATAACAAATTTAATTTGGAACCCAACAAGTTTGTCAACAAATACTGTTAACTAACTCTAAGGTTGTCATTTCTATGAAATGAAACACGACTTTTATGTAACCCTGGAACATCCCAATATATTTACATACATCATTTTAACCTCTATGGCCATAAGTCAATATTTTTCTGTTGAATTGTAAAGGTGGCTATCCTGAAAGCAGTTATACAAGCCTTAAGGATAGTCTCCTCAACAATACCAGCACTAGACAGTTTCAACTGAATGTATTATCTTCATATGCATAAATTGTATACTGTATTGTTGGCATAAATGAATTTTGAATCTTGATAACAAGCACAGGGATAATTAAACCAGATGAATTGATACTACAGAAGATCACCTGTGGATGCCTTCACTTAAACACGATCTATGCATAAGTTCACCAAGCGGGAAAACTCTGGCAGCTGTTCCATTATAAAAGCGAGGCATGCGGGCTGATTTTTTGCTACCAGATGGCGTGCTCTGCACCTTCTCAAAAATGGTCATGATAACGCATGATGGCGGACACTAATATTGTGTCAACATGAGCAGAAATGCAGAAAAACGGCCAAACACAGGAGGTGTATGGAAGTTTACCATTACAGATCGTTGGCCGAGGAAGGACAGAAAGCATTGATAGTTAGAACGTTGAGTGACAGGGCGAATTATGATTGTAAACCACCACTGATTGTTGTGTAGTGGGCTGTTATAACTTATGTTGATGCCAGGAAGAAACGTCAAACTGACAAATATCAAAAATAAAAGTGCCGCTTTATTCCTGCCATCAACAGATATTCCTTTGTCTTTTAAATACTGTTTCAGCCACAGCAGATTCTGTTGTTTGAAGAAATCAAGGTCTGTGTTTCACTCTTAGTTAGTTGCTGTATTGCATGGGGTTGTAGCATGTGTGGTAAGAATAAGTGGCCCCCAAATTACCCAGAAACCAATGTGCGCCGGGCTCTGACATCGGAATCTCTGCTGGGGTTTTCCGGCTTGGTGAACTTATGCATAGATCATATTGTGGGGGTTACAATGCCCACAATTTAAGCCCAACAGGAACCAAATCAGATGAAAATTGACCAAGTTATGGCAAGATGAAACTTTCAAAGAGCCAGATGACCTTGCCCTTTGCAGGTTACAGGTTCTTACAAAAATGTGCAATGTTGCAATACCTACAATTTGAGTCTAACATGATTAGAAGTGGATAGAAATTGGATTTATGACTGGCTGAAACTTTCAAAGGTTCAAATGACATTGACCTTTGACCTTTAAAGGTCACATGCAATTTTTAAAAAATGTGCAGTGTTGAAATAGCTACAATTTGAGCCCAACATGATCAAAATTGGATAAAAATTGACCAAGTTATGACTGGATGAAAATTTCAAAGGTCCAAATGACCTTGACTTTTGACCTTTAGAGTTCACATCTAAATTACAAAAATGTGCAGTGTTAGAAACATATTAGTTGAATTTGGATTGGTTACCTGTACCTAGTACAGTTTTGAAGATATTCAAGATTGAAATTTTCAAATGGCCCTAATTTGCATGATTTTCAAAACCGTTGAACCTCTTTACAAAAACTCAAGACTTCATGTATGGAAGTATCATCATGCCAAGTTTGGAGTTTTTACGTGTAATACTTTTCAAATGAAATGTCGGACAAATTTGCCTGTAAAGAAGAAAGAAAGGAGAAAGAAAGAAATAAAGAATTCCTAGAAAAACAATACGTCTGTGTTGGCACACAGACATAATTAATGGGACAACACCAGGCTCGCACGAGTTAAGCCTCCCCACAGCGGATGTGAATACATGTCGCATTGGGGCAACGCCTCCATGTCATGCCGTGTGCACCTGTGTGGTTGTGCCCGTCGCTTGGTCTTCGATAGCCCCATTTCTGAGGCATCGACGGTGTTGTTTTAGTATGGGCACCATCCCAACATAGCGGCTCGATGCCTCATACTGGGGCTAGGTCTTTGGGGACCTTTGAGGCTCCATGCAAATACGCCAACTTACGTGCTAGAATTATACTGTGACGAGAAGTTCAATACTTTATGCACCCACAACTCTGCTCTGTCCGGCTTTCTTGCCTTTTTTGCCCGTCGTCGCGATTTAATGGGTGCAGTAGCTCCACCTGCAATTGAACTTGAAGACTTGCCCAAACTCTTCCCCATCTTATCTCCCTCGGCTATTTTGCCTTTGGCACTGCCAGTGCGTTTTCCGGCTTCGCTACGACGCATCCCGTACGACTGTCCACACCGTAAACACACGTTCTTTGCCTTTCAGTAGTTCCGTCACTGACAGCAAATTAGTCATATGCATAAAATAAGAAGTGACCACGATAACACTGTGTGATGTGTTGGAAAATTTGCGCGTTCATATTTTAGACGCCTGACCAATTCATTTTGCTTGGCAAAGCAGTTACCCAATCACATCAACCTGTTCTGTTGTCAAGTTGTTATGGGTATCACCACTTCCACTGAGGTATGCCAAGTGTGTCATGCTCAGGTGCTGCGTTTGCGCATGTCTTCGGGGATGATAGGCCATGGCGGGAAATACAAGCACTGCAAAAGAGCCCACGTTTTCTTTCTTTCTTTCTTCATGCCAACCCAGACAGGGCCGTAGGCAGCCTTCTAAAATAGAGGAGGCAAAGGGCACTGGTGGTGGTGGTGGTGGGGGGGGGGGGTAGGAGGGGTGCCCCCCTCCCAAGATTGAAAAGTTTTGGAAAATGGCGCATAAAATGGTGTAATTTAGTGGGTTTTTAAGGGAAAAAAAGACTTTATACATATATAAATTCTCAAAATTTTACTTAAATGTGACTAATTTTGATCATTTTATGTGAATTGAATTTGGTCCTAAAACTACTAGGGCAAAGATACAAGTAATCATTAAAAAAGTACGCCTTCTGTGATCTTCTTATCTTCTATCACTATGAGTGACTCAAAGTCTTAGTTATAATAGGGTCTTTTTGTCTTTGTTGTGTATAATAACTTAAACTAAACAAGTTTCGTTGAGGCTAAATAAACTATTTCTATGCTAGCTCCTAACATCATCCGCCAAAATTCAGAGGAGGCAAGCGCCTCCTCTGCCTCAGCCTGGCTACGGCACTGCCAGACATTGTTTTTCCTGGAATTCTTCACTTCTTTCTTTCCATGGCACCCAAAACATTTGTCCAGAGTTTTTCTGGGACACTATCATTCCAAAAACCGCCAAACTTCCAACGGTGATTGAATGCCCGCTGGTAAGATTGTGCATATCGTTTAGAATAGTCGTGATATTCAAAATTGTGCAAATTAGGGGCAATCAAAGTTTAAAAACCTCCATACCTTCCAAACTGTTGCAGATAGACACAGAGTTTCAATGTGTATATATAGGTTTGTGACACTTGCCAATAAAATACACAGTAAATGGACGTTGTATAACTTTAAATTGTGCTAATTAGAGGCATTGAAAAAATTAAAAGTTGAATATCTCCAAAACTATTATAGATAGAGGTGCCATTCCAACTTCAATGTATTAGTTTTAACTTTATGACAAAGCCGCATCCAATGAACCATGAACCAAAGTTATAGAATTTTAATTTATGCAAATTAGGTGAATATGCAAAATTTGAATCTTGAATAGTTTCGGCACTATGTTAGATAGAGGTTTCATTCCAACTTCAATTTGTAGGTTTGTGACATAGCCGCATCCAATGAACCAAAATTGTAAAATTCTAATTTTTGTAAATTAGGTGATTACACAAAAAATTAAATTGTGAATAACTTCAAGACTATTATACATTGAGGCGCCATTCCAATTCAAATTAAGATTATGTTGGACACTGGCAAAGTGTTGTATTTCAAACTGTTCTCATTATGAAAGCACCCAGACAAATTTGCAAATCTTATTTACTTGTTCTTTCTTTCTTTCTTTCTTTCTTTCTTTCTCCTTTACGACCAAATTTGTCCGGAGTTTTTTTACTTTGGACACTATTATTCCGAAAACCACCAAACTTGCCATGGTGACTGACCTACCAGTGAAATTTAGCATATTGTTTGGAATAGCTATGATACTGAAAATTATGCAAATTCGGGGCAATTAAAGTTTTAAAAGCCATATAACTTCACCAATATAGGGAGACACAAAGTTCTACCTTACACGTACAGGTTGAGACATCTGGCAAATCCAACAGCATGCAAACAAAAGTTGGGGAATTTTAATGTATGCTAAATTCACTGAATTTCCCCAGAATACACATCTCCCTTCTGCTGCTTGTTACAAGTTGTATGGACCTCCATGGTGCTCGGCAACCATTTTGCATTCATAATAAATTAGCTTGAACCTGTTTCATAGGCAACTTTCTATCCATTCATGCTAGGTATATGGTTTAGAAGGTTTGGGTCTTGTACCAACTGGTGGGGGGGGGGGGGGGACTCCCAACAACCGTGTAATGAGGTTCTCAACAAAATATAGAGAAAATCTTTCTGTCCATGCAAAAACAGATCTACCCAATGTTGTTATATGTACCAGACAGGCTATAGTTCCTACTATTACTGGACAGAGCTGTCAGTGCACTGTGACTTAGACTGGTGTCCTAGCTGCCCTGTTTTTGCTTGAGGCTATCATGAGCCTGCTGTGCTTGTCAATCCGAAGAGACTGCACTTCTTGGCAGAATAAACACTCTACTGGGTAGTATGTGTACCCTCTATCAATAGACTACATACAGTGCAAAGTTGGCTCGACCCATCAAAGTATGGTCTTCCAGTCTTCAATGACTGTTTTCACAACTTTATATTTGTGTCTTTTTGTCCAGAACCACTTCTTAGTAGTCATTACCCAATTCCGCAGTCTGAACTCTTTACTCTCCATAAGCTAACCTGTCACTGTCTAGCCCATACATATATGGAAGTACTATTGCCCATATTGCAGGCGTTCCTCTGTAGAATTTTGACGTAGGCTGTATTAGCCCAAATGAATTAAAGGGTCTTCAGCAGGTAACTACTCAGAACATGAGCCCATGGATTTTGAAACAGGTAGTGTGTGGATTTGTATCATCTCAGTGGACACTTTCATGCTTTTGTGTTCTTAAAACCAGTGAGATGAAGTCTGCTATTATTATGAAGCCTGTTATTCAAAGCTAAGACAAGGAATACTGAGACAGTAAAGCACTTGTCTTAGGTCAGAGGTATATGTACACGTAATTTTGTGACAGCATCTGTTAAAATTTGTTGGTACATCTTCAGTGTATATGCACATATACTCATCCATACTGCCCAGAAAGGCTGGCATTTCAGGAGTGGGCACTTTTCCCTGGTCCCAAGGGTGCCCACTGTAGAGGGGTGTAACTGTATAAGTAAACAATTCCTAAAACAAGTAACTGTGTGTCTGAGTAATTACTATTGATGTTATTCAAGTTTTAAAATGGGAAATTTCTTTGATTAGCAGATTTTCAGATGCTATAAGTTTTCTATATATCCTTCATATACATGTACACCAAAATCATCACTCTACCAGTACCAGTTGTAATCTGACCTCTATCTATTACAGTTTAGACGGCATTCAAGATTTTTGAAATTGTAAATATGTGTACTCCTAGTATTCATACCATTATATGGGTTTGTGCTGTTTGCAAATCCAATGACAGGAAAACAAATGTATACGTGGAGATTGAATATCTTCAAATGCATTATGTATAAAAATGTCAATCTATCTCTTCTTCATAAGTTTGTACCATGGGCACATTTGATGAAATTATAATACTAACTGAATTGGGGACACTTAAAAATTTAAATGTTAAAAATCTTCGAAAGTTCAAAAGTATTATGGACAGAAGTTTCAATCCACTTCAATTCATTGGTTTATACTACATGTGCATCCAATGAAATTAAAATGAAAGTTGTCAAATTTAATTTACACTAATTAGGCACACTTGAAAACCTTTAATTTTCAGAATCATTTCTCCGGTATAATTATGTCTGGGTGCTGACCAAGCCATTTTGTCTTTCCAAGAATTTTTTTTTTCTTTTTAGACCCAAATTTAACTGTAGTTTTTCTCGAACACTATTATTCCAAAAACCACCAAATTTGCCATGGTGACTGACTGCCCACCAGCGAAATTGTGCATTTCGTTTGGAAAAGTCATTATGTTTAAAATTATACAAATTAGGGGAATTTAAAGATTTAAAAGTTCTATATCTTCAAAAATATTATAGACAGATACAAAGGTCTAACTTACACATGTAGGTTTGAGACAACTGTCAATCTAATATTGAACAAAAAGTTGTAGAATATTAAATTATGCTAATTAGGGCACTTGAACAATTTTTAAGTTTTATATATCCAAACCTATTATAGTCAGAGGGGTCATTCCAACTTCAATTTTGGTTTGTAACATAGCCGTATCCATGATCCAAAGTTGTAGTGTTTTAATTTATGCAAATTAGGTGAATACACAAAATTTAATTCTTGAGTATCTCCAAAACTATTGTAGATAGACCTGCCATTCCAATTTCAATTCATAGGTTTGTGACATAGCTGCATCCCATGAACCAAAGTTGTAGCATTTTAAGTCATGCACATTAGGTGAATTTACAAAATTTAAAGCTTGAATAGCTTCAAAATTGTTCTCATTTTGAAGGCACCGAGGCAGATTTGCTGTGAAGCAAATCTTTTTTTCTAGTTCTTCGAATGAAATTGGCCTTTGTGGCTGATTATATATTTTCTGTATTTGCAATTTTCAACTTCATCATCTTGCAAATTAATAAGGCAAATAAAAATTAAAATAAATTAATAAAATAGATAAAAATAAATAAAATGAAAAAATAGCATTTTAGGCTCTATACCTCTTAGGACAGAAGTGATGAGGGAAGGAGTATTTTTTTTTCATTGTCGGTTGATTTACGAATATACAATTTATAGTAATGTTGTTGGTTTTTTCTTTTTTTTTTTTTTTTTTTTTTTACATAGACGCTTGTAAGAATTTGTGTCAGCAAAGACTTTATCTGCCTATTGCGTGTGTTTCTTTGTGTTTTTATTCTCTAATAAATCAATGTGCCGGTTCAGGAGAACAAAATGAAACTGCTTTATATGCGTACTAAAACGATTGACCACAGAAGTAAATTAGACAACCGTTACCTCGTCATTTTAAGCATTGGTATATGACAAAAGAAATTACTGATTGGCTTCTTTGACAAAGACTTTGTTTTTATTATCGCTCTTATTATTTTAAAGCAGCATGAGAAACCCACATACTGATATAAAGCAATATATGTATTATAAATACTGTAAATTGCTTTAGTGTGGCTGTATTCTTACCTTTACTTATTGCCCTTATGGCACGAAACCGTGAGAATAAAACAATGAAATCTTATTTTAACATTGTTTGAATAGGAATTATGCCCAACAGAGTGAAATTAAAACAACGGTGAAATGAATTTCGCTGTTTTCCTGTAAGTTTTCGCTTACTTCGATCGATCAGACGGCACAAAACCGTGAAAATAAAAACAATGAAATAGTATTCTCACATCAAAATTGTAACTGCATATGTATCTGATACTACAAGATTTTCAAATGTGCCCATCCCCGAAAACGGCCCAATTTCTTTGCTTCCATACACTTCTTACCCGGGTATCTGCTGATTAAAACATTTGGAGGTTGACACCTGTGAGTCGGCACGTTTGGTTCAGCACACACTAAGCCATGTGTATAACAGAACTACATCGATCTGACTTTGCGAGATTGAGCCCTGCGTCAGAAAAGATTACTGGGTCCCTTTTCAAATCAAATTACAGGGGTGAAGAACAGAACTCTTATGTTAGCAGAAAACGTTAGCCATTACTTGCCTCCAGGTTTACGAGTCATTTAGCAGACAGACAATCAGACTAGGGACTTTTTATTGCTCTAACTACTTGAGTTGCATATGTTGCTCAAATAATGAGCATCCGGCAGCACAGGTTGCTAACATGACAAAACGATTAAAATATAGCTACATGTATTTCTGAATGTATAAAGGAACTTAGAGTAGAATGTTCATGATTGAAAACTAAGGGAAATAACTGAAAACCGAGGAAAATGTCAGTGGAAGCAAATCAGTCGGATGACCCTTAAATTTTGAACGACCTACCAACTTTCGATATATGGAATTATGCACAACAATGTACCGACATAGTATATTTTTACTGAATAGTACACCATAATTTTTTTAATCACAATCTGAAGAAAAAAGTCAGGAGTTTTCCTTCTTTCCTTCAGAAACAAATCAGTCGGATGACCCTTATAATGCTAATATAAATGACCTGGCAATATTAACAATGTCCACAGGAACACAGGAATGGGCTGATAAACTACGATGTCTGTATTGATAGTACAGGCTCAGGCTATTTTTTTGGGGGGGGGGGGCGGTGGTGGTGGCGGCTTTTCTTTCTTTTTTATTTGAACAACAACCTATCAGTTTTCGGTATAAGGAATTATGCACAACACTGCATCGATACAGTATATTTTTTAATGAACTATAAGTTTTTTCACAACAATCTGCAGAAAAATTCCTCCAATCTGGTAACAAGCTGAAAAAAAAAAATAGAATGAAAATTAACTGGTTTCTGCTATGTGCACGCTATGAGTAGTTACATCTTCCCCCTTTTTAATCTCACAAGCTGTAAATTGGTTTAAACATATTTAAAAAAAATGATTGAGGCACAGGCAGAGCCTATATAAATCTCTCTCGCATAATATAAAGAAAGTGTAGAAAATACAGATATTGAGCATTACAATATAAGGGTTTGAATCATACCAACACGACACGACACAACACAACATATAATACTCAAATATTTAAAAAAAAAGGGGGGGGGGGATACACAACACAGGACTATACATGAGCAAACACAGTAACATGTAGAAGATGAGACATAGTACATTTACGGGACAGATAGAGAAGAGTAAAGGTCCAGAGAAAAAGGGAAGAAGAGGAATGTAAAGTCAAAACTACTTGTATTTGTAGGTATACTTGAGCTGAAAGAATCCATGTGGTTCAATCGTCTGATTTAATATGATTAATTGATCCCCGTTTTCAACTTTAAAACTAAATTTAGAATAATCTACGGTGGTTTAAATCTGTTGGTCTGTGTAATAAAATTTTGCGTTGTCTCGAAAATGTATTCATTGTTGGCTTTAGAACAACTTTTGATCCCAAATAATAAAGTGTTCAAAGTAAATGGAGCTAACGGTATAATTTTTGATTGAAGAATATCTCTTTGTATTCTATAATTTGGACACTCAAAGAAGTTGTGATAGGCTGTCTCTTTGATGGAACCACATGAGCATCCGGGACTCTTTGATACTTATTTCGTGCAAGTCTTGATTCAGCTGTATGCAGCCCATCCTAATTCTAGCATGCAGTACGTTAGCTGTCCTATTATCAGTATAGAATAATTCATTTTTTCAACTTTTTTGTTTAGCTTGCATTGAAAGGATTCTACATCTTCTGAATTCAAGTAGCCAAACTTAGAGTATTCCAGTGACGAATTGTAGATGGTAGAAAAGAGTTTTTGAAGATCATTATCGTATTTTTACTTTCACTTATATTTGCTTTTGAATGAAATTTGTAATTAGTTCTGGATGATACATATCGAGGCAGTAAATCAGATAAATACTTGGGGATAAGTCCATGAACTACTTTATACATGAGCTCTAATCTATGATTTTCTCTACGATTGGGTTGGTTCAAAAATTATCTGTCAAACCGCATCCAGAGGGTTGCGTTAAATGGACAGTTTTCTGGGGGTCATATTAAAGCAGGGGTCCCCCTGGGCTCAGTGCTTGGGCCTCTCCTCTTTCTTGTTTACGTAAATGACATAGTTGATGCTGTTAGATCCAATATCAGCCTATACGCTGATGATATCATCTTATTTATTACAGTTGATGATCCCATAGACTCTACAAAATCCTTTGAAACACTTAATAAAGATCTAAAAGAAATAGAAAAACAGTCACAATGGTTAGTTCAACTTAACAGTGCTAAAACAGAAACTATGCTTATCAGTAATAAATCAAATCCTTCCTGTAGTCAAGTTTTTTTTTTTTTTCATGAAAGTGCGCTTGAATACGTTACTGTGCACAGGCATCTTGGACTTCTAATTGGATCAGATCTATCTTGGTCCACGCATATAAACTTTATTGTCAATAAAGCAAAAAGATTAACTGGAATCATGAAATTGTTACAGTACAAATTAAGCAGGCGTTCTTTATAAATAATCTACTTTTCATATGTTAGACCTATGCTTGGGTATGGGGATGTGGTCTGGGATGGATGCACAGATACCGAGGCAGAACTACTGGACAGTGTTCAGCTGGCTGCTGCTCGTGCTGTTACAGGAGCCATAAGTCGTACAAGTCACGACAACATATATAACGAGACTGGACGGGAAAACTTTCAAATTGTAGAGAAAGCTGTAAGTTAAGGCAGCTATCTGAAACAAAGTGATTGAAATCACATTGTCCAACAGCTCCAGATGTAGCAACAGATGATGTTGTAAGATCATATATCAGACTGTATCAGGGGGTGCTCAGTGGACCGCTGCGGCCCGGGTTCTATTCCCAACGATGGCACAAGTTGTTCGTCCTAGGAAGCTCCTCCGACGTTGAGTCCGATTCCTCCGAGGATTCGAATTTCGCGGCTTTTTTTGGCAGGGGGTACGTGGTTCCCAAACACCTGCTGAGCACCGTAAGTTTTTTCCCGGATCTCCGGTTTCCTTCTACATTAAGTTTTTAAGATCTTGCTGACTGAACCCTGTGGAGGAACAGCCATAGGCTGAACAGGCTATCCAGTATAAAGATATTCAATTATTATTATTATTATTATTATTATCATCATCATCATCATCATCATCATCATCATCATCATCATCATCATCATCATCATCATCATCATCATCATCATCATCATCATCATTCATAGTCCTGGCTGTAGTAACTGGCCACAAACTGTTTTCAACGTTCCACTTGAAGTTTGCATGACTAATATGTTTGGTCAACGCCTTTAATTACAACCCTTGTGCGGTCAGACTAGTAGTGAGTCAGTGTCTTTCAACGGTAAGCTGTGAACACTTGAGCTTTAGATCTTCGTTACAGTGCAAAATTCAAGTCATGATTTGAACAGAGAACAATATTTAAAGTTCCATTCAAATTTCAATGTCAAGTGATTTGTCCCAAACGGTATTAACCCTTCCGTATTGCGTGCTGTATATTCCTATAGGGTAACCTTCAGTTGTACTTGGTCGTCGGCCTACACTTCATACTCATGAAAAAAAAAATTCGTTCAGATGATAACTACCTAACCCCTCCCCACTTTTTTCAATTAACTGGTTTCTATTTTGTACACGGTATGAGTAGTTAAATCTTTTAACTTATTCATGCATTCTTAACTGTGCTGAAAAAGTTAGTCAAATTAGAGTCTGTCTGTCTGTCTTTCTGCTCATGACAAGGATGAGGTCCAGCCATTCATCAAAGACAAATGCATTGGATAGATAACCTTGATAGTAATTTAAGGCGGCATAGTATAGGCTTTATCAAACTGTTTTCCCCTTTGGTCAATAGGATAAAGTTCACCAAGCAGGTACCCTTAAAACAGCATGCACCACGGTGTTTCTTCTGGGCATCATGGGTAAAGGACACAAGCTTTATTAGTGTTTGTCAAAATTTGAGCTTAGTTTCATAATTAACGCCGATATCCTATCGAGAGATAAAGAGTCAGCATTTGTACCAGGCAAATAACAGGTAAGTGGTCCAATCTTCAAGGTGTGAAGACAGCCATATCATTCTTAGGCATGTCTTCATGTCCAGACTATTCGTATAGATCAACGTCCTGATTGTGTTTCTCATAAAAGTTGAGTTATGTGAAGAAAAACACCATGCACACACACACACACACACACACAGACACAGACACAGACACACACAGACACACACGCACGCACGCACGCACGCACACACACACACACACACAAACTACTAAGCCAGTTACTAGAGATTGTATCTGTTTGCATATATTTTTTAATTATTGTAATTAATTGATCGCTCTTTCGGTTGGGGGAACAACATGGGGGGGGGGGGGCTTTCACGAACTGAAAATGACGTGTGTTATATATTTTTGATCACTACTATGAGTGGTCTTTACTTGTTCATACTAAGCGTTTTTGATGTGCAATTTATAGGATTCTGGTATGATTTTCGGCAATGAAAGCAATCCAATATCACAGATTACAGGAAATGTAGACTATATATATATATATATATATATATATATATATATATATATATATATATATATATATATATTGATACAATGGATTTCAGAAGTAGTAGTAGTACCAGCAGTAGTAGCGGTTAGCCGTGGTAGTAATAACTTTATCGACTGGGAAGGTAGGTCATCAATCATGACCCGCTTGATATTTGAGGTCGTCGCCGCAGACTATTGATTTACCGGGCAAAGAAACAACAATGCGATTTTCATCAGATAGGTCAAATTTGACGTCTGTGTGGTTAGGTGTCTTGGGCTTGTAGTCCTCACGTCATGCAGGTGTCATTGTCAGCAGAGCAGGTAAAGTGACCTTACTTATTATTATAAACATATTTATTTCAACTGGATTGCCTTATAGTTACAGTAAACTAATCTGTAGGCTCTCCAGTACATATAAAACAGACAGTAGCATATACAATACACACCGGACGAAACGGAAGACTAAATACACAGCTTGTACAGGAGTACTACAACTGATGCCAACTAACGAAAACTTATAAGAAGCTCGTATATCAAATAAAAGGATGAAACTTCTAGATGTTGCTATGAATGTCTGAACAGCCTCAAAGATGTATTCATTATAATTGTCCGGCAAATGAGCACTACCTTTCAAGAGAATATGTAATAAAGTATCACTTGAACACTGAAGTATTACAGTTGGATTTACATCTAGAGCGAGTAAGTGACACACAGTGTTCAGTAGACGGTCCCTTTGCACCATGTACTCAGGGAAGAACAAAAAGATAATGTTTTGTATCTTCAGAAGGATCAAAACATGCACACATTGAGGCTGGACGGATATTGACATGATGTAGATGGGTGTTTGAAACAGAGAGGTTAGGACGCAGCTGCGTGTGGAACATTTTCAGGAAACGACTACCACGTGTGAAGTATGAGGGCTTTTTGTCAACATAGAAGGTTAATAAGTTTAATTTAGATTTAAACTGCGGCGGGGAATCAGTATCGCGAGCATCAAGCGGGAGGTTATTCCATAAGTTCATAGTAGCTGGGAGAAATGACTCGCCGAAGCGATTTGCGGTAAACCTAATTTGGCGTAATTCAGCGCGATTTCTCAATAGACGTTCAGTAATGAATGCAACATCGCGGGGAACCAGATTGTGCAGATATTGTGGAATCAATCTATTGTATACATTGTAAAGAAAAGAATAAGTTTGAAGTATTTTCTCCGGTTTGACAAAGTTTGCCATCCGAGCTCTTCAAGAAGTAAGACATGTGGAGTGTATCTGGTTGCGCTAAGCCAGATCCTGGCTGCCTCATACTGCGCAGCTTCTAGAGATTGTGACAGGTTTGCAGTGCAATTGTCAAACAGGACACACCCATGCTCGAGGATAGTACGAATCATAGTAGTATATAACCTTATGAGAGTCTGGCGAGAGAGTTTGTATTTGAGTCTGCGTAGAAAGGCAAGCCGTTGACTGCCTTTATTAACAATGCGTGTTACATGCTGGTGCTATGACAGATTGCTACATAGTGTAACTCCAAGATGTATATGTTGAGTAGCCTCAGGTATTGCCTGCTGAGACAGACTAAGTTACGCTATCGTCACTGTGTGGGCGCTCCACTTGCAGCACAGTGAGACACGCGGAACAAAAGTCTGTTTGGCAGGCATCCTCAGGTATTGGTATGTTTCCAAGGAGTAGGAGTGGATGATCTGGCTTGTTTCGTTCAGATGAAAAAATCACAGAAATTGATTTAGTTGCATTAAATGTCATGGACCAGGACTTGCCCCAATGATGGACTTATACAAGGTTAGAATTAGGGCTTTCAGCAGTGGCAGTTGGCTCGTGAACAATTTCAAGAATACTAGTTTCATTCATGAGGAGCACTCCAACCGGCTTGACAACAGTTCTCCTCGTATGGCAGGGTTTTCTACTTTTTTAAGGATTGGATGATGACGTTCTGGGAAATGAGGGTCAAAAACATTACAGCTCTCCTAAGTCGAACCGATTGTGAACACTATGAAGAAAATCACTCTATTGGATGTCCTGGTACGGAGGCCTAGAGGAGACATGAGCTTTTTAAAAATTTATATTGTTCATTTAGAAAATACATTTCGTTCCGACGCAATAATATTACGAGGGATCGAAATAAGAGGGAACAAATTTTTCCCTCGTGTCCCCAGAAGGGACAAGGCCAAAAATATCTTATTTTCTTCTTTTTAAAATAGTTATGTCGTTCCGTCGCAATATCATTAGATTCGCTCGCACTCTTTTTTTCTCTCTCTCATGTAACCTTGGAGCGCGGTAGTGTAGACTACGTATATTAGGACCATAATTTTATGGTGCCTATATGTGGCCTACACTTCAGAAAACCAAATTTGTGCACAGTAATTGTCTTTGTATCATAGGTGATTTGAACTTACAGTTGTTTTAATCCTGTCCTATCCTTGAGGCTTCTCCACAGTAAATTCCGTTGCTTTGTAATGAGTGTTACACATGTTTCAAATACCAATAATTTGAAGTCAAGTTGACATGACTAAATTGTATTCTTACGTTACAGATGTAGTTGTGAAACAATGGCTTCATACATAGGTTGAATATATATTTCAATTCTTGTCACCACTGCAAAACATTTCGGGGTTTGTTCCTGAAAGGAGCGACAAAATTCAGAAAAGAATTTATTCAACAGTTGTCAGCAAGTAGAATAAAATTGTAATGATGATGAATATTTCATGTCAGACCCATCCTTGATATCTCGATATGAGTTCACGAAAAGATAACTTGCGTTACACTCTCTGACTATTAGTTACAAATATCAAACAACATCTATTAGCCATTTTTCCCATACAAGACCACGTCAGTCCGTAATTTTTAAAGGCAACACCCAAACGAGCAAGGTTTTGATACTGAATGTAGGTTTTGATTCTTGCAATTGAAGTTGTTACATTTATTTTTGTAACTTTTATATCTAATAAAAATGCCTTCAAAAGAATACAATTTAGTTTCCGTGAAGTCTATTGAAAAGCATATTTGCCTCTATATCAGGTTTATCAAATCAGAATTTGTTCAAATGTTAGTTTGTGCCGATCAAAATTTCAACACAAGTTTAAATCTAACGGAAATTTGAAGCAGACCTTTATGCTTTCTCTCACTTTTCATTCAAAATGGATACCACTGGTTCGTGTTTGGACCATTTCGTACTTGAAATGGCAAACTGAAACTTTTCTAAAAATGATCAATTTTTATTTTCCGAATTTGCCTATTACCTTAGATCAATAAACATATCTAGTTTAAAAAATCTGCTGTTTACATGGGTTGACATAAAGCTCTGTTTTGTGTGCAGAGCAGTTTGGAAGCAATTTCCACTTAAACAGTAAGTGTTGAGATCGTGCATTCAGCCCTTTAACAAATTTCTTTTTAAATTTGAGTTATTACAGTCATTAACAGAATAAGAGGTGTTTGTACTCAACAATATTAGCTACAGAACTGCACTTGTTGAGTTGTCAAAAAACAGGAACGGAAATGCAACAAAATAGGCGAACAAGGAATTCTCCAAGTTCTAAGGCAAATCTATAGTCAAATGAATGAATGACTTTGCCTGCTAAACATCCGTTCTTGGCGGTCTACTACCCGGGGGCCAACATAGTGTATCGCCCCAAGAAAGTCTGCTTAGGAGGCAATGAATGACTAAGACAAAGAAACAAACGAACGAACGAACACACAAACAAACAAACAAACAAATTAAATAAATGGATGAACGAATAAATAAATAAATAAATAAATAAATAAATGAATGAATGAATGAATGAATAAATAAATAAATAAATAAATAAATAAATAAATAAATAAATAAATAAATAAATAAATAAATAAATAAATAAATAAAAATGACTAAAGCGCACTAGAGTATCTACGGATTCATTTGCCCCGTGGCGTTCGGGAACTAAAGCGACATCAATACACATAATGTTTAAACCGAAAAGCATACAATATCAAAGTAACAGAAAATGACAAAATCATAGGAAAAATAGAATAAGAGGTTGAGGAAAAAAGCGATGGCTGGCAACATTACCTGGTCGCATCAGTCTCATTGCAAAAGATTGAACACTTTATTTTGCTAAAACCTAAAATGTTATACATTGTGCTAAACAAAACCAATGTCGATACGTAATGTTGAGCACAAGCTTCAAATGTGAAGCAAGAGAAACCGACATAAAAGTGTATTTACTCCAACACACCATACTTCTTTTTTATAAGGTTACATACACGAAAAAGCTATGTTGGCAGTTGTGGAAAAATCTACATAGATTATCTACTTTTCATGCAAAAAGAAGTGAATGGAAACGTTGCCCGTTCATATGGTGACAAAGTAAAATATATTTTGGTAGTCTGATATGATACATCATATCATCACTTTTATAATTTAGAGTGTAATATTTATAGACAAATTTGTGTATATGGTCACATTTTATGTACAGATACACTTGTCTTATTTCGATTGCTTTGCTTTAGTGTGATAAGTATCCCTTGTATGTATGTATGTATGTATGTATGTATGTTTGTGTGTGTGTGTGTGTGTCTGTCTGTCTGTCTGTCTGTCTGTCTGTGTGTATGTATGTATTTCAACGTCAATCAAATCTGCCTTCGTGGTTTCAAAATAGCCAAATATTTGAATTTCCAATTTTTTTTCAAAGTACGAATCAGCGCCTCTCCCTTTTGAAGGCTGCAGATAGTTTCTCCCTTATTTTCCACATTATCAACATGCAGTTTCAGAATC
Organism: Hermodice carunculata; assembly: GCA_964020975.1. Classification (NCBI taxonomy): domain Eukaryota; kingdom Metazoa; phylum Annelida; class Polychaeta; order Eunicida; family Amphinomidae; genus Hermodice; species Hermodice carunculata. The sequence continues at coordinate 71,918,644 of OZ026613.1, read as the reverse complement.
CTGAGATGTTGGTATAATTGATGGGATATGTTGTAAACCCGGTAGGGGTATATAAAGGTCTCCACGATATTACTATGTTCTCATCTGTCCATTCACGGGGCCTTCTAGGTTCCTTAACCTGTGTAATCATCTAGATATCCTTTTCAACTTTCCCTATTCTTGGGGGTTCCACAAATTATTATTATTATTATTATTATTATTATTATTATTATTATTATTATTATTATTATTATTATTATTATTATTATTATTATTATTATCATTATTATTATTATTATTATTATTATTATTACATTAGGTGCTGGGTAGGTCCTCTGACACGGGCCTCTGATGCTCTGCCGTTGGAGTCCACGTGCAAATGACACTATTTTAGCGCTTAATGAATGATTCCCTCATTACACATTGTAGATGACGTTGTCCTCCCCTCTCTATCTCGCACTGCCTCTCAAACACCACTGCCATGATGCCATGTTGTTGAAAATTGTTGATTCCCAACGTGTAAAACTGTGCACCTTGTTCAGATGAGTGATGGCCATTGTGCAAATGACAAAGCCGCATGAGTAAGAGCTCAGGTATTCCAAAACAGACTGAATTCCAACTTCTGAGCATAGTACACCGGGATGTAACAGTATCACACAACCTGAACCCAGGCACACTTATTTGACCTTAGTACTGAAGCACACGAACTGATAGATTTTGTCCTTTTAACTTTGATTTCTGAGCATACTTGCGATCAGCGTTATTCATTGGTGCCCTCTTTGAATTTTATCACTTTATACCCACTGACTTGTGACAGACTGTCTGCCCAATGGCCCTTGTGACCAAGCGCTTGCTTACAACCTTTCAGCTTTGTACCCATTGGTGTATAATGTTTAGCGTGTTTGAGCACTCCCACATAATCATCCTGTGGTTAAGGCACCCACTTGTGTCCAACCTTCAACCCCCTTGCGTCCAGCGCACACCCATGGGTACAAAGTTGAAGGGCCGAGAAATTCCTCGCATTTTGAGAGATTAAATAAATCGAAGAAAGCTGTTGTCCCAATCTTGTTTTGGGAAGTTAACAGATTACAAATGCATTCTTATATAAAAAAAAACTTCATATTGTTCCAAATTTCCAATATAAAATTAACAATTGGTCCAGCAGTAGCAGTGGATCTCTCGTGAAGGGGAGACGCGTCTACTTTCCCGCAGTAAGCCTAAATATAGCGCGCATTCATGTTTCTCTCTCTCTCTGAAAGTACCAGCAGAGCTTAAGATTAACGTAATATTATCTGCATTCTAAGTTATGGGTATGTTATTTTTTTAAAAGAGAGATCACCCATTGAGATTTCATGATTGTTCAAAATGAATTCCATATTAACCCTTTGTCCCGTAAACCTAGCAAAACCGGTTGGTGGTCAAACGCTCTCTGCCTTTATGTTACGATTTTAACAGTAAAACACAATTTGAATGAGAATTGGTTTAAACATATTTTCATTTAACAAAATCACAAGAAATACATTAACCAGTCTCAATCGAAGCAATTGGGAAAGAAGGCTAAGCCCTATACGAGTCCCTTTTGCGAATCAATGAGAAGACGGGACCTCTCAAGATATCATGGCCCAGGTCAGCAGCTTTCCTTTGTATATGGGTTAAACTGCTCAATCCATGCCAGGGAAGCTGTTGGCTCAGTCTCAATGGGAGGTATTCATGTTGACTGGGCTCCTGTGGTGCCATCCGGGCTTTGGCAAGGAATTTGACACGAAGGAGGGCCTCGTCATGTATACATAAATGAGCTTCTATGATGAAAGTTTCAGCTTAAGAAAACAAAAACCGTAAGAAAGTCATTCACTAAGTTTTCAAACGTATGAGATGCTAAACATTTTCATTTGTCTGCGAGAAAAAAATGTTATTCAGGAGGGTTGAGTAACATAACTGATATAAGTGCCCTCATCGTGCCGGAGGCATAGTTCTGTTGCCTAGCAATAGAGTGGACATGAACAGGTCTGCGGTGAAAATAGTTTAATACGAATACCGCCTATTCAAGGGAGAAAGGGTGCAATAACAAAGATGCTTCTGAAAGTTATTTTCATTGCCCATGCATCAGTAGTTCTTCGCCCATTACAATGCTTGTTTACCACCATGAAATTAAATGCATTGTAATACTAATAAAATCAGTGGTCGTTTTTAATGATAGTTTTTCAATCTGTTCTTCATGTTAGGTTCATGGGTATATTCAGAAAATCCGCATTTTTACAATTAGAAATATTTGGTGTCTACAGTTTCAATGAATCAACTCTTCCAATGTGAATCATGCTTCGATTTTGAGTCGGCTAAACAATGATATTAAATGTCACCAGAGTCCATATATATTTTCGTGTATATCGTCCGTTAGCACAAGATGTCGTCATTTTTCGGCCACATCATGAACATTTGTGTCATGAAAATTGAGATTAAAAAATGAAAAATACTAGTACTATTGTATTTGTGCCGTTTTTGTCCAGAACCACTTCCCAGTGTAGTCATTACCCTATTCCGCAGTCTGAACTCTTTACTGTCCATAAGCTAACCTGTCACTGTCTAACCTACTCACATATGGCATATTATTGTCCATATTGCACAGGTTTCTGTGTATAATTTTGACACAGGTTGAGTTAGCCCAAATAAATTAAAGGATCTTCAGCGGGTAACTACTCAGAACATGTTTCGGAGCCCACACCCGTACATGTCTCTCTGAGTAACGGCTCCTTGTTTGAACTAAATATTCAGCAAAGACAACCCACATAATAATGAATAAATATAAACGGGGTAAATGATGAATTAGCTAAATAAATGATGTATTGCTTATAAATACAGAGCATCAATATGAGTGTAGAATACCCATCAAACCAAACATAATTACTAAATAGTATAGAACAAGTTCAGATAAGAATAAAGTGACTTACTCCTGAACTAGTATGTACCCTTTCTAGCTGGACAGGACACATTAGTCCAACCACTTGCCAGTGTATAACTGAGGTAGAAACATACTGGGGTTATATATTCAATCCCAGTGGTTACGAAATGAACAGTTACAGCCAGACACCTGTATAAACCTGGGGAATTCCTAACAAGTACTGTAACAATGGGCATCCTGTACCAGAAATGTGAAACAAACTCCATGATGACACCTACTCGTCACTATGACAGTCTCCAAGAAATCAAGTTCTTTTTAGCTGTAAACCCTTAGTTTATGTTTCAAAAGAATGTATAGTGATTCAAGAGCTATATGTAATTGATCAATGCCATTACAGAAAGGCTGTAGTAAATTTTGAACAAGGTCTTTTGTATCCACATTCCTAAATGTCCTGTTTCTCGGTGATTTTGTTTGTTCATGGCTTCTTCTTCTTTGAGCACCAGCCTGATTATTATGAAAAGGTGTATGACTGCTATCAAGACTTGCAAAGTCCAAATTCCTAAGATTCTGTCATTGAATCCAAAGGGAATAACTGAATTAAGTGTTTTAATCCAAAAATCTGATCGGGGATTTCTTATTTTGAATTTGTTGTTAGTAATATTACTGGGAAATTCTTTGTTTTTGATGAAATTTGATTTACAGAATAGACAATTAATGTCCGTCAAACTATGTTCCAAAATCAGCTTTCGAGGCTAACGCTGAACCGTTTTCACTTCTGGTCTCACTGTTCATGATTTGTTTTTGGATTACGTAATTTAGAAAGCCCACCTTGCGCTTTATCTATAGTCTTATTCCTAAACATTATCCTGATTCGTCATTGATAAGTCCACCGAGTAACAAAATTAACAATAACAATAACAATAACTGAAACAAGTCCAAAATGGGTAATATATATATATATATATATATATATATATATATATATATATATATATATATATATATATATATATATATATATACATATATTGTATATGGCGGGTGCACAGATACCTATTAACAGTTGATTAGTGTTGAATCTGATGGTCAGAAAGATGGTATGTGTTCACGTGGTTCCACAGTAAATGCACTATGGGTTGTACCTGTTTTTAAAATGCGTTCGAAGATGGTTCTTCGAGGAACATGCAGATAATCATGCATCGATGAAGTGTCGTCCACTCAAGATTCTCAAACTATAGTCAGTCACCTTGTTGACACCCACGTTGCATAATGTGAGAAAGGCCCTGCATTGAGGGCTGTGACTTTACAGTCACCCTTATATCACTTATTTCTTACAAATGTACAGACAGGCACTGAAAATAATCTATGAAATGTGGGTGAAAATAAGCGAGGAATCGTCCACACCAGCATTTGTCACAATGATCAGTGGTATTTGTCATAGATAACTTGTTGTTAATACACTCTTGATGCTCAAATGAATGTGTACACCTGTCTGAGACATAAGTGAGTACCAAAGTTTGGCTTCTATTATCTGCTTCTGTCAGACGTTACCTTTGACGTCAAGCCGTATCACAAGTTTCGAAAACGTCATAATATACATGATTCATAACATATTCTGCGTTCATATCTTTCCTCATGATCTTTTAAAAAATCAAATTTCTGATCATGTGAAATTCTTCTTTTGTTTCCAGGTCTCAAATCTGTTTTTGTCTCTATTTTACGAGAAAAAAATACTCACATGCTGAAAACTTAAAGAGGTAAAAAGAATAGGTGAAAAAAAAGCATTTATTGGTACCTTACTGATGGTTCTCAGTAGTGCGTTTGATTGCCTACCACATCACTTACATACAGCAAAATCTCATACCTATGGAATGAAGAGAAAGAGTGTGGAACTCCTCGCAAATTACCTGAGAAAACGTAAGCATGAGTAAGTGTAGGAAACTCTCTTCAGTGACTGGTCACTCAGGCCTACAGCAAAGGGTATCACTCAAGGCTCGATTCTTGGTCCCGCCCTGTTCAACTCGTTTATCAATGACCATTTTTCACCATGAATACGCTATCCCTGGCAAATCTTTCTGATGACAACACAGTTTATACCACTTGAACCACAGTAACACAAGGGATATTTCAGGCAAATTAGTTACTGCCTGTACGAGGGAGCAAATATCCAACTGAGATAGCCATGATGTAAAGCGTGAAAGCTATGTTAAACTCCTTGGAATCTGGCTTGATGACCATTATGGTAAGACGTTTTAGCATTGTTCTATGATTATACATAGGTCCAATTTTCATTTATTTTACATATGTTAACGTGTACACATAAGTGAAATATTTTTATACATCCGTGAAATAGTGTAGCCCATATGTGAAATAGTTTTTTACAAACGTGAAATAAAAATTGTACTATACGTATGTGAAAACAATTCCATCTCTGCGTATAACTTTTAAAAATGTAAAATAACGTTAATGTGCAATAATGTTTAATTTCACATACTTGAAATCTTTTACACATGTTGCATAGATTTTTACATGTGTGAAATTAAAATTTCATTGCACATATGTGTACAGATATATCACATATGTGATAATCTTTCTCATATATCTTGTGATCACGACTTAAGCAAAGGTGTAGAAGTCTTTTAACTGGAAAAGAAAAATGGAACCTCAGATATAATATGTCCATGGTCAACCTAAATGTCTTTAGAGATTTTTACTCTTCAGTTAGAAGAGTTCGACATCCTTGCTTAAGTCGCAATTACGAGATACCTATGTAATAATTACGAGGTAAATATCTCGTAATTAAGAATGACTGTCTCGCAATTACGAGATAGTAACTCGTAATTACGTAATTACGAGATGGTGTTGCATCACTATGAGATATTTTCTCGTAATTACGACATAGTAACTCGTAATTACGAGATAATGACTCGTTATTATGAGATATCTCGTAATTACCTCATAGTAACGCGTAATTACAAGGTAATAACTCGTAATTACAAGATAACAAATAATACTAGGTTGGTATCTATCTATCTATCTATCTATCTATCTATCTATCTATCTATCTATCTATCTATCTATCTATCTATCTATGTCTGTTCGTGCTTCCGTCCGTCCATCAATCCATCCATCTGTGTTTTTACAGGATGACCTGTTATGTCGCACACTTTCCTTTCACGGGTTTTGTCACATACTACTACTACTACAACTACTACTGCTACTACTACTACTACTACTATTAATTATGATGATGATAATAATAATAGGACGGTTCAACCATTAGTCAGTGTAATGTGTACAATCACACTTCTAAGGTTTTGCTCACAACTGGGGAACAGTACACAAGTGTCATGCATTTCACAGCATCCTAGACAGATATGTCTACTTTTTTTGTCCCATCCTGAGTTGTGGGACAGAGGCGTAAGAGTATACCATGTAGTTCTTATGGGTCATATTCCAAGAAATAAGTATTGTTTAAAATTGTAGGGTTTTTTTTTACTCCCATTTCTTTTCCCGTACCAATTTCTTTGTTTACTTTGTGATTTAGAAAAAAAACCAAACTTATCGACTAACAATATCATGTTTAATAGAAAAGAAGCATAGAGTTTATCTTAGTCCATTTTTTGTGAGAAATATGGGCCATAACGGGCAATCAAAAATACTTATTGTACGTATTTTCTTCCCTTGTTTAATTTTATGATTACGTCAAGATTGTTTGTTGCACAAATAAACAATAACATAAATATGGAAGCAAGCAAGCAAGCAAGCAAACAAACGAACAAACAAATAGATAAACACTTTTTGTAGGATTATAATTTTTGTAAACACAATTCACCATCAGTGCATTTTTTCTTTTCATTTCATAATAATATGCTTAGTTACTAAATGGTGAGCGTACTGATTTATCTATATTAACAAAAAAATAGACCTCTAATTTCTGTTATCATAAGAGAGTGTGTTATGATATGGAACAATTTTGATATAGACCCATTTTGTTTATTTGCTAAACACTTTGTTCAACGATTATACATCGCTATTTTAATTTTGGGCCAAATACAGTTTCTTGCTCTGCAAGCCAGATCTTGAGTCATGCAAAGCATCTTGTGAAGGACGACAAAATCAAATGTATCGTTTACATGATGAAATTTCATATTTTTCAATCCAGGAAAATATTTGTTAAGCTTAGATAATTTCGAACGGACTTAGGCAACCAAGCACTTTGAATCTACATTGTAAATGTCATAACTTACGAACCGAACAAATCAGGCTGGAGTTAACCGGGACCGAACCAAGACCAGAAACAAAAGATTCGCTAGTTTCGATTCTGGTCGAACGGTTTGGTTATGCTTTGGTAATGACGCAGTGTTTACCCTCTTGTATAGCCGCTATCTCAATAATGACAGTTTCCTCAGGTACAGAATGCACTTGCAGTACGATATGTAACCAACATATATTTTCGCAAAAGTTCGGTGTTGTATAAATACAGTAAGCTCGGTCTATTCAACCCTTACCAACATGCTGCAGGACTGAACTTAACAGGTCCTTCGGGTGCACACCGACCTGATTGGCCATCTACTTTCACTCATCTTTCGCAGTGTTCTGTTTTAGCCGTTGTTTCGGCTTGTTAAAGTATCAATAATGGCCGCCGAGCAATAATTATTCAAATCTGTGTGCTAAGATTTAGCCGTTTCATCTATACAATAAATGAAACCATCCAGTTTATGAACATTTATTATTGCATTTTTTGCAGTTAATCCATGTCATAGTTTGAAAGACTCCAAGAATAAAATACGGAGACATTGTCGCCTACAGATCAAAGTTGACGAAACAAAAAGTTCAAAAGATCAAACTTTAGAGACAAAACCAGTAACTGCTTCTCCAAGTTTACCAGGGATTGTTATGACTCATAAAATGGAGGAATCTAAATCCACCGTACAGGAACGGGAAATCCCATTATGCAAGTCTAAACAGTTGCTACGAACTGTTCTGTTTGAGTATGTATTGCATGTCACCGTTGTGTCACTACTGTTTCTGATGTCTGTGGTTTTTGTCGCATTTTTCTTACCAATTTCTTTGATATTTCGGATCTACCGCACCGTGTTGATCCACAAGATCCAGAAAAAGTACCACGGGAAGGCAGCAATGGTGTCAGGCGATGATGCTGTTTGGTTGCAGGATTCGCCTAAAAACCGAGCAATAATAAACTCCATTATGCAAATGCAAGGCAAACCGGACGTTGTGAAATTCAGAAACAAGTTAATGGAATCCATGGTTTCAAATAAGCAAAATGGTGAGCTACGATTCCCTAAACTGACATCTTATCCGACCAGAATCATGAGTCGCTTTGTCTGGATAAAAGATGAAAAATTTGATATTCAGGATCACGTTATTATGTATGATGGCCCAACGCCAAAAAGTGCAAAAGAGCTGACAGCCTGTATCGGCGAGATTATATCAGAGGATTTACCTGAGAAGAAACCGGCATGGCAGTTTATCATGATCCCGCCAATTTCAGAAATGGCAGACGAGAATTACCATATAGTGATGCGTGTTCATCATTCTATCGCCGATGGCGTTTCTTTGATTAAGGTAGTCATGGAAAATGTGATTGACAAGACACCAAAATATCTAACTCCGCCAAGGTTTGGAACCACGGGTAAAGTTCTCCGCGCCGTAAAGGGCCTTTTTCTCGGTCCGTATCTTCTGATAAGAACCATGCTGATGCCGTCTGAACCTCACTGTCTTCACAAGAACAGCATGTCTGGGCAAAAATTGGTAGCTTGGTCAAACGCAATTGACTTGGAGTTAATCAAGAAAATAAAAAACGCAACAAAAGCCACTGTAAATGATGTTCTGATGTCATGTCTGGCTGGTACATTTCGTGATTATCTTACCAAATTTTCATCAAATATGCCGAAAGAAGTCATTGCATCCATTCCAGTTGACACCAGATCCCCAGCTGCACAACCAGTTCTGGACAACCACTTTTCATTGGTCCTCATGAAACTTCCGGTGCACGTCGACGATTCCTTGGAGCGGCTAGAGGAAGTGAAAAGAAGGATGAATGAAATGAAGTCCTCCCCAGAAGCACTTGTAAATGCATTGCTTATCAAATACTGCATGGCTCGGTTGCCAAAATGGTGCACCCATATGATTTTTGACTGGCTCTCAGATAAATGCTGTTTGGTCCTCTCCAATTTGCCAGGGCCTCAACAAGAGTTGTCCATATCTGGTGACAAAGTAGTGGACATGACATTCTGGCCTCCACAGCGCAAAAACATCGGTAAGTATTTGTACAATAGATTTTCCTGCTTAGCAGACATAAAGACCTGTTTAGCACCAAACCAGGTGATAACAACTGATTGCTCCAAGTGAAATTTCATCTTTTAGTTATTTTTGTCGGCCATGCAATATCTCTCCCGTGACCATCCAACATCCATTTAACTGTTACTGTGACAGAATAGATAATAAAGCTATACTCAGATGGAGGATCATCCGGCGACAGATGATATTAATGGCTCTTAGGTTTGTTATTGATTCATTTATAAAAGTGCACGAGAAGCGCCAATCACTGAATCAGTGGTGTCATCGGTACGTGGCCAAGTGTCTGTACGATTATCCAAATTGATGTCAGTTTCGACTTCTAATGCCAGTAGCTTAGGAGATGTAGTCCATTGTAATATGAAATTATGCACATTGTGTCACAAGCATGCCAGTTTGCACAATTATACTGTGATGTATGGTCTTTAATTTATTTAATAAGTCAAGACCAGGAGACGTGCTCAATGCAGACATACCAGCAAAGACGTGTGTGTGGCATCCGCCTAACCCGTAATGTTTTAACATCAAACACAAAATCAACTATTCACATTCCGGCATCAAAACTGAAAAAAAAAACAAATATGCTCTTTTCAAACACGAAAAGCTTTTGATGAAAATTAAAGAATTGATTTAAAGGTATATGCCGGTGAAACGGTCAGATTGGTGTAGAATGCTATTGTCTGTAATCAAGAAATAAAAGCTGACGCAGTCAATTGTTTTCTTCATTCCTTCAGATTGTATTAGAGCTAGAATTTGGAAAATACAGACATGTGACAGACAGCACATCTGTCCACTAAAATATCTCAAAATCATGTGAACAGAATTGTCTAAAACCGGTTAGAAATAAGCTTAAACGAGAAATGTTTCCACCACCAGGTGGCCAACTCGGTGCATGAGGCACACCAATATAAATATACATAATCTCGACCTTTTCAACAGCCCAAGAAGAGGGTAACAGTATCTCAGTCAATGGTACCCCGACAGGCCTGGGGCAAAAACAAATCACAGAAAAAAAAATTATCGGACGACCACGCTATACCATCACAGCTCAACAGGCCACCCACCCTGCAAAACGTGACTCACTTTTTCTACCCACAGTCTCATTACCTGTAATGTGTTTTAAAATAACTTTTGCGAGTTTTATGTGGATCTCAATATTTTTTATTCTCACTTTCACAGGAATGGGTATTTCCATCTTCAGTTACAACGGGCATGTTCGCATGGGAATCGCCATGGACAAGGTGGTAATGTCCAACCCAGGAATTATGACCGAAAAGTTTGAAGAACAAGTTTATGAACTTGCAAATCGTCTCAAGTTGGAGTAAAATGCGGAATATACCTTCCCACATATGCTGAAATGAAATTTTGCAGGTTACAATCAGCTTAAGGTTGAACTTCTTTGTTGTTGCTTGCATGTACAGCTAATATATGGTCACAAGTTTTAAACATTTGTATGCTGGTAAACATGCCATGGACGCTTCCGTTTGTGCATATTCCGTTATCTGATAAAAGTCATAGTTTCTGTTTAAATATTTCCCGAGGCTTTCATTCACCGTGCGTGTTGGGCGACCAGGCTTTGATGTGTTAATAATATACGGGAAAAGGGATATATATTTACAACAGTGTAACCGAACTGTCTTTCTTTCGTTCTCTCTCTCTCTCTCTCTCTCTCTCTCTCTCCGAAAAGTAACTCGACATTTGCATTCCGACATGGGGTCAGAGTGCACGATATTAACAATTACATTAAGTCTGGCCTTTACGGAAGAACACTAACATCTGCAGCAACAAGATCCCAGTTTTAGTAGTTCCATCTTTCCTCCATTGATAAATGGGCAAATGACTTGCTCATTACCTTTAAAGCCTTGAAAACTGATAGTTGGATAATTTCACGCAAGATTACTCCTCCAGTTCACCCCCACTTATATTTCAAGGTAACACTTTACAGGAAATTATTAACCATAAACACCTCCGCGTCACAATACGTACAGATTTGCGGTGGATCGATCATATAAGGGATATCATAGTTAAGACAGGAAAATTACTGACTATTATGAAGAGTTTACGATACCGTCTTGACCGCCGGCTCTAGAAACCATTTATATATCCTTTATTAGACCCATTTTAGAGTACGGAATTCCTGTCTGGAATGGCTGCGCGGTTACAGACGCCGAAAAGCTCGAAGGATTTCAGCTTAATGCAGTCCGAATAGTTTCTGGCGCAATGCCCGGTACTTCAAGTGCTAAACTATATGAAGAACTTGGATGACAGACGTTGGCATCTAGAAGGGAAAATGTTAGGTTAATCCTGATGTATAAGATTGTCAACAAGCTAGTCCCAAATTACCTTCAATCTGTAATTCCAAATATTGTCAATCCTGAAACGCCTGCTCACAAAACTCGTTAAAGGTTTGACCTACCTCATTGATCTCTTAAATAATCCATTCTTCCCATCAACAATTCGCCTTTGGAAAGAGCTATCTCTTCATTTTCGCAATTTGCAATTGCTGTCAATATTAAAATCTGAATTACTTCAATTATCTTCTCGGCAGAATCAGCTGCCAGAATTTTACAACTTTGGTGACAGATATGCTTCTATTTTACATACCCGTTTACGCTTGGGTAGCAGTAAATTGAACTACCATCTTGTTAAAACTGGTGTGAAAGTGAATCCTATGTGCAAGTGCGGTGCAACTTGCAAAGATGTATGGCACTATTTTTGTTCTCGTGCCCACTATATATTGTGGCACGTTCAGAACTTCAACAATTGTCTCAAAATATGCTCCTTTTTCTTTACAAACGATTTTATACAGCTCTCCGGTTTTTACGCTTTCAGAAAATGTTCAAATTTTTTCGGTGGTTCAAGATTATATAATTTTATTTTCTAAGGTATGGGTTAAGTTAATTTAGGTTTCTCAGAATATATATGAGCATTTTTACTTTCACTATTAATGAACACAAATTACTGGATAAAAATTATCTGAAGTAAGCTTCTCTATCGGTCTTTTGTCCGCTGTAAACGCCTTCTTTACCTTGTTCCTGTTATTTGATGTACAAAATTATTTTTTGCCTTAATAAAATACCTTTGAACCAAGTAGTTGGCAAGTTATAGTGAAGAGTAAAATTCATGTATGTTGCACTGTGAATTCAGAAATGAGGTCAAGGTAACTCATGTACTGTCTTAGTGTAACCTTCATAGGCAAACGGAACATGTGAAACATCAAGGTCCTAACTCAAAATAGACCTCAAGTTATCAAATGAACAGTAAATTTCATGTCAGTTGCCCTGTGACCTTGGGAATGAGGCCAAAGTTACTCATGTACTGTAAGGGTGTGGCCCTTAAAGAGAATCATAACCATGTAAAACATCAAAGTCCCGGCTGAAACAGTTCTCAGGCAATGATCTGTGGAGTTATTTACACCAATGGGACCCTGTGACCATGAGAATAAGGTCAAGGTCACCCATGTACTGTGTAACTCCCGCCGTCATGCCCTCAAGTGTCCTTATGCAATTTTGAATCAATTGGTTAAGTTGTTTTGGAGAAGAAAAATTATTAAGATTTGGCCAAAACATTAGCAAAAAAAAAAAAAAACAAACAAACAAACAAACAAAAAAAAACAAACAAACACAAAAACATCAACAAAAACAAAAACAAAACAAAAACAAAAACAAACAAAAACAAAAACAAAAATCATAAAAGATCCAAATATAACTGGAGTGTGACTATTTGAACAAACCTAGCACAGACCCACCCCAGGTACAACCCCACCAAGTTTTAAGTGAATCTGGGCAGTGCTTGTGAAGAAGTCAAAATCGTGAATTACAATTGCAATCCCTAGTCTTGCTTGAGACCCTTTCTTTGTTGATAGTGAAAAAAAAATAATTAAAAAAATTTACCATAATTAGTACATGTTGGACCGTCGAGTTTGAACGAGCCGGCCCGCAAAGCGGGCTGGCGAAGTGTGATACCTTACGGTTTTCGTCTCATCTCGCCAGCCGGCTTCGCGCGCGGGCTCGTTCAAGCCCGACGCTATGCTGGTCCGACATGTATTATTATTATTATTATTATTATTATTATTATTATTATTATTATTATTATTATTATTATTATTATTATTATTATTATTATTATTATTATTATTATTATTATTATTATCATTATCATTATCATTATCATTATCATTATTATTATTATTATTATTATTATTATTATTATTATTAATTTAGTAATCATTTTTTTATAATAACCTAAGAAAGGGTCTTAAGAGAGACTATGCAATCCCCAATCACTTGCATAGTAATCAACAGGACTGCATTCACTGATAAGCACCCGAATTGAAAAACTCATTAAAAATCGGAAATTCACACTAACGCGCTCCTATTAATAACTTTGGTTGGCCCTTCTGCAACAAACATTTCCACCAAGTTTCAGCATAATTTAAGTGACGGTTTTGGAGAAGAAGTAAAAAATTGCGAAAACCCCCTATTTTGCATAAAAAAAATGTTTGAAAATCACAGCGCCATCAGTCGAAAATAGCGAAAACACACTTTTTTGCATAAAAGAATTGAAAAATCACACCGAAATATGTTGAGCAAATTAAGCTCTCGGAATACCCAGATGTCTCTCTAAGCAATTTCGGATCAATTGGCCTAGCAGTTTTGGAGAAGGTTTTTTAAGATTTGGCCAAAAAAAGACCCCCCCCCCCCCCCAAAAAAAAAATCATAAAAAAATCATAAATCATTAGAGCATGACTACTTGAACAAAATTTGGTAGAGACCCACCCAAATTACATCCCCATCAACTTTACAGTGAATCTGGTCTGTAGTTTTGGAGAAGTCGAAAACGTGAATTACCATTGCAATCCCCAGTCACTTACATAGTAATCAATAAGACTGTATGCATTAGCCGATTAGGACCCGAATTGAAAAAATTATATATACTAAAAATCAGAAATTAACGGCAACGCCACATTGTAAACAACTTTGTTTAGCCCTTCTACAAGGAACATTGCCATCAAGTTTCAGCTTAATGTGAGTGGCGGTTTTGGGAGAAGTCGAAAATAGCGAAAACACCCTTTTTACATAAAGAATATTTGAAAAATCAAAGCGCCACCTGTTGTACAAATTAAGGTCTAAGGTTACCCAGAAGTGTCCATGCGCAATTTTGTAGCAATTAGCCAAGTGGTTTGAGAGACGAAGACCTTTAAAGATTTTGCTAAAAAATTAACAAAAACAATTCATAAAAAATAAAACAAAAGGGCTGTGTGAACAGCCCATGCTCAGCTGACCTAGACATTCATCACACTTGTGGCTCTGTAAATTTGGGAAAGGATCAAGGTCACCCATGTACTGAGTAAGCCGGACCTTTATGGAAGAACACTAACATGCAACATCAAAGTCCCAGTTTGAGAAGTTCTCAAGTTATAGTGAAGAGAAAAAATCATGTTTGTTGCACTGTGACCCCAGAAATGAGGTCAATGTCACTCATGTACTGCCTAAGCATGACCTTCATAGAGAAACATTAACAAGTGCAACATCAAAGTCCTAACTCAGAATACATCTGAAGATATCAGGTGTACAAAAAACATCGTGTCAGTTGTCCTGTGACCTTGGGAATGAGGCCAGTTCCAATAATCACTGGAACATGACCACTTGCACAAAATAGGTAGACATTTATCAAAGGTACATCCCTACCAAAAATCTGACACAAATCTGGCCATAAATTTTCTAAGTTATAAAAATTACCGGCAAATCCTGTGTTAAACGTTCCTATTAACACTTTTACAGACCCCCCCCCAAAAAAAAATCATTAAAAAATCAACAACAACAACAACAAAAATCACTTGAGCGTGACCATTTGGGCAAACTTGATAGAGACAAACCGACGGTACATTGCCACCAACTTTAAAGTCAATGTGGCTGACGGAAAAAAATCATAAGAGATTGGAAAAAATTGCAGTGCCAACTGGTTGGAAAATTAAGAACTAGGAGTCTCTAAGAGTGTTCCTCTGTGATGTCAAAGCAATTGAGTGAGCGGTTTCAGAGAACATTATTTTTTAAGATTTGCTCAATAAAAAATTCATAAAAAAATCAAAAAATCACTGGAGCATGATCATTTGAGATACTTGGTAGAGACCCACTCAAGGTACAGTGCCAATAAGTTTGAAGTTGACAGTTTCGGAGAAGAAGTCAAAAATTCGAATTAGAATTAGAGTTCCCATTGATTTACACAGTAATCAATAGGAAAGGTGCATTTACCGATAAGGACCTGAATCCACAGCAGTGGACAACTTAGTGAACATCTTTGTTTGACCCCTCCACAAGTGACATATCCACCAAGTTTCAGCTTAATCTAAGTGATGGCTCTGGAGAAGTAAAAAATGGCAAACACACACACACACACACACACACACACACACACACACACACACACAAACCCACAGAAAAAAATGCAGAGCCATCTGGTGACCTAATGAAGAATTAAGAGTCATTAGAAGTATTCCTGTGTGATATCAAAGCAATTGACCAAGCGGTTTCTTCGGAGAAGATTTTTTAAGATTTGCTCCCCCCCCCCAAAAAAATCATAAAAATACAAAAAAATCACTGACGCGTACCAATTTGAATAAACTTGGTAGAGACCCAACCAAGGGACGTCCCCTCCAAGTTTGTAGTGGATCTGGCGGACGGTTTTGGAGAAGAAGATGAAGAAGAGGAAGAGGAAGAAGAAGAAGAAGAAGAAGAAGAAGAAGAAGAAGAAGAAGAAGAAGAAGAAGAAGAAGAAGAAGAAGAAGAAGAAGAAGAAGAAGAAGAAGAAAATGTGAATTGTTGAAAACGGACGGATAGACGACGGATGGAGGACCACAAGATAAACTCTGGTGACTGACAAGTCAGCCGAGCCTAAAACTTACTGGGCCCTGACCATTTGTACAATCTTGGAAGAAACTTACCCGAGGTACATTGCCGCAAAAATTGCAGTTAATCTGGCTGACGGTTTTCGAGAAGAAGTAGAAAATGTGAATTGTGGACGGACGACGAAGGGACGGACGACGACGGACGACGACGGACGGACGGCGGACCATCCTGTAAGCTCAGCTGACTGACAAGTCAGCTCAGGTAATTATCACTCTTGTTCTTAAATTGTCTCCAAAGCAGACCAGGCTCCTTATTACACGCACAAGTGCAATTTAAAATCACGGAGATGGGTCAGTTAAGCTGGCAAATTCTTAAAAAACGATTATTCAAAAACATGCCAACGTAAAGCAGATGATGTAAATAGCTCGAGTGTATGACCGCATTTCCAATCATCTGAACCTCATATGAAACCTTATGCAATGACGTGATTTAGGAAATCATCTTATGTAATTTTGATCTTTTAGTGACATACAAGAGACGCAAGGTAAGTAACTAGACTAATTAACTAACTAACTAACTCACTCATTAACCAACTAAATGGTTAATAGCGTAATTTAGAAATCATTGTTTTGTTGTATGACCGTTCAGTAGCGTACAAAAGAGATGGAAGTTAAAATAAATCAATGAATGAATAAACAAATAAACAAACAATTAAACAAACGAATAAATAAATAAATAAATAAAAATAAATAAATAAACAAACAAACGAACGTACGAACAAATAAATAAATAAATAAATAAATAAATAAATAAATAAATAAATAAATAAATAAATAAATAAATAAAAATAAATATATAAATAAATGTACGCATTAAAAGTGTTTGTAAATGCATATGTGTTACCTCACATTGATTATTGCTGCACAATATAGGATAGCTGCAGATAGGATTTATAAGGCAAGATTAACTGTTTGCGTAAATTACCAGCATATCTTATCTTAAATACATGTGATAGACAGAGTTACAAAGTATGGATATTCAAATTGAGCTGGATGCTATGGAAGAAAAATTTGATTTAAAAAAAAGTTGTCCTGGTGAACAAGTCATTTAATGGTTTGCTACCTGATGATATGCCAAATATGTTTAAATATGTATCTGATGTTCATGACATCTGCAGCGAAGAACAGTCTCTGTCTACAGAAACCGAAGTCAGGGTACGGAAAACAGACATTAGGTTTTTCTGAATCCATCATATGGAACTCGACCAGAAGAAATAAGAAACGTAAATACAGTGAGTGTGCTTTAAAGACTGCTTACTAAGCATATATTGGGATTACGAAAGTTTTCGGAGCAGCGAAACTGGGATACTAGGCCTGCGGCAAATCTGAGAAAAGGGCCTTATTTAAGGAGTTTGGTCTACCCGTCTGCCTTATAGCTGTAACATACCTCATTCTTTTGCAAATCTTCTGTAGATTTCAAATATGCCTGTTGTGGAGCTCTCATGTGGTCCAGTTTTACGGTATATGCAAATTAAGAAACCTATATAGTAGAGCAGCTAAATTTTCAAAAAAAAAGGTTTATTTTCAGTTTTCGTTCAACCGGAAAAATACCCGGCTGGATTTGGTATCAATCAAAAGATAAGAACCTGAAGTTTAAAGTTAGGTAAGGTGTACTATTTCATGGTCAAGTTGTATTTTTATTGGTTACCATGGCAACGAAATTAAGTTTTCATGAAATGAAGGGAGAATCACCTTATTAACCATAACTTTATACGCATACAAGATACCACCTCACAACTTTACATCAACATACCTTCTATACAGGTGTTTCATAAGAAACCAGTCTGAGATAATAAGTGTCAACAGTTGGTTGCCATGGCAACAGAATATTTGTAAAAATCACTTAAATTTGCATGTAAACACTATGAATTTATTTATGGTTTTAAATATCGGGAATAATTTTCATAACTTTTGGTGTTAAAATGTAAAAAGATTCTTTCTGCACTAACAGTGAGGTCAATTGAGTGAAGGAAGACTGTTTTGGGTAGCCTAGCAATGTTCTTGCAAATGTTTACATTACTCAAAATGAGCAGATCTTTGTGGATATTGCAAAAAATGGTCATATGGCCAGTGCTGCGCATTGCTGAGAAATGATACATACAAGTGATAATATTGCCAGAAAATCTGTCCTTAAACAAAAAAATTTTTAGCTAAATTTGGTATTACTTGAAAGATAAGAACTCGTAATTAAAGATTAGGTAAAATGTACCATCGATTTAATGGGCAACAGATGTTCTTATTGGTTGCCATGGTAACGACATTTTTTTTTAGTAATCCAGGGAAAAACACATTTTTAATGAAAATGCAAGGTACCACTTCACAACTTTACATCAGCATACCTTCTATACAGGCATTTCCTAAGAAACCAGTTTGAGATTGTAAGTGTCAAAGTTGGTTGCCATGGCAACGGAATGTTACAAAAAATCACATAAATTTGCAATCAAACATCAAAAGCTTGTTTCTAGCATCAAACTTAAGGACTACTTTTTATAAAATGCACTGTTAAAATGTAAAGAGACTCTTTCTCCACTAACTTTGATGTAAATTGAGTCAAGTAGGAGTGTCTTATGGTCACCTAGCAACGTCCTCCAAATGTCGTGATTATTCAAAAGCAGATTATTGTTGATATTGGACACGCATTATCAACCGTGTTGCAAACTGCTGAGCAATGATACATGTGATAATACTACCAGTAGATGTTTTTATAAACTTTCCATATTTTCCTGCAGTAACTCCTGTCCTAAAGCAACATTATTGTGTCTTTTTAACAATAAAATTAAAGAATTTGTTCCAAATTTTGTGCCTTTTTCAAATATATTTTTCATTTTACTCTAATTTGAGGTATCCATGACACTGAGGGCATACTTATCAAGCATATATATTACCTATATCATATCCAGCAAAAAGATGGTAAAATTGTCAGAGCTCCCAAAGAACGTCCTTATCGCATGCGCACCTGATCAGCGCAATTTTGTCTGAATTATTTTGTGTCAATGTAAGAAACCATTTTATATTCAACGCAATGTGCCTCCCTTTTCCCCTTCCTCAAGAAAATATTCAGACAATTAACATGGCAAAAAAGTCTCAAAATTGCCACATTTAGTTGCACTTCTAGAACTTTTGTCACTGCCCATTGGCAGATGTTTCTAACCTGCATGTGATAGGTAGAACTCTGTGTCTGTCTGCAATAGTTTGGAAGATATGGAGCGTTTAAAATTTTGATTGTCCCTAATTTGCATAATTTTAAACACCATGACTATTCCAAGTCAGGTGCTTAATTTCACTGGTAGGTGAGTCACCATGGCAAGTTTTGTGATTGTCGGGATAGCAGTGTCCGAGAAAAACTCCAGACAAATTTGGTCGTAAAGAAGAAAGAAGGAAAGAAAGAAAGATAGAAAGGAAGAAAAGAGGACGGAAGGAAGGAAGAATGGAAGGAAGGAAGGAAGGAAGGAAGGAAGGAAAGAAAAAAATAATTCTTTGAAAAACCAAATGTCTGGGTTTGCACCCAGACATAAAAAAGCCACTAACGCGTGTCCTATACAACAAAGCTTGCTGGAGATCTATCCAAGGTACATCTGCAGCAGTGGCAAGTCTGAAGTGGATCCAGTAAACTGTGTTTGGGAACATTACGTATACATGTATTCACACCAGCCTATCACTGTACCAATGGCAATGTGTGCTCTCTTTCATAATCACGATTTTTTGTGAAAAATCCGGGGCCGGGAGGAAGCATCGCCTAGCCGCTTTGATGGATACCAAGTCAAAGTAATACCCACCCCCTTTGAATAGAGTTCAGTCAGTGATTTAAGAGAAGTTGGAAACAAAAAATTACTAGAAAAGATTTGCTTCACAGCAAATCTGTCTGGGTACCTTCAAAATGAGAACAGTTTGAAATGCTACACTTTGCCATTGTTCAGCATAGTCTAAATTTTGTGTATTATGCTAATTTAAATAAATTAGAATGCTATAACTCTTTGGTTCTTGGTTCATTGGATGTGGCCATGTCAAAAAACTTACACGGTAAAGTTTGAATGACACTACTATCTGTAATAGTTTTTGATAGCCATTCAAAGACTTTAATTTTGTGTATTTGCCAATTTTGCATTAATTAAAATCCTACAACTTTGGTTTATGGTGCATGGGATGCGGCTTTGCCACATGCCTCAAAACTGAGGTCGGAATGGCACCTCTATGTATAATAGTTTTGAAGTTATTCAAGATTTAAATTTCTTGTATTCATCTTACTTGCAGAAATTAAAATTTTACAATTTTGGATGATGGGTCATTGTATGCAGCTATGTCACAAACCCCAAAATTGAAGTTAATATAGCATCTCTATCTATAATAGTTTTGAAGCTATTCAACATTTAAAATTGTGCATATCCACCTAATTTACATAAATTAAAAATCCTATACCTTTGGTTCATGGTTCATTGGATTTGGCTTTGCCCCAAACCCTTATATTGACCTTAGAATTTCATCTCTATCTATAAGAGTTTTGGAGATATTCAACTTTTAAATTTTTAAATGCCCTCATTAACATAAATTGAAATTCTACAACTTTCATTTACTGTCCATTATATTGGCATGTGTCACAAACCTAGATGTGCCCATTAAAATTTTGTGTTTATTTGCAAAAGTTTGAAAGATGTGGAGTTTTAAAATTTTAGAAAGGCCCTAATTTCCATAATTTTAAACATGTCGATAATTCGAAATCATATAAGTCAACTTACTTACTAGCTCCGTTACCATGACAAGTTTTAACATTGTAGCTTGCACAGTGGGTGCCAAAAGCTCCAGACAAATTGTGTGGTGGAAATAAGAAGAAAGAAAGAATGAAAGAAAGGAGAAATTTTGAGAAAACAATATATCTGGGATGACACTAATATATATATATAAATACATATATATATATATATATATATATATATATATATATATATATATATATATATATATATATATATATATATATATATATATATATATATATACACTTGTTCTATATACTCAGTTGCCCACTCTGTGTAAGTAAAGACAAAATATTTTGAAAAACGAAGTGATTTGTAGTAACTGAACATTTAACAATATTGAAATCGGAAATGGCGATTTTGGTCTTTTTGCATGTGCCAAAAAGACTTGTATAATGTAAATATATGCATATGACATTAATCTACAGACACAGCTTTATGTGTTAGATAGTTTTGGTGCTTCAAGGAACCTAAAAGGTACGGTTCTGTGATTTAAAATAATAAACCTATATTGAAGAAATCTATTCGATTTCATTAAGGTGATGGTTTTGCTTTTCAGACATAGGTATCTATTTTTGCTCATAGCATAAAACTGGACCACCTGAGAGCTCCACAACAGGCATTTTCTAAAAGTAGACAAAATTTTACATCAGGTAGGCTATGTTGTAGCTATAAGGCAGGCGGGTAGACCAAATTCATATTTTAGCCTCAAATGCCGCAGGCCTATACATAACAGCATGGTGGAGTGGCTGATTGCGATTGTATGTAATATTCAAATGTAGTATCATCTGTATTTCTCATATTCATTTAAGTTGACCAACTTGGTATACCCTGTATGCATGTACTGGTGAATTATTCTTATATGTTCTAGTTTTAATGAATGCCTTGGGGGTAGATTGGTGCTTTTGCCACTAACTGGGCAACCCCCTTAAAATAAAGTTTGACATATATTATATATGACATTTGTACAAGATATATTCCGTTTCCACGTAATATTATTTCATAGGTGATGAGATTTATTCCGTTTGTTCGCATTATTAATTCCTATGTGATGAACAGTATCATAATTAAAGTTCTGTGATGAGAGGCTATGGGTTTAGTGCCAGATGAAACATAATTGACGTCCTATGCTCCGTATTACAACTCCCTCAAGTAAAAACAACGTTGTGGAACACTTCAGGTCTAAGCCCTCTGTCTGCGGGGTCGCCGGGGTGCGTGTTCGAATCAGTATGCATGAAAAAGACGCCTTATAAAGTTGTATTTTGTCATTATGAGTCAGTGACAAGCTACTCTCAAACCAATAACATCTTTGCACAAATTGAAAAGGCTACGTGCACACAGATGTCCACAACTGGACCACAGCGTGCATACTTTACAGGTATAATGTTGTATGAAATATGAACAAAAGGGCTATCTGAAGATCCCGCCGTCAGCTGACCTTGATACTTTCAACCAAAAATAAGTCCCACCCTGTTCTATGGATACCCTGAACTGTTTGCATACAAGTTCAAACCGATTGGCCACATGGCTTTACAGGAGAAAACTTATAAGGTTCCCCCTCCTCACATTAAAAAAAAAAAAATAAATAATAATAATGAAAATAATCCACTGGTGCACAACCACTTGAGGGAACTTAATGAAGACTCACCCAAGGCATATCTCCACCAAGATTCAAGTCAATATGGCTGGCGATTTTGGAGGAGAAGTCGGAAATGTGAATTACCACTGCAATCCCCATTGACTTGCATAGTAATCATCAGAAATGTACACATTGAGCTATATGTACCCGAACTGAAAAATCCGTTGAAAATTAGGAATCTGGAGCATCACCACATTGTTAACAGCTTTTACTGACCTTTGACCCTTCCGTAAGATTTTAAGATATATTTATACCTAATTCCGCTCCATCTGAGAGACGCTTTCGGAGATTAAGTCAAAAAAAGCTTTAACACCAAAATATGAAAAAAAAAAAAAAAATGTAAAATTGCAGCGCCCTCTGTTGGACAAATATGATTTAGAGGTTCATAGAGGCATCCCTGTGCTATTTTGAAGCAATTATGTATAAAGGAAAATAATATATTCAGATCGTGCAACATCCATTTTTGTTTAGCGAATAACTCTAATGTGTGTATATATACATAGTATATATATATATATATTTATTTATATATATACATGTTTAAGTTTTACATAGTTTCTAACGTCTCAAGTTCAGCAAAAAGAAAAAAAACAAAAACAAAAATAATAATGAAAATAAAATATGGACGAAAGGGACAAACAAGAGCATCATTTCATTCAATATGGGCCAGTCTGCAATGTGACGATGACAGTTTCCTGTCGAGTGGTCAATTATTAAATTACATTGTGTTGCTGCTCCTCCAACAATTCAGTTTTTGGCATTGTCTGCCATAGAGTCGACCATGAAGGCTCTCTTCCACAGCTTGCTGAATTGTCAGGACGGCACGTGACTTATTGCGAGACGTGGAGACCAATGCCTTCTACAAGTCATTATAGGAGCTCACGAAAATGACCACGCTAACGATTCTGTAGCTTTATGCGATTTCGTAATTTCATTTGCGATTGTATGCACACAATCCATTAAGTATAATTCTGTCTGCCATTTCTTCCAATTTCGTGGGAACATGTAATAAGAGAGAAAATCAGGAGAAATTAAGGTTTTAAAATGAAAAAATTTATAGTAAAGAGCTAATGTATCATTCACTGAAGTTCTGTGGATATCTTTGTCTTTTAATGTCTGTCCAAACAATATCGAAAACAGGTACAAGGATTTAAAATACTGATATGATATGATAAGGAATAGTTCATTCCCAATGAATAGTTTTAAAATCACTGCAGGTCCTGCATCTATAGACTAAATTGACCAAAATCACCTATGTAAAATATATGAATTACGAAATTTAAAACATGACAGGAAATTTCCATTCTCGTTAGCATTTATTTGGTATTTCAAGGTTAAAATCTTCGTTGTCTTTATATGAATCTCCTGACGGATATGGTTGGAAATTGGTCTGTTTTTTTCCGGGGAGCCTTAATTATGGTGTTAAAACAGCAAAGGCATTTTTCCAATGTCCCCACTCCGACGAATTTTGAATATATGGAGGCACATACAAATTCTATCTGTGGAATGTGCTTTCGGATCGAGATGGGGCCACTATATACCTCTTCTACCTTGATTGCATGTTCCTGATATCGCTGAAATTAAACTGAAACTGTGTTAAGTTACACAGGATATCCCTAGTTGCACAGACGGAGTAAACGGCCAAGAACTTTGGGTATAAATTAACTTTGATGTATTTTCCTTAATTTTGAATCAATTGTGTAATCCCCAAACCTGAAATAATCACACATACGTTTCATTTACGATATTTCAAATACACACGCGTACGGACTTCCCAGAAAGTTATAAAAGAAGGTAGAAAGAACTGGTAACCTATATTATGTAGAACTTACACAGGGGAAAAGTATGTAGACGGAATATAGAAAAAGTTGCAACGCTGCACAAGCCATAATGGTATGTCTGAATAGGAAATTAATGATTTTGATAGTATTGAATTTGATAATTTTACATGTAGAGCAACACAGTGTATGGCAGCCTGACCGCTTCTTGCGCACAACAAGGTGCTGAGGTCCCGTCCACTGGAAAGAAAGAATCAAGCGGAGGCGGAGATCAGCCAAATAGAAACGTTAATTTTTGTACTCAGCACCAGATCTAGACAAGATAAACTCAATAAAGCCGACAGTTATCATTTTGTCATCTTTCATCCAGATTACCAATAGATAGCTCCATTCAGCAAAGCACATTTGTTTAAATGGATGAGGAGTTTGAGGCATCATCAGATGCTCAAAGAAGACTCCGAAAAGTATCCACTCAAAACAGGATTGTATACATCCATGCAGAAAATTACTATCAAAATAAAAAAAATGTGAAAGACTGCAAGTAAATTGTGGAAAATGTTTATTTCAGATTAACAGAGAAGCAAACAATCCTGCAATTGATGCAGAATTAGAGAGATATTTATCGTGAAAGAAACCTGCAAGCATATATATCACATTGAATCCCCAATGATAGTTTATTTTGGGGGGTCGTTTAGCGAACAAAGAAGCAAGAGTGTTAAGCAATGCTAATGATACCTACCAGTACTATTTCCCAAGATATTTAAAGTGAAACAGGTGGATTCATTGAACTATAAAATGGTACAAAAAATCTTAGAATACAACTAGAATAAAATTTGGCAAAGTCATTTGGAGCAAAGTGACAGAAATTCCATAGGACTAGGAAAATTATCCACTCAAAACAGGGATGTATACATCGATGCTGAAAATTACTATCAAAATAAAAAATGTGAAAGATTGCAAGTAAATTGTGGAAAATGTTTATTTCAGATTAACAGAGAAGCAAACAATCCTGCAATTGATGTAGAATTAGAGAGATATTTATCGTGAAAGAAACCTGCAAGCATATATATCACATTGAATCCCCAATGATAGTTTATTTTGGGGGGTCGTTAAGCGAACAAAGAAGCAAGAATGTTGAGCAATGCTAATGATACCTAGTAGGACTATTTCCCAAGATATTTAAAGTGAAACAGGTGGATTCATTGAACTATAAAATGGTGCAATAAATCTTAGAATACAACTAGAATAAAATTTGGCAAAGTCATTTGGAGCAAAGTGACAGAAATTCCATGGGACTAGGAAAATTATCCACTGAAAACAGGGATGTATACATCGATACTGAAAATTACTATCAAAATATAAATGTGAAAGACTGCAAGTAAATTGTGGAAAATGTTTATTTCAGATTAACAGAGAAGCAAACAATCTGCAATGAATGCAGAATAAGAGAGATATTTATCATGAAAGAAATCTGCAAGCATATATATCACATTGAATCCCCAATGATAGTTTATTTTGGGGGGTCGTTTAGCGAACAAAGAAGCAAGAGTGTTAAGCAATGCTAATGATACCTACCAGTACTATTTCCCAAGATATTTAAAGTGAAACAGGTGGATTCATTGAACTATAAAATGGTACAAAAAATCTTAAAATACAACTAGAATAAAATTTGGCAAAGTCATTTGGAGCAAAGTGACAGAAATTCTATGAGACTGAGAAGTCAGCTTAGGTAAAAGTGGGAGCATGGGCATTTTCGAGCGGTTGTTTCTCAGCGGTTGCTTCCGATCAGGGATATCTTTTTACAGTTTTGGTTTGAAGACACACACGCACGCCCATCAAAGTTTTTCTTTTTTCTTTCAATTTTTGGCGGCCATAATTTCGACCGGAGACGGACTGGTGTCCCAGCTACTGTCTCATTTTGCTGCGCACACTTTCAGCCAATCACAGAGTAGCTGGGATATCAGTACGGGCTCGGTCAAAATTATGGCCGCCAAAAAGAATTGATGGATACGAGAAGCACTGACAGATTAATTTTGGTGAGGTTACACAATTAATGGAAATCGACACAGAATAAAAAATCGTCAGCTGATCAAAGAATACGGTCTGATTGACAATTGATATTGAGGACAGTTGTCATACGGCAAATGCAACGGAATAAACTTGATTCAGGATGGGATACCCATTTGAATTTGGTATAAACATATTTATTGGATTAACTTCCATACATATTTTGCACAAGTTATTCACAATTGGGAAAAGAGGGCATTGCCCTATGTGAATCCCTCTTGCAAGGAAAGGACAGAGCACAGAACTGACCAGACACATGGATGCCAGAGGAGGAGACGCCAATATGGACGAGACCGATAGAGGGGCATTTATTGCTGTGTAGAATCTTTCGAGATTAGAATATGGATTTGAACAATCACACAAGTGAGATACGGCCTGGAAATTGAACCTGAGATAAGAGAACAAAGTTATTTAGCCAATACCAGTAGGTTTGAAGCAGTTTGTAGCAGATTGATAATCGTGCACTGCAGTAAAAAATATTTCAGTTGTCTGCAAAAGAACATTGTGTTGAACCATACAACAATGTTCTAAGAGTGAAAGGAACAAGAGGAATGATTTTATTATGAAGTGTTAATCTTGAGTTTCTGTATTTCGGACAGAGTAAAAAAAAAAAAATGTATCTTCAATGTGTGACCCACATGTGCAAGCAGGTGATTCTTTGACCCCGATTTTAAATAGGTGAGAATTTAGAGCTGAAATGTCGGCCTTTTTGCCCGAAATAATTTTTTTTTTTTTTTTTTTTTTTTTTTTTGTGTGTGTGTGTGGGGGACATTTGCAACAATTATAGGCTTGCTGCCATGGGTATATGTGGATTTCAATGGATGATCAGCGTGGTATACATGTACAAAATAGTTTTGAAATAAACTGGTGAGTTGCAGTTTGTTACCAATGATATAAATACCCGCCGGTAGTTTCGAACCTGTATCCACTATCTGGGCAACCTTCTACAGTGAGCCACTTCCTTGACTCAGCAGATGCCATGGGCCCCTCTGCTCAGTGTTGCTACTTAATTCATAGTCTGGGGGCGACTTCATTGTCAGATACAATATCCCCATGCTGGCCCCCACACTCGCCTACAACTGGTAACTTTAATGCATTGTATTTACGTTTTTAGGGAATGCTTACACCGGGAAAGTCCCATTATATATTGTACATTACATTCATTCGACAAATTAACATTCCCTTGATACTAATCATATATATTTTGGATAATACCTCTTCGAAATATCCAGTCGGGACTAACCCACACGGACTTTGCTGCCATTTTGAAAATTGCGGATTCTGCTCCCAATAGTTTTTAAATAAGGATAGTAATGGGAGGATCTTGGGGTCGTGTAATATATGAAACCAAAAGTATATATTTCGCAAATACTTTAGAGCATCAATAATGATTTGATATGTGCTGTTTTATGGTGTATATTATTCATTGTGCCTCTTACTATCTACCAATCCTAACCAAGAAAATATTCGCAAGCCGGACCATGAATAAACAACGATCGACAACAAACAGTGTAAGACCACGTGCCAAGCATTTTAAGATCGAACACGATCGTGTGCAAACTTGGGTATATTTGATTATGTACAGTCCACCTCATTCATTTTCATCCATGCACATTGCATACAGTGCTGAAAACACGTGGCCACGATTCATTTTGAAATGTCCGTTTGTGCGACTGTCCCACAATGTATTGTGCCATGTTCAAATGGCACTTACCAATGCGTGCATGATTTTCCAGGGTGCCGTGTTGCATGTGGATTTGTAACTGACGATAATAACTCATTAACTGCTTCAGACACAACGGAACGGGCAGCTTAAACTTAAAATAGTAAGTCCTGCTTTAAAAATACTTTGACGTTAACGACTGTTTGCCCTGGTAACTCGGAAAACGGACACCTGGAAGATAGCGAAATATTACGTTAAGGGTTACCGAACACCCGTAGCCATGCAGCTATGCTCTTTCCCCGGCCCAAGTTAACCCTCCAGACAAGTTGAAATACAATGCTGTGTTTGAGTTGACTTTACTGCAAAATAACGGCTCACGACGGCCACTTTTTCGATAAAATCTTTCAGGGTCGATCATTTTTATCAGGGAAGGGCGGCTTAGATGTTTTTTTTAATGTGTCACAGACTCAAATAACTTATTAGGATCAGGCCTTCTCAGTGGGGTCGGTCGGGTTACCGGAGCGACACATATATTTTTTGTTAGGCCTTAGGTAGCTTGGAGATTTTTTTAAAACACGTTTGAAATGGATGTTGTTTCCCCTTTCACACATAATACCTCCTTTGGGCTTGGCGTCAGCTTAATTTGACCCGTGAATCATGAGATACTTTGCTCTCAAGTGTTCTGCTGCCGACGCACAGTCAGACACTGGGACAAGCTGATAACAGCATACACCCCCCCCCCCCCCAAATCGTTTGCGGGGGGTGGGGAGGGTATAATAGGCCCACGGCATGAATATGGATAGGTCGTTTAAGTACGTCCTTAGAATCATAATTACATCCAAAGGGTAACTTTGTCATGTTAATAAGCTACGGACAAATTAAGACATTTCTTTGTAGAAGCGTGCTTTTTTGACGTTCATTTTTGCTGCTGAACTGAAGTACAATGCGCTTATTATATAATGGTGCTTCAAGATGCAAACACACTCTGTGTTAAATGGCATCCAACGGTCAAGTGAAGAAAGTTAAAAAGCCGAAAAGCCAGTGATAACCGCTTATAATATCTGTTTTAGCCACAACAATATCTTGCCAATAAAGCATCTCAATTAGATAACGATAGTTAATCAACTTTTCAAAGTTCACAAAGAAGCTCGTCTTTTTCCATAGCCCATTATCCTTTCATTTTTTCACTCCGCTCACTTTTTATGAGATGAAAACGGTAGCAAACTATATGCTGCAGATAATAAAGGCCAGACGGACGGAAATATTACTCATTCACAAAATAGCGTTCAGAGAACGGATTACCCTAGTTTTTTCCTCAATTCTGCATTTTTTTGAGACTTCACAGTAGAATACTTTACATACAATTTCCATATTGTTGCCTATGAAATGAAACAGCACTTTCGGATGTGCTCCTGGGGCAAGTTCTGGTGGCAGAGACCACTGTACTGTGCCTCACTCAGACGGCCATCGAATAAATACTTCAAAAGTTTCATAACAAGTTTAAAAATAATAAGAGGCAGCTGGTTTTCAATAGGAATGTCGTCCACTATATTGTGCATGTCTGAAAAAAAATAGGTGAAGCTGCATTGGATCCTTGTTGAGATATTATGGTAACATCGTACGCTTGTGCACCACTCAGATGGCCTTGAAGATGAACACGTCAAAGCTTCACAAAAAAAGTTAAATACAATAAATACAGAGAGGGAGCTGGTTTTCAATAGGGACCTGCTCCATCATATGGTCCTTCTGTGACAAAAATTGGTACAGCTACGGTGAATTTTTTATGAGATATCGCGGTAACGTCGACAAGACGAACGGACGGACGACGCAGGGGACGACAATACCGTCCGGCACTTTATGTGCCGATGGTAAAAATGAAACCAGTGCAGCTTGGGTGCGGTAAAGCTCAAGGTACAAGCGTAGAACTAGAAGCACCTCATGCAGTGGAAGTCCTAAACTGCACCATATTGATAAGACCTTGAATAAACGTACTCTTAGATACGCGCAAGGATAAGCACTGTGATACCGCACTTATACATTTGAACGTGTTTTTAGTATTGATTTAACGAGTAAAAGCAACAACAAAATTACAAGACGCGCATGATAGGAGCCTCGATCAAATTTCAGACGCGTTCAGAGGCTAGAGTGGTGTGTAAATCTGTGGTCTTGGAACATGCTCGACTACCGACTACATTAACAGATATGACTTGTTTTTCCGGCACAAATCAACTTGATACAAAGTAAACTTTCATCTTTCAGAAAGTTGCAGCTTATCTGCTGAACAACTTATAACGAGATGCCCTTTGTTACCTCTTGTATCATAACAAGAAAAGTGTGGTGACGGTTAGAAAATATGATGAGATCATGAAAAACTGGTTTAACAGGCAAAGTTGCGACCGAATAAAGTAAAGGTTCACCAACTATTATTTGACTGTGCATATATACATAATGGCAGCGGTCGTAAATGCGCGATCGGATTTACTTTACGTTACTTACTTTTTTTAATGTACAGTATTATTTTAGATTTGTGAAAGAGGTAAAATAGACTTGAAGGAGTTTTTTTCCTGGCATGATCCTCGTCACGCGAGAGGACAAAAATCAGACACAAAATGCGCACGAGTTTCTGAGCAGTTATCAAATATGACATGACATTAGTTCAAAGGGTAATCTTTCACACATGCACTGAACCATTCGACAGACTGCCCATCAAGATTTACGCGGATCAGCAGGGTTTGTTTTGTCGAAGAAGATGGAGGAATACAAATTCACCGCACAACCCAAGCCCAAACACTTATTATGGACTTTCCTGCTTGATTATGGCCTATTTTTTCTGACCGTATTATTAGTGTTTGCAATGTGTGTGATTTTTGTTCCCGCTTTGTCACCGTTCTCTTTGATGTTTCGGATTTACCGCACCGTGCTGATACACATAGTCAAGAAAAAGAACCAAGGGAAAGCAGCGGTGGTATCAGCAGAGGACGCCATTTGGTTGCAAGATGCGCCGAAAAATCGTGCAATAATAACTTGTATTATTCAGTTAAAAGGCAAACCGGACATCGAAATGTTCCGCAACAAGGTAATGGAATCTTTGATTTTAAATAAGCAAAACGGAAAGCAACGATTTCCCAAACTGTCATCGTACCCTACCAAAACATTCAGTCGTTATGTCTGGATAAAAGATGAAAATTTTGACATAAAAGATCATATTTTTTTCTATAGTGGTCAAATGCCAACGAGTGCCAAGGAACTGACAAGAGCCTTCAGTGATATCACTTCGACGCCTTTGCCTGAGAAGAAACCGGCATGGCAGGTTGTCATGTTCCCACCAGTTTCGGAACTGGCTGACGAGACTTACCGCATGTTTATGCGCGTTCATCATTCTGTCGGTGATGGTGTTTCTCTGGTTAATGTGATCATGGGAAATGTTATGGACGTGGCGCCAAAAAACGGAAACCCACGGAGGTTTGGAACAAAAGGCAAAACCCTCAAAGCCATCAAAGCCCTTTTTCTAGGGCCGTTTCTTCTGATAAGAAGTGTTCTAATGTCGTATGAACGTCATTGTCTTCATAAGAATAATATATCTGGGGTGAAATTGTTAGCTTGGTCAAGGAAAGTGGACTTAGAATTGATTAAAAAAATAAAAGACGCTACGAAAACCACTGTAAATGATGTTCTAATGTCATGCTTAGCCGGCACATTTCGTGATTACCTCACCAAATTTTCATCAAATGTGCCCAAAGAAATCGTTGCATCCATTCCAGTTGACGTTCGATCCCCAGGTGAACAGCCCGTCCTAGACAATCAGTTTGCCCTGATACTCATGCGAATACCAATGCACATCGACGATTCCTTAAAACGGCTGGAAGAGGTGAAAAGAAGGATGAATAAAATGAAGTCATCACCTGAAGCGCTTGTTAATGCACTTTTTGTCAAATTTTGTATGGCTCGGCTACCAAAATGGTTCACCCGTATGTTTTTTGACTGGCTCTCAGACAAATGCACCATGGTCCTCTCCAATTTGCCCGGACCCCAGGAAGAGTTGTCCATATGTGGCGATCCAATAGAAGATATGACATTCTGGCCTCCACAGCGCAAAGACATTGGTGAGTTATTGTACATATACCACTGCAAGCCATCTGCCTGCTCATACTTCCAGGTTCTTTTACTGGAGCTTTTAAATGCACACCAGGCTTGGCTGCTGTTTAAGTAAATAGATTCTACCGATCATGCGAAATAAATTCAATTTCATACATTCCATACCTGACAGTGGGTATTTTTGTCAGTCATCTAACACATCACATGATGTTAAACGATCTAAAAAAGGTTTCATAAGATATATCGGCATCGAAGAGTCTCCAGTACATGGTAGAACCTTGTTGCTCCCAGTGTATTTGTCTCTACTGGTTTAGAAGTGTGAGCAGGAACTGTGGTGCGTAGCGCCATCTGTTGGTTCGGGTACCTCTATGAGTTTTCCATGGATTACAAATATCCCCCACCCCCACCCCACCTCCATAGCAAGTGATCAACTGGCCGCAGAAATTTTGTTTGTTTCAGTTTATTCAGAAGTCTGTAGCGTGTGGCGCCGTCTGGTGGGTTGAATAACTCCTGTAGCACCCCATTGATGACAGTTTAACCCTCCTAACACCTCTGATCAATAACATGATAGAGGAAATGTCCCCTGGTTATGTTTATGAAGTTAGCATAAAGTTGATGGGTTAAAATTGCAAGATGAAACTTAACATTAGACATATCGAAAGACAAACAAAAGGATTAGCGTTTATATTCACGGCATGTCATCCGTGGTGCACACAGTTTCTTGAAATGTTTTCTCATTCATAGCTCCTTGTACCTTCAGGTGGGTACATGAAAAACATGGCCGCCTTCATTCGGTTCTTAGTACACCCCTTTTTTATCTTTTGTACCGCAAAAACCAAACAGCCTTCTCATGTTATGTGGGTCAGCGTTCCTGAATAAATGAATCAGTAAATGAATGAATAAACGAATGAATAAATGACAGACCGAATGGATGGATAGATATTTAAGTATACAAGCAAAGTAAAATTCTTTTCACTGACTGTGGTTTTGTGTGTATCATCAGTTTTTACCTTTTGCAGGAATGGGTATTTCCATCTTCAGCTACAATGGACACGTCCGTATGGGTATAATGATGGACAAGGAGGTGTTGTCTGATCCAAGAATTATTACAGAAAAATTTGAAGAACAAATTTATGAACTGGCAAATCGTCTAAAGTTGGAGTAAATTACGAAGTCCAATCTCAATTGCCGTAACAAGTTTCCGGTTTGTTGTCAACCTCAGGTTCAAGGTTTCTTCGCCGTAGTTTGCATGTGCAGTTTACATGCGAACACGTGTTGTTTTGAAAATATTCCGGTAAACCAAGGAACCTCTATCAACATAGAGGGTCCTTGGGTAAACATGCAGTGTACCATGCTTTCTGTGGAACGGCAGTTGTCTGAATTAGAATTGCCTTTGTATTCTGGATTGGCTCTTTATATTTATAAGAAAACGGGAAAATATTCACAGAAGGGTACGTATATTAATAAAGTTTCGAAGCATTGTTCGACAATTTCATCTCTAGATGAGGAAGAGTGTGCATGATGTAGAACAAAGATCGACTGAATCTGCAATGGAGGCCAAACAGAAACGATAAAAGAGCAACCACCATACAATAATAAGTAGAGAGGAAGACAAGTTTCTTACGTAAGGTGTACAGTTTTAGGATCACTTGGAAACAGATCATCTGAAATTACATTTGTCCATTTCTCATGATCATATTTGTCATTCCATCTTATGTCCAATTTCCGACTGCTGTCTTTCGGAGCGAGGAAGCGGGATTTAATTATCACATTAACACAAAATCACAAATATTGTCATTGCTGGATGGCTATATGTGTAGGTAGTACAACATTAATATCGCTGCATGTTGAGCATACTTTTAAGTCTGATTTTGCTTGGGCCGGTCAGTCAAAGGCATATTGGGCCTGAAAGACAACTGAGCAGGCAACCAATGCCCTAGACTAAAAAAAAAACACAGTGTCAATATCTGGTGGAACAATAACTGCAACAAACTCAAATAGATTAAAAACAATATCCACGTCAAAAAACATGTGATTCATACATGTTCAGCAGACTGCTGCGTGCGTGGGGAATGATACATATATGGTTGTTTGTGTAATAAATGTTTAACCCTTGTGTAAAGGAGAACAAAGTATAATCAGTCAAATTGTCGCCTGCTTGCAAAAGTTGTGCAGGCATTCAAAAAGAGAGAATGAAGGCATAGGGTTAGGATGGAAGTTGTGTAGTGTAAAGTAGTATTCCTATGCCAGGATCACATATTTTCCTGCGTCTTTTTTTTTCTTTTGTAATTAGGTGGAGTAGATAGACATTCATCAGGAACGTTATTAATTCAGATCTTTAGGCAAGGCATGGGTTAAATATTCAGTTTATAATGCCATGTACCCATGAAACATTGGTATTCCAAGTGCAAGGGACGGAGTTCGGTTCAATTCCAATGCGAAAGGGAACGACACATAGTAAGGTGACCATTTTTCTAATAATTATGAGTATTCTAAATGTGAACTTTCAAATTATATGACATGGGGACATGCTGTTCGTTTAGAATTCTGTTTGGTTCAAAGAGATTGGTGACACAAATTTAACACGCTTTTTGTTTTGATTTCTTTATGCTGGAGCATATGATTAACTAATGGCGATCCAACAGATGTAGCTGATAGGTCTCGTCATCCTCATTACTTTTCTTCAGTGATTCTCTTAATTATATCGTACAAAAATTGTGAAAACGCAGGGCATGAGCATTGATGTTGAAGCAAGGTATTTTATGTAGATATTGTCTTTGACAAAATTCATCGCAATGACGCCATTGAAATTGACAACAGAATTTAATAAATTTGCGTTTAGAAAGAAAAATGCTTAAATTATGCGCATAGGTCCTACACGGTTATTATTGGAGTAATAAAAATTCAGTTATCGAATGAGTAGAATTTGGGATTGTTGAAACTGAATGAATGAATGAATGAATGAATGAATGAATGAATGAATGAATGAAGAGAATCTTTTTCTCTCATTGCGTGAAGAGCAAGTATTTCTGTACGCTCCCATTGCGCGTGTAAATTACACCCTGTAAACCTATGTGTGCTCACGCACTTGTGGCTTGAAATTTCGTTTGTATTTGAAAAAGGTGTGATTTTAAAGTTGTTTATTAGTCTAGTTTATCAACGTAGATTAAAATATCAAGCAAAACAGTAGACAGTCTGAACTTTTACTGACCCAGACAATATACTCAGACATCAGTAACTCGATCTAAAAAAATGAGATAAAGCTAATCATATGCTGTATCTTCCATTTGGTGTGCATTATGCATACTGCTGCCATTATGTACCGGACACCTCAGTCACCAGGTAAGTTTGCATAATGCATTAGATGCGTGAACGAGTGTGTAAAATTAAATTTGAGAACAGAGTTATGCACGAATCCTTTCTGCGTCTGACATTGGGATTTTTCACCCCAAGTTCATTCAAACATGAAAGACAAATTGAAAAATAACTTTGGAACAGTTCTCAAAGCCATCATGAAATTGGAGCAGTTTATTGGGCTACCATTCATCAATTAACCAACAATAGAGAAAAAGCTCGATAATACCAAGTACACCAAAGTGTCAGAGGCTTAATTAATAAGGTACATCCCCATTTACAGTATAAAAAAAAAAAAAAAAAAAAAAAAATCAGCGATTTGGTTTTGTGTGTGTGTGTGAGGAAACTAGAAATAGAAGCAATACATTTTCATTGTTTTGTTGGTTGTATTCTGTTGAAACTTGCTTCGAGTATACTTTCACTCAGTCTGTAACAACAAGAGGATCGTGACAGCCCTGTGCTCAGCTGGACTTACATGCACAGACTGATGTGG
Source organism: Hermodice carunculata (assembly GCA_964020975.1). NCBI lineage: Eukaryota > Metazoa > Annelida > Polychaeta > Eunicida > Amphinomidae > Hermodice > Hermodice carunculata. The sequence continues at coordinate 71,882,701 of OZ026613.1, read as the reverse complement.
TCCTGTGAACTATGATATCAAGGTCACCTCTGTTTCGGACAATGATCACTGTTGCTAACATGTACATCCCCTTGCCGATCGTAAAAAAATACAGAACTAGACATAGGCCTACTTTCAACGCAAATCGTTGACTGAAGGGTCCGCCATTTGCTCAAATTAGGTCATGGTGACAAAAAAATCTAATCAGTTCATCTTGCCAGGTAAGATACGCATATCGCCAAATTTGAGCAAAATACATGGAGGCATTCCGTAGATGTCGCGATAACGAGAATGTGCACATCCGGACGGACGGACAACCCGAAAACATAAAGGGTCCCCCATAGGACGGACCCTTAATGATTCCTATGAAACTTTTGTTAGAGCATAATACATGGAGGCATTCTGGAGATATCATGGTAACGAGCCATAACGAACATCTAATTAAGCTACCATTAGCTCAAATTAGGTCAGGGTGACACCAAAATCTTATCAGTTCATGTTGTCATGTAAGATAATTATACTGCAAAATGTGAACAACTGCATGAAGCATTTTGGAGATATCATAGTGACGAGCCCTAACAAACATGTAATTAGGCTGCCATTTGTTCAAATTAGGTCACGGTGACACCAAAATCTAATCAGTCTGTCCTGGCATGCTAGGTAAACATACTGCAAAATTTGAGCAAAATACATTGTAGCATTCTGAAGATATTAAGGTAACGAGCCCTAAACAACCAGAAAACAGAAAGGGTCCCCCATGGGGCGGACCCTTAAAAATCAAAGCACCGCCTGTTGAACAAAATAAGGTCAGGGGTGCCCAGAAGTGTCACAATGCAATTTCAAAGCAATTGGCTAGGTAGTTTCTGAGAAGAATTTTTTTTTAACATTGTTAAAAAATCAACAAAAACCATTAAAGTCGAAAATTCATTGGACCATGACTATTTGAACAAACCTGGTAGAGACCCACCCAAGGGTCATCCCCACCAAGTTTCAAGTGAATCGGCTTGATTGTTTTGGAGAAGAAGTCCAAAATGTTAATTTCCATTGCAATTCCCATTCATTTACATAGTATTCAATAGGAATCCATGCATCAACCGACAAACACCAGAAAAGAAAAATTCGTTAAAAGTCAGGAATCATGAGTATCGTCACCCAGTGAACAAACGTCTTTAGCCGTCCTACCAGCGATATTCCACCAAATATCAGAACAATCTGAGAGACGTTTTTGGAGAAGTCGAAAAATAACTTCAACGCAAAAGTAAAAAAAAAAAAAGAAAAGAAAGAAAGAAAAAAACAAAAACAAACAACCAAACAAACCCCCCAAACCTCCCCCCCACCTCCCACCCCCGAAAATTTACAGCACCACCTGTTGAACAAATTAAAGTCTACGGGTCCCCAGACGTGTCCCTATGCAATTTCGGAGCCGGGCAGTTTCGGAGAAGAAGATTTTTGAAGATTTGGCAAAAACGCAAATTCATAAATCAATGGAGCGCGACCATTAAAACAAACTGGTAGACACCCACTAGAGGAACATTGCCTACAAGTATGAAATGAATCTGGCTGACCGTTTCGGAGAAGTCCAAAATGTGAATATGCATTATATACCTATTGATTTACATAGTAAACAACAGGAATGCATGTATATATATATATATATATGTAGGCAACATCCCTGGAGCAAAATCTGAATGGCGTTTTTGGAAGGAAAGTCGAAAACAGGAAAAACACAAAAATTCATAAAAAATGGAAAATAATTGTAGTGCCACCTCGTGAACAAATTAACAACTAGAGTTCCCCAGAAGTGTTTGTGTATGATTGTGAAATATTTAGGTGAGCGGTTTCGGAGAAATTTTTTTTTTAAGATTTGGCCAAACAAGAGCAAAAATCATTGGAGCAAGACCAGTCGAACCAACTTGGTGGAAACCCATTAAAAAAACATTGCCACGAAGTTTGAAGTAAATCTGGCTGACGATTGCGGAAAACACATTCCACAACAATGGTTCTGTGACCTTGGGAAATAGCTCAAGGTCACCCATTCTCAAACATAACCTTGCACTTAAAGAGGACTATTATCCTGTCTAATATGAAATTGAAATGAAATAAACTTTATTGACTGTATCACAAACAATACAATGTAGCATTTTGTCAATACAAACACACACACACAAACATACATACAAATAAAGTACAAACTAGAAAAGATGATTTGCTGCATAGCAAATCAGTGTGTGTGTCTTCAAAGCATATTGGTATGGCAATGTACAAATATTCCATAACACAGGAGTACAAGTTGGAATTGCATCTCTACCTATTATAGCTTTGAAGTTATTCAAGATTTAAAATTTAATGGTGCTATTTAGCATAATTTAAATTGCTACAACTTTTGTTTTAGATTCATTACACACGCAATGGTCAGTAACCCCCTAGTAGAAGTTAAACTGACATGAACATGAACCAAATCGGATGAAAATTAACCAAGTTATGGCAAGATGAAACTTTCAAAGGGCCAAATGACCTTGACCTTTGCCCTTTCAAGGTCAAGTGTTTTTGTAGAAATGTGCAGCGTTGGAATACCTACAATTTGAGTCTAATATGATTAGAATTGGATCGAAAATAGCCAAGTTGTGACTGGATGAAACTTTCAAAGGTTTAAATGACCTAGACCTTTCAACTTTAGAGGTCACATATAAATTTTAAAATATGCAAGGTTACAATAGCTACAATTTGAGCCCAACATGATCAAAATTGGATAAAAATTGACCAAGTAATGGCTAGAAGAAGGCCACCAAGGAAAGTGGCCTTTAACCTTGAAATGACCTTTGACGTGACGTCTCATTATAAAAAGGCCAGACTTTATCCATAGAAGTATAATTGTGCCAAGTTTGGAGTTTCTACATATAATGCTTTTCAAATGAAATGTCGGACAAATTTGCCGGTAAAGAAAGAAAGAAAGAAGAAAGAAAGAAAGAAAGAAATAAAGAATTCCTAGAAAAACAGAAAAGTGTGTGCTGACACACACACTTTAATAAAGTACAAAGGTGCCCTACACATACGAGAACCTATGTGCCTTAATGCTCATACAGACTAAGTTAAAAAAAAAAAAAAAAAAGCTATCAGAACTGCTCTCTGGTGGCAATAATGTAACCAAAAAAAATTGCAGTGTAATATATCAAATCATTATCGTCCAGTTTCATGATAAATAGAAATTTTTCTCAGTCAGAAAAGGAATGAAACAAGGGAAATATTTTTGTAATTTGTTGAAAAAGGTTATCACGTTGTGTTGAGAATGATTTACAAGATATTAATATATGTTCTTCATTTTCAATTTGTCCACATGTTTCTCATAATCTTCTCTCCAACGGGGTTTTTGTTGGTCTTTTGTGCCGCCCAGTTTCGATTTTAAGATTATGGACGCTGATCCGAAAACGAGTAATACCTTTTCTAATTTCATAATCATTCACTAAATATAAGTATAGTTCTGGTCCGAAATCATGTTTGAATTTTACGTATGTCCTTAATTTCTTATCATCTTTACTATTTTCTAGTAGAGCTTCGTTCCATTGATTTCGAACTAATTTTTGTATACTTTTTCTGAAACGTCTATAGTCGGAAAATCGTCCATATTGCCACCAACATTATTCCACACATTTTCAAAGTGAGTCACATGAAAAACGTTTTGCAGATTTTTCAACCATTGAAGTTTAAGTTTAAGTTTCCCAGAATTCAAATATTGTACATTACAGAGGAAGAAATCATATAACATTGAATCAGGGTTTAGCTTTACTATTCAAAACCAGTATTTTGACATTTGTGTGAAAACTTTCAGTGAGAGAGGATATTGGCCGAGTTTGCTTAAAACTGCAAGATTACATGCTTATTGTTCACACCGAGGCAAAATTTCAAATAACTGAGATGTATTTTTTCAAAACTATTATTGGTATGGTTGTTTAGATCAGAAAATGCAAAACATTTTTCTGGTTGAATCATGAATGGTTCCCAGACTTCACATGCATAAGGCAAAATTGGTGTAATGAGTCTTTCAAACAATGATAAAGCCACAGAGATGTCCAGATTTGTGTTACAAATAATTCTCTTTAATGTCGCTGTAGCTTTAGTAGCTTTGGCACTTAAATATTTTAAATCGGGGCTAAATGAGCCAGAAGCACTGATTTCAATACCTAAATAACAATAGCTATTGACAGTTTCCAGTCGTTCGTTTCCTAATGTGAAATTTTGTTTCATTTTTCGCCCAACTCTGTTGAAAATTATTATTTGGATTTATTGTAATTTACTCTAAGATTCCAATCTGTGCAATAAATATTTAGTCTGTCTAAACAATTTTGTAATCCTTCTTGAGTTTGAGAGAGTAAAACGAGATCATCTGCATGCAGTGGACAATTCAGTTTCTTGTTATGTATTTATACAGGGTTACATACTTCATTAAATATGTTGGGGAGATCATTAATGAAAATATTCAAGAGGACAGGGCTCACTACACACCCCTGTCGCACACCAGTTTCAAGCGTTATATTGTTTGAAATACCATTCCTAAATTTTATTTGTACTGAAGCTTCAAAATACATATCAACGATAATGTTATAAAAGTACCCATCATTATCGTAGTTGAGTAACTTGTAAAATAATCCGTCGTGCCATACTGTATCAAAAGCTTGTTTGAAATCAATAAAACATGCATAAAGGTATTTTCTATTTTTCATTACTTTCGTATATTTGTTAATAAGAGTTTTTAAAGTGAGTATATGGTCGCCTGTACGTGAATTCTTAGTAAATCCAATTTGATTTTCGTTTGTAATTTGTCTCACTTCCAAGCGCTTTAGTAACCGAGAATGAAGAATACTACAGAATAATTTGGAAAGACAACTTCCAAGTGAAATGCCACGATACCTGTTAGGGTCTACAACAGACCCACTTTTATGTAATAATGTAAATAAACTCGTTTTCCATATACGCGGGAAGAGGCCTGAAGAGAATATAAAATTAAACAACTTATGTAAAAGTGGTATCAAAATGTCTTTCGTACTTTTCAACATTTCGCTAATAATCATATCTTTACCGGGAGATTTTCCATGTTTTAATTTTCCCAATTCTGAATTAATTTCACTAATATCAATGACATAATCTAATTCAGTAAATACTTGGTGTTCTTGCCTCCCGATATTCGATTTAAAAATATGGTGAAAGGAAGATTCGTGGGGTTCGGATCTGTTTGACATGATACTTGAAAAATGTCTGAACCATAATTCAGGATCAATATGAATGCCCCAACTTCAAAAGTTCTTGACATATTTTTGCTGAAAGCAAATTCCATTTTGATGCCTCTGTTTAATCCAAAATCACCAAAGCATGGCAACTTGAACAGACATGGTAGAGACACATCTAAGGTACGCTGCCACCAAGTTTGAAGTGAATCTGGCTGACGGTTTCAGAAAAGAAGTCGAAAATGTGAATTAGCACTAGAATGCCCATTGACTTACATAATAATCAATCAATCAAAGTACATCTGCCGATAAGTACCCAAATTGAAATAAATCGTTAAAAATCAGGAATCCACAGCAGTGCCACCCATGTGAATAACTTTGTTTGACCCTTGCACAAGAAACATATCCACCAAGTTTCAGCTTAATCTGTGTGACGGTTCTGGAGCAGAAATCGAAAATAGCGAAAACTCACAAAAATCATAAAAAAGACAAAAAATAGCTGCGGCACTTGCTGAACAAATTAAGAACCAGCAGTCCCTAGGAGTGATCTGCGTGATATCAAAGTAATTGGGTCAGCGGTTTCGGAGAAGAACATTTTTAAAGATTTGCTTCCCCCCCCCCCACCCCCGGAAAAAAGAATAAGAATAAAGAACTGAAAATTCTAAAATCACTGGAGCGTGACCAGTTAAACAAACTTGGTAGAGACCCACCCAAGGTACATTGGCACCAAGTTTGAACCGAATCTGGCTCACGGTTTCAGAGAAGAAGTCGAAAATGTGAATTGTGGACGGACGGACGGACGGACGACGCACGACCGAGCCTCCTAAAAGTGCGCTAAAAATATTAATAGGTTGGTCCTACTGTTATTTATGTGCTAATGATTTGTTTAATGACCTATATGATCAAGAGCGTGCCTCGATAAGGATCGTAAAATTATCATCACATGCTAAACAAACTTTGTGGACACAGCCCGAGTTTACCCACCCCCCTTCCAGTTGAAGAGGCTCCGGCCAACCGGGTTTTTTTTTTCATACATGTTCGTTCGTGCATACGTACGTACGTACGTACATATGTATTTATGTATGTATATATATATATATATTGACAGGTATCTATCTATCTATCTATCTATCTATCTATCTATCTATCTATCTATCTATCTATCTATCTATCTATCTCTATCTATCTATCTATCTATCTATCTATCTATCTATCTATCTATTTATTTATTTATCCATCTATCTATCTATCTATCTATCTATCTATCTATCTATCTGTCTGTCTGTGTGTCTATCAATCCATCTATATATCTATCTATCCATCCATCCATCCATCCATCTATCTATCTATCTATCTATCTTTCTATATGTCGTCGATGGATCCATCGAATTTTCAAGAAATTGAACATGTGAATGACAGAGACGGATCACAGCAGGTTTAAACTATGGAGCTGCAATCCAATGATATAAGCTGACTGACAAGTCTGCATATACATAAATTATACACAAACACTTTCTTTCCGCGATACTATGGTGGCTCAATGGTGCCAACCAAAAGTATTTTTTATCTCGTGATTACGAGATAATATATATATATATATATATATATATATATATATATATATATATATATATATATATATATATATATGTATGTATGTATGTATGGATAAACTTTTGGTTGGCACCATTGAGCCACCATACGAAGCCTCAGATCTGCAAACAGCAAAAATCCTATGATCCCGCGGTGGAGTGCTATGACTGAGCGTTGTAGTGTATTGTTGGGTAAAATTTGAAAGTCCAAGGAACTGAAGTCATACAAGCGTGCTATGGTAAGGATAATCATAAGTTTGGATGCCCAAGTACATTTTTTATACGTCAACAAACCATATTCCCTGTCTGATTCATCGTGCGATATCCTAAAACTTCTGTCATTCTTTGAAGGACTACTCTGAAAATGGTAAAAGTTTCACTTCGTCAATATGCTACAAGAATATAACTATATAAAAACAGCATATGCAAAAGTCATAAGTTGAAAACTAAGCACCATTTTCTATTCAGGTATGCATCCAGTTACCGACAATGTAGAATGTTGAAATCCTCGAGGATATATTTTTTTGTGTCTTGACGTAATTGCACAACTTAGCTACATGGTCAACGTATGTTCATTTCACCATGCCAGATGAAATTATTTGAAATCAGATGGTGTTCAAGTAATCAAAGCTTACGATCATCATCATCATCATCATCATCATCATCATCATCATCATCATCATCATCATCATCATCATCATCATCATCATCATCATCATCATCATCATCATCATCATCATCATCATCATCATCATTTGTAGTCTAGTCCAGACGGCACGTTACAATCATTGTTTATTTGCACTTGTTCTAACTTGGTTGTCCACCAACACATTTTTCTATTGCCCGCGGACCAGTGTTTTAAAATTTTCAGTTACACTGATTGCCGACAATGTAGAATGTTGAAATCCTAGATGACATATTAAGTTTACTGTCTTGACGTAAATTGTAAAAACACCATTTCTTGTTGCTTGGGGCCAGTGCTTTAAAATGTTTAGATGCAGATCAGCTTTTCACTTGTCGCGGGCAAAAGGACATACAAATTGGTAAGCCCTATTAAAGTATTCTTTTTGTCCCATTTTAGATTATTAAACCCGTCAATTGCCGATCTGGACGATTTTTACTGAGAAAAAGATTAAGATGTTAAAAGAAGAAAAAACAATGGATCAGTTAAAGCACATCTCCATGCCCTCGCCTGATTCAATGTTCAACGGATACATGAAACCACTTCCTGTCGAAGGCTCTCGTGATTCACGACATAATGTTTTGACTGTCTGCACATTTATACTTCACTATGTGCTTTGTCTCATTACTTTTGCCAGCTTCATTGTGATAGTCCCCTTATTCCTACCAGTTTCCGTAGGAAGTTGGATTTGTCGTCACTTTATTTATCAGATTGAGAGAAAATATATCGGACAAAACGTTACAATGGTAGCAGGCAACGAGGCCGTCTGGTTGCAAGATGCATCACAAAACAGGGCAATTGTCCACGCAGTTTTACATTTGAAAGGACAACCGGATATCGAAAAGATACGAGAGACAATGATGCAAAAACTAATTCATGCGCAAAACGGATCGCTGTTGTTTCCGAAACTGGTGTCCTATCCTAAGAAAGTTTTAAGTGGCTACGTTTGGGTCATGGATGACTGTTTCCATGTGAAGGATCATATTTTTCTTTACGATGGTATTCCTCCCAAAAATGATAACGAATTATCGGATATCGTTGGTCATCTCATATCTGCACCACTACCACCAGGAAAACCCGCTTGGCAGTTCATCGTGATCCCAGTACACACAAGTTATCACATGGTCATGCGCTTCCACCATTGCATTGGTGATGGTGTATCTTTATTTAAGGTTTTCATTCAGTACATGGTTGACAAAAGTCCTGAATACAAAACCCCCAGGAGATTTGGCGGGACAGGAAAGATCATACGTGCTCTTAAAACCATTTTCCTTGGACCATACGTTTTGATGCAGTGTATGTTGATGCCAAAGGAAAGTCACAATTTGAGAAAGACTAAACTTTCTGGTCTTAAACGTGTAACGTGGTCAGAGGACACTGATCTCAAATTGATTAAAAAAATTAAGAATTCTGCCAATTGCACTGTGAACGATGTTTTCCTGTCCTGTTTAGCTGGGGCTTTTCGTGACTATTTTCTTGAATATTCCTGTTACATGCCCAGAGAAATCACTACTACCATTCCAGTGGATACAAGACCACCATCCGAGAAACCAACTATGGACAATAACATGTCCCTTGTATTTGTTAAATTGCCTCTTTACATAGAGGACTCAATTAGATGCTTAAATGAAGTAAAAAGAAAAACGGCCCAGATGAAATCCTCTCCTGAGCCCCTGATGAATACGATAGTCCTCAGATTTTTGATGAGTTTGATGCCGGACTTCTGCAGCAGAGTGCTACTTGATTGGTTCTCAGACAAGTGCAGTCTCATAGTGTCAAATATTGCAGGACCTGCGCATCAGGGCACCATCTGTGGAGATCTTGTCCTTGACATTACATTTTGGCCTCCACAGCGAAGTACTGTTGGTAAGTTCGCCACACATATTTCAATACATTTACATTTATACTAGAATTGCTTGTTTGCAGAAAGAAAAGTGTTATGGCATCCTCCATGAACATGAAGAGCATTGATGTACAACTTATCAGTAGAGTGAGCGTTTCTGTGTAACATGACAAAAATTCTTTTGCAAAATAGATGTTCGATATATACCATTTTCGCTAATGCTTTCATCTGTTATCATGCACTGGTTTACGTCTTGCCAGGCAAATCTGTAGCATGCAAGAAGTTTATGTAGATTTTGATAGTAGTCTGTCTGATCTGTTTTCCAATGGTTTCTGGGAAAGTAAAATACTATATGTGAACAAATGTCTGAAAATGTTTTTGATCCCTAGGAGACTTTGCAAGTGGGTCAAAAGTTTTCAATATATTGAAAGTTTTATTATCAATAACCCTAAGTACTTTCTTTGCAACATGAACATAGATATGCATAAGAATCATCAACGAAAGTTCAAGCATTATATAATGTATGCGGTCTTTTGCGAGACCTATGTTAAAAAAACATCTGTAAACGAGCAAAAAGAGTCGAGAGCAGATGTACAGCACATTACTATGTATGTCACTTCTATCACGCAACACAGCGGGACTCTATTGTTGCTTCCAGGACTGGGCATTTCCATTCTCAGCTTTGATGGACGTGTTCGCGTGGGAATCATAGCTGATAAAGAGGTGTTGTCAAACCCAAAGGTTATCACTGACAAGTTTACAAAACAAATACATGGACTTGCCGCTCAACTGAAGTTAGAATAGACAGAGGTAGGGCCACAACGATCACCTGGGACGAAAAGAGAAATTATGCATTGTGGTGCTCGAACCAAACGAAACAGTGGCTTTTTCTGCATGAGTCATGGCCGTTCAGTTAGATGTAGATTAAGAACTTTGCACATGCTTTTGTTTTATTTTCGTAAGTTTAAAGGACCGTCTGCATCATGTATGCTTGTCCATATACGCCCTGAACTTAGCTTGCTTTAAGAAAGAAGAGGGCTGTGATATCAGCAACCATTGCATTGGCACTTTAACCAGGCATCATACAAGTTTCAGTGACCTTAAAATGTTGGTAAAGGTCATCCATATTACATTACATGTTGGTAATGAGCACAATTCTAATATCCTTAGAAACCCAAGCTCAAATTTTTCTGGATTTCAAAAGTGGTCTGTTTCCGATTACTTGTACAAGAAATTTGGTGACCTTGAACATGACTGTCAATACTTTCACATTTCAGCAAAGTTTGGTTCTTGACCTGACACATGTTTGGTATAAGTTTGGTACAATTGATAAAACCTGTTTGCATGATCATTAAGCTTTGATTACTTGATAAAACCTGTTTGCATGGTTATAAATTTCATTCATTTTCTATACCTATGTTGCCAATTCCCTGGAATAGCACAGCTATCGCCACCAATACGCTGCACAGCAAAACCCTTTCATCTGTGACACGTGTACCTGTCACATAATGTGCATGTATGACCACAATATGTGCAAAACATACCTGTAAAGTAATATGCCTTTATTCCAAATATTCAATATATGAGGAGCGTCAAAAGAATATAATTTCTCAACTTCAAGGCCTCATTTACCTTAAAAGTAGACCAAGGTCATGAGTATTGCACAATGTTCAGTTGCTAGGCAGAAGAGATAGTCCTTATTATTCGCTAAAGTCGGCTTCCTTCTGAGTAGACATGAAATATATAGAATCTTACATGGCAGTGAGTGAGTTACGATTTTTCTCTCACGAGGGATCGTTGTTGGGTGGGGAAAATCACGAGTGATCGTCATTTATTGAATACGTCAGGTGACTATGGAGCTATCACACCCACAAGAAATCGTTTAAAGATGAGTGGTGAATGGAAAGCAAGAATTGATTACACGAGCTCGGGGACCTGTAGTCAACAGAGCTCAAATCGATACGGAGTGACGTGAATATTAAGTGGGAAAAGTAAATATACTTGCTATTCACCTCTTTCATACTTTGCATTGCAAGCACAAACGTAGTTTATACATACCTAGGAAAAAAAACTGTTTACGCAATCCTCTTGAGATAATTTTAATGGTTTATTTTCAACTTACCTGATGCGTATTGTTATAATTGTTAACCCTTTTTCTCGTTCACTCCATGTTGTTGTACAGCTTCAGAGAAAATTTAAGTTTTTCTCAAGCATCATGTGCTACCACTCTCATGTGACTTAATGCTTTCATTTGTCTTCAAGCATGAAGCCTGGGAAGGCAGTACTGTCAGTCGGGGAACAGTTTTTTTTTTCAGTGACCCAGGGACATCCTATTAATTCACAATGGAGCCTTTTGATTTGTCTTGGTGCTCATGCAGCAGTGTTTGTGCATGTCAATGTCACCTTCCAAGAGATCTCTAGCATGTCTGTTTTCTAATCGCATCTCAGCAGAACAGCAAAGAAACAAGCCCATTTTGAAACAATCAGGACATGAATGCAAAATCACACCCACGGTATATTCCATATTAAAATATCTCACAGACATGTATAGAGTAACCAATACGCATCTGCATCGGTATCCCTACACAACACTAACAAAGCAAACAACAATCGGACCAATAACCATGATTTTGCCAACATTTTTTAAAAACAAGCAATGACAGTGTTGCCAACAATCAGACAACTGAATATCTTTGGTGGAAACGAAGTCAAACGAACTTCATACCATATTTGAGGGAAATCTTGCATGCAGTTCGGAAGTTTAAAAGTATAACACACAAAATTACTGAAAAATAGGGAAAATTGCAGTACCAGTCAAACAAATTAATGTCAAGGGACATATGTAAGTGTTCCTGTATAATTTCAAGGCAATGAAGCATACCCGTGTTAGTACTTCAGGTATTTTCCCCATGTAACTTCTTCCAGGTGGAGACATGAGGGGGATCCAGATTCATTCATTGGTTAAAAATAAAAAAAAGAGAGAGAAAAAAATCACGTCATGCGTCTAGAGAAATTTATTTCTTTTTTTTAAAATCTAACTTCCCACAAAAAATGAAGAAAAACTCGTACAAAAATAAAAAAATAACTAAAGCATGACATGTAGAAGACACTTGGAGAAGATCCTTCCAAATTACACCATCGCCTAGTTTGAGATGGATTGAGTTCACATTGTTGGTGAATAGATAATACATATATGTGCATGTATACTAGGATAGTTGCAATAACCATGCTGACATGAACTCTTGATGATCATTAATTCATTTCAAAATTTTTATCAAAAATAAGGAATAGCTGTATCACCACCTGCTGCCCAGCTTCCATGGAAAATACGTGGAGCTAATTTTCAACCAACAGAATCCCATGTGCAGGTTTGGAGAAGTCAAATTTTACAAAAAGAAAACCACACAAAACAATCCATTAAAAGATCGAAAAAATTCAGTACCACCATTTGAAGTAAATTGAAGCTTAAAGTTAACAATGAAAAGTACCCCTGTGCAATTTTGAAGCAACATTAGGGATTTGAACGAAAATAATCACAGAAAGAATCAATAAGAGGACTGACAGGCTTGTGCTTGCCTGACATTTTATGCTAAAGCTGTTAGTTACTAGAATATAACAGAAACTAGATAATCCTTATTAAGGATAATCATTGTGCCAAATTCCAAAGCCTAAATTCAAATACTTCGCAGGAGTCCATAGATTACATGGATGCCCTGATGAGAATCTTAAAACGGCTGGGCGATGGTATAATGATGTTGCTAGGGTTAGCACCACTGAACAAGGTTTCAAAAATTGTGCTCGGTCTTGCTGTCATTTCAACTGCAATAGGTGTCCGACAGAGATCACCATCTTCATGTTTTCTTTTTACTGTTTTCGTGAATTATTTAACCCTTTCAGTGCCAAATTTTGAACTGAGTCAACAACTTTTCTCGGCGCGCATTGGGCGCAATGCGTGTCGAGAAAAACTGTTGATCTGGGGTATTCTCTCAGGAACTATAGACATACCTCTACTTGAATTAAAGGTCTTTTCACGAGAAATATGAATCTGGGATCCTAATGATGATTCAGACTAGTTTGATCGACTTAAGACATGATTGGCACTGAAAGATTTAATTCGCAATTTTAAGACAAAGTCCACTGATGACAGTTTCCTTAAACGGTTGCATGTCCTCGTGCTTGTGGACGATACCGTAATATTAGCCAGTTCGAGAGAAAGATGCATGGAGAAGCTTATTATTTTGAAGGAGCACTGTATGCTGGCTGGGATGGTGGTCAACGGAAATAAGACAAAATTTATGGCCATAAATGGCTGTGATGAGGACAAGATGCCCTTCGTGGTTGGCACAGGTGAAACTTTACTTGTATCGTATTGTCACAAATATACCTATCTAGGCAGCGCATTCACTTGCAGTGTAGTGTTGGCAATAGCTGGACACGCCAAAGCCACGAGGAAACACCTCCTAAAACTTGTGCCATTTCTTAACAAGAGTACAGATATGCCTTTTGTATGTAGTTAAAAAGAAAGTTTTGGATGCCTCGTTTACTGTTGCAGTATTGTACAGGTGGGAAAGTTGGTTTAATGCAATTTTGAAAAAAGTAGAGACTTTATAGGCTATACTGGCGCATTGAAGGCCTTGCTGCGGGCTAGGATTTCTACAGTTGATAACTTTGTGGAGCTGGGCTTACCAACTATAAAGGACTTTGTAAAACATAAGAAGAAAGAATTTTTTCAAGAGAATGACATGTTAGAGCTAACATGGAGGACGATCCGCTTGTGTTTGTCATAAACTTAACTACCGCCACACGCATGGTATACGTTTGAATGACATTGTTAGTGATGGGGAGGGGGGGCTCGTTTTGCAAAGACTTGTTCGATCTTCGGACAGAAGTCTATTTAAGAATTAAACTTCCTCTCTAGTGTAATTACGGGCGCATGGTTGCAGTTTGTGTGACAGGCATTTCTGATGACGCGCGGTAAATATTTATGTTTAAAAGCATTAACCCTGGTCTTGAGCACATTCTGGGTATAGAAAGGAAATGGGTGCCCATACACCTGAACACTTACGTATTGTGTTTACCCGCCTGCGCCTGTCAGCACACAGGCTCCGAATAGAGACTGGGCTATCGTCCCGTACGCGTGATCAAAGACTGTGCAGATGCGGAGACGTGCAAGATGAAGTTCTTGTCGTTGAGCACTGCTCATTAGTGCAAAGTATCAGGCCAGGGCAAGATTCAGTAAACCAAATCTAAGGTTCCCTGAGGCGGTGATTGAAGCTAGAGAGCAGGACGATTTGAAAGTTTTATAGGAAATATTCAGGCATCTTGACTGAATTAGTCGGTATTCTTTTGACATATTATAGTATGATACAATGATGTTTCGAATTTCTGTTATTATAATTGTGTATTGATATGATGAGTATTGTCTTTATATTTTTGCTTTTGACCCTGGAATAATAAAATACTACTACTACTACTACTACTACTACTACTACTACTATTACTACTACTACTACTACTACTACTACCACTACTGCACTGCTATCCCTATGGTAACCATGCTAACATGTCCTCTTTAACCCTCTTTAAAATTTTCATTAAAAATCAGAATATGACAGCAGTACCACCTAGTAAATAACCATGGTGTACCCACAGAAAGTTCAAGAGGACTCCAGCTTGCAGCAAAAATTTGTTGTTTTTTTTTCATTCTCAAAGACAAACACAAGTGAATTTTAACCCACTGGATCATAACATGTTGTAAATCAGTTGTTTATATTAGCATGGGGTGAAGCCTCAAGCGTTCTCCAGTGGTTCAGGATGATCCGTTTGATAGGAGGAAGATGCGGGATTGAAAGTGGTGGTCAGGAAAAACTTATCTTGTCCAGTGTCCTCAGTTGTTCTGGGTGTCATAGAAGTGTATCTGTATACTGAATCCACTTTTGTTCCAGCATCAAGGAGTATTTGACTGATGACAAAAAAAAAAAAAAATTAAGATACATTTATGTACAGGTTCCATTCCAACTACCAACTATATTATTGTAGGTTTGTGCTAAAAGCACATCCAATGAACCATGAACTAAAGTTGTAGAATAATAAGTTATGCTAATTAGTGGCATTTGATGTTTACATAAGTGCATGCATCTTCAAAACTGCAGGTAGAGATGTCATTCCCACTTGAATTCATAGGTTTGTGCTGTAGGTACATCCAATGAAACAAAACCGAAGTTTAGAATTTAGATACGTGCTTATTAGGGACATTTACACAATTTTAATGTTGAATGCCTGCAAAACGGTCATAAATAGAGGTACCATAATAAGTTCAATTTATTGGTTTGTGGTAAAAGCAGGTCTAATGAACAAAGGAAGTTGTAGCATATAATTTTATGCCAAGAACTTAAAATTCACAAAACTTGTATATTTAAAATTCTCCAATACAATCATAAATAAAAATGCATTCCAACCCATTTGTTATGTTTGTGCTATAGTTGCACCTAATGAACAAAACTTGTAAAATTTTGATTTCTGCAAATGCACAAAATTTAAAAGCTGAATATCTTAAAAGCTTTAAATAGAGGTATTTCAATCCTTCAATCTAAATTTAATGTATTTGTTTGAACTTCAAGTGCTCATAGGCATGAAGGAAGTTCAATATCATTTTACTTTATGCAAGCTTTGAATGCACACAGATTTCTTTCCTAGCTTGCACTTTTTAACAGGGAACATATGAACAATAAATAAAACACTCCACTTGGTGTTAACTTGATATTGAGCAGTAAATTTATTGACATTTTTACACGCCAAGTTACATATATATAATCCTATGTATCAAAATACTAGCAATCAACATTATGTACATTAATTCAGAGGACATAATGCCCATACAGGATAATAGTTATGAGGTCAATGTTGTACAACTGTTCATTTCTATAGCAAAAGCATTAAACACATTATGAGGGTCTAACTTCTCATGTATCACTGGTCTGCTACAAGCAGTTGCCCTAAGGTATACCATCATGAAAGGTCTTATCTACAATTCTCCTAAAAAATGCTTTGAAACTTAGTAAAAGCATAAAGTAGATGACAATTTATATTTGGGTACTTTGAGTGTTAAATAGTTAATGCCCCCCTCCCCCTTGGGCAGGGGGCATAAGTAGATATTGCAACTACACTTTAGTGGACAGTGCAACTACACTCCTCGTCTTAGCTACTTGCCTTGTTTTATCTGCCTACACTATAGAAAAGTTCAGGTGCAACAGTGCAACCTGGGTTAACTCTTTCAGTGCCAAGTTTGAGTCAACAGCTTTTCTTGGCCTACTTTGAGCACAGTGTGCCCAAAGCATGCCAAGGAAAGCTGTTGACCTGGACCATTATATTCTCTGGAACTATAGGTATGTAGGTACTTGAATGGAAGGCCTTTTCACAAGGAATATGAATCTAGAATCCTTATCATAATTGAGCTCTGTTTGTTTGAAGTAGTTCCACTTTATTTACAGTTGGTACTGGAAGAGTTAAACTAAGAACCCCACTGTGAGCACTTCTGGCAAATTTGACAACCCCTGAATTCTGAATTAAGACCAGTTGAAATGCAACCAAATTCCACTTTAACTCTGACTTACAGGCAACAACACTTACTTGCTGCAGAGGATTTGATAAATGTTTGTGAAAAAAAAAAAACATGCTTAAACTATGACCACTTTGGCAGTGATAATTTGTGTTAGTAATTGCAAGGTTCAGCTGTTCAAATAATATTTAGACTCCATTCCACAACATGCTCTAGCTGGTATTCTACTCAGGCTCCATGCTTTTACTCCTGAAATGACCTGTGTATTGGATGGGAGGTATTGAAATGGTTGTTACCAATCAAGATTTAATCTATATTGTTTAATGCAATAAACATGTTTAAAAAAATTTATGTATCATGAAAACCTATAATTACAAACATCAACTTTCGTCAAGAGACCACACGTCTGAAGACCACTTTTTCAGGACATCTCTACTTCTGTAAGAAATTTCCCGGTGTTAAAAGACTACCTGCAGTAAGAAACCACTTTTTGCTGGCAATAAAGATGGTCTAAAATAGCAGGTATGACTGGCTCATTTAAACTCTCGTCAGAAATGACAACTTCCTACTACACAAGACTTGTCATTTGGATCAGCAGCGACCATCCTGGTAAGTTCAGGCTCTCCTTACTGCTAATAATTTCCTGCAATTTATGTACGATTAAATTGACATCTTTGAACTCAAATACATATATTTTGCTGACTCCAAATAAAATAGTTCAGAAACCCCCAAATTAAATTTACTGCACAAAAAGGGGCCCATGTGGCCCCTGAAATTAGGACCATTAAAAGTTACATTAAGGGAAGGGCAAAAATCTTAGCATTTGAGATTCTTTTCTGCTGCCAAACTGAGCAAAACCTACTTAAAAACACAATGTAACAAAATCTCCCTTCAGATTGCAGGGTGACAACAATTTGTGTCATGGTCTGTCCAAGCGCAGTTTTTCCTCGCCCAGGCTGTGCTGCCCTCTGGTGACAAGTCTCAACCTTCTGCCTTACTTACTTGCTCTTCAGTAGCATCTCATTGTAGGGTGCATAAAAATAAATTTCATCAAAGTATGTAACCCAAAGTCACTGATGAATGACTATTGTGAACGATAGCCATTCACACGTAAAAATACCTGCATAAGCATTTGTACCAGTGACTTGGAGTATGACCTACACCATCGGTCAATACAAAATGATGATGGAAACAGAACAAGAACATCAAGATGGTCCTGCCTTTGGCTGATAGGCACCTGGAGAATTATGACTGACCCAAATAAAACTGTATTGGGGTAAAATATCAAAGTATTAAGTTGGCTAGTTTACAACTTGTTCCTGCGAATCCAAATTACAAAAGGAGAAGCCACACTTGGTGCTAAGTCAAGCACAGAATAAGACAAGGGCACTGCAGCAATACTCACTGCAATCCCTCCAAAATACCCCAGTTGTGGAAAAATTTCTTTGAGAACAAGAAAGAGCAGACAGCAGATGATCAACTGCTGAAGTTGATTTTGCAGGCACTTGGTAGTTTCACACAGGTAACTTTGGCTACTTAAATGTCCACACTTTGTGATCGCATCATCACAGTTTGATATCTTTCCTGTCACTGGGCTCAACTGACTGATAAAAATGCCCTGGGCAACAATTGCACATGCTCATGTTAACCATGTGCTCACAATCATAATTGAATTGCCGGAATTTTCAGGCAGGAGCACGATGTAAAATTGCATTTGGTGGCAATGCGTTCAAATTGATTATATTTTGGGTGGCATATGACATCCCTGGGATACACTGGCAAGTGAAGTCCTGGCAGGTTGTCATTTCTTCCTGGTGCACTTTAATTTTCTGCTGTCAATTGATGTGTGAAATTAAAAGGGAATCTATTCAAATTTTATAGAACCAATTTTACAAAAATTAAATTTCTAGATCTACAGTAATCCAATATATACCTTAAAGTAATAATAATGATAATAATGATAATAATAATAATAATAATAATAATAATAATAATAATAATAATAATAATAATAATAATAATAATAACAAATCTGCAACACTGTGACCTCACATTAATTTCTCATGGGGCCCAACCAAACTATTTGCCAGCCCAAAACCATAATATTCCAACCTTGAGCCTGTATTTTTCCGTTTCAAAAAACTAGAAATTCCGTTTCACCAGCCAAAAATTTCCAAATTCCGTTTCAGTAGTTCTCTTTGTATGTAAAATACATTGAGGCAAAACAGCAAATTCCGTTTCAGAAGTGACAAAAACTCATTATTCCGTTCCGTTTCGGTGAAAAACGGAAAAATACAGGCCCTACCAACCAAAGGCTTGACCTGATGGTCACACCCTGGAGAGATGCATGTAAGATGCAGACCCACTGTATAAGCTCTGACTAGTCAGCACAGCTAAAAGCACACATGCAAAAGAAACTTAAGATATAAAGCAGTTAATTATCATGTCCAGTAAGTATGTAGCACACAGATTCCCAAATCAAGATATATAAAGAAAGTTGTGATATTATTTCTCATCATTTTAATTGTATAGTAAATCATCAGTCAAGATATAAAGAACATTGTCACATTATGTCCATCATTTCAATTATATATAAAATCATCATCCCAGTGGGGTAATGCATGTATTTACATGATATGGTAGCAATATTTGCCTGCTTTGCAACCTAAGTGACCTTTCTCATGTGGAGGCCAGCACAGGCTACCTAGCAGGCAACTGCAATGTCATGAGCTTGCATTACTTGGTGTCTGTCTGTTGTGTATTTAATACGTCAAACAAATACGGTTATAACAGTGTGTAGTTATCTTTAACATTTTGTGCAGAAAGCAATCCATCCTAAAATATGCAAATTAACTCTTTCAGTGCCAACCATGTCTTAAGTCGATCTACTTAAGTCAGTCTAGTCTGAACTATCATTAGGATCCAAGATTCGTATTCCTTGTAAAAAGATCTTTCATTCAAGTACCAGTATGCCTATAGTTCCAGAGAGAATACCCCGGTTCAACAGCTTTTCTCGGCACCTATTGGGTGCATTGTGCCCAATGCGGACCAAGAAAAGCTGTTGACTCAGTCCAAAATTTGACACTGAAAGGGTAAATCATTACAACTGTTTTGAAAAAAAAAGTTTTCTCCTTCAAAAGGATTTGTTATGCAGTTTCTAATCTAACTCATGACAGAACTACAGATCTGTTGGACAAATTCACACTCCAATTTTGTCTTTTGAGTTTTCCATCCAGCTTCTTCTCCTGTAGACATTTTTTCTTACAACCAATATATAAGACTGTAGTTGCATAACTCTTATTGAATGCATACATTCATGTCATAACACTCAGTCTGCGAGATAAGGTAATGTATGTATTACACTGTATAAACAAACTATATGTATACAATTCAAAAGTAGTACAAGCAATAATCACAACATACTTGTATTAAAAGTACACAATAACAATAATACAATTTAGCTAAAAGTAAATAAAAATGCAATTTATTTAAAGGCAGATAACAATAATATAATACACTTTTCATTCGTTTTCAATTTTCCCCATAAATTATAGTCACCTTGAATCTCAAAATGAGTTGTCTCTTTTTTTCCCCTAAATATAAAATTTGTTTTTGTTTTTGTTTTTTGTTTTTGTTTTTCCCTAACTACAAAATTCACATCACTGGCACTCTGGAATTGTACCCACCCATTCCAAACAAGTCACATTAAATGCTTAACATTCTGTACATTGTGTCAATCTTTGGACAAAGCCCATGTACTTCAGCAATGTTAGAGAAATATATTCATATCATCCCTCCATTCATTGAAGTACAACAATGTTATCATCTGTAAGCTCAGGCCTCTACTATGAGGGTACTTCTGTCCATTCCCAAGGTGTCCCTGTCCTAGGCTTACTGATAGGTTTTACAAGCATCTACTCTCATGTGAAACACACATGAACATAGCACCACAGTACCTCACATGCTCCCAGATCCCATGCCAAGGAAAGGTGTTGACCTGAGCCAAGTTTCTGTGGATAGGTCTCATCTGCAATTCTCACAGCACATCCTGTGCTGCCTTTTTTTCGACGTCAACAAGCCGATACAGCTCCAGGCTGATACCTTCCCTACCAGACTTGGCTGTTGCCAGCCTGCTCCAAATTGGCCACTCGATAGCCTACGCATCATGTATGTTGACACCACTTCAGAGAAATTATGCTAAAATTGAAAAGGAGGCATTAGCCATTGTATCCATCTGCGAGAAGTTCCACCAATACATATATGGTTTCAATGTTGAAATCCAGTCAGACCACCGACCTCTACAGACCATACTACGGAGGCCACTGGCCCAGGCTTCTCCCCATTTGCAACGCATGATGATCAGGTCGCAGTGTAACCAATTCCGTATAGTTTACGTCCCAGGAAAAGACTTGCACCTTGCCAACACACTTAGTCAAGCCAGTACCGCAGATCAATTCCAATGTGACATGCTAGACGAGGTGGAACTCATGGTACACTCCCTGGTCATAAACCTCAACATTAGTCCATGCGGCCTTGAAAAAAAATGAAAACTGCGACTACAGAAGAAAACCACTTACAAACCCTAGCCCGTTATGTCACTGGCGGTTGGTCCAATTCCCGAAACCCCCTCTCACCTATTATATGCCAATACACGTATTTGAACATCCATTATGGCCTGCATGTAGCAGGCAGCCTCATTTTCTTCGGTGAATGACTCTTCATTCCATCATCACTAAGACTGAAAATGTTCAAAATCATCCATATTTTGACTGAGGGTGAAACCCATCAAAGCTGCACAACTTCATTCAACTGCTTCCCTTGGTGCTGGCTGAGCCTTCATCCTTCCCAAGGAAAACTGTTGAAGACGTCGTCTGCACAGGGATCAGCTATAGATGGCACATGTACAAAGAATTAACAAATGGCACAACTTCAACCACTCAGTGGCAACAGAGTGGTTAAAATCTTAAATGGACTGGGTAATGACACAATAAATGCCTCAACACATTGTTACAGCAAGTGGTCTACATCATGAAGAGACTGACTGTGACAAAACACTGCACAATTTTGTTACACAATTGCTATTTGCTGTAAATTGCAGAATTCGCTGAAGAAAGCAGAGGGAATTCATATCTTTTAAATGCAGTGAATTCCTGACCCTTTATATATAGATACAAATGGGAGAAAGGTTTTAAATCACAAGAGATATATGTAGATATATTGATGATAGAATATCAGAAATTAAAACCATTATTGCCAAATACACAGTAAACTGAGCTCAAAGTCGCAGCTCTCCATCTGTCACTGATATGTCAATACGTCACCCTTTAGTGCTGCATATGCATGTTAAAGTGATCCCCTAGTTGTAACTTTTATATGGAATGGAAAATGGCTATTTGATGTTTCTTGCATATTCACTACTTTACTTGCATACGTTCTTTATTACTGGAGTTTCTACAACTGCAGAGGTGTTAATTTAGCTGTGACTTATTTGTGAAAGGAAACATTTTCCCCCACATATGGCTCTACAATGATACGTTACATGCTGGGTCTTGTGCTCAAAATGCACAGACCGAAAAAGCACTGACCCAATTTTCAATGGATGAAAAAAAAATGAATACATATTCATCCCAGCTCTCACCATTATATCCAGGTCTGTTCATATGAAAAGTAAGACTTCTTCACTGATATGATGGTGAGAGAGTTTTCAAAGTGCCTAACAGGGGGAGTGGCTACCTGGTCCTGGTCAATGGTTCATTACATGAGTGGACTACATTTTGTTGTTGTTGTTGTTGTTTTTAATGATGCCACTTAAAGTCTATATTTGACAACATGGATTTTAAAATTCTGCAGAAATTTTCTTCAGCTAGTAACAATTTGAAAAAGCTGCAGACTGGGCCAAAGAAACCATATCATTCTCATACACTGGTAAGATCCACAATGCCTTTTTTCCACATATTCTATATCAAACAAGGGCCACCTGTTTGGTGTCTCTGCGTCATTATTACCTCTGATGAGTGATCTTACTTACTGCTTGTTCAAAAGATGAAAAAGTTTTTCCCCCGAGTTCTACAGTGGTTTGTGCTTGCTTAACTTTGAACTGTATTCAATTAAAAAAGGGGGAAAGAAAATGAGAACAAGAGGATCATGATGATCCTGTGCTCTGCTGAGTGGAGTATGCTTTTACATTATTGTAACACATGCACTGTAGTCTGTATAGCTATATACATGAACAGTGGTAGCAAAGTTTGATATTTAATTCACAAAAAACAGAAAAATGAAGTGCCACCTGGTGACCAAAATAAGAACCAGAGGCCCCAGGTGACCCTATGTGCAATATCAATGCATTTGGCCCAGTAGTTCTTGAAATTTTTTCTTAATAAATCTATTAAAATTTTCAAAAAAAATATAAAAAAATAGAACAATTATTGCATCATCATCATCTCCTTGGCACGCTTGGTAGAGGTCCACCTGGGGAACATCCAATGCAAAATCAAAACATTCCAAGCACAGCTTTTTGAAAAGAAGTCGAAAATGTAAATACAATAGCCATATATACTATCCAGTGGTAACACTTATCTATAGTCCCAAAGTTTGATTTCCCATGACTTTGTCAGAAATAAACATATATCCATGCCATTTTTCGCAAACTTTCATTGTCTAAAGTCAAATTTTATTCTGATAAAATTTTAAGCAATTCTGTTCTGCCATTCTAAAGAAGCCAAAAATAGCTTTAATACAAACAAAATCATAAAAAAAGAAAAATTGTAGCACCACTTGGTGGCCAATATAAGAACTAGGTGACCCTATGTGTATTTTGGCTTAGTAGTTCAAGATGATTTTTTTCTCCAAAAAATTAATAAAATAAATTATAAAAAACATTGTTGCATCACCATCTCCTTAGCAATCTTCGTCGAGGTCCATCTTGAGAACACCCCTTTGCCAAATCAAAACATTCCAAGCACCGCTTTTTGAAAAGTCAAAAATATAAATACAATAGCCATATACTACATGTATATAGTGGTAACACTTACGTATGGTTGCAAAGTTTGAATCCCATAATTTCATCAAAAATTAACATACAAATATCATTTTTGGCAAACTTTCACTGTCTAAAGTCAAATTACATTCTGATAAAATTTTAAGCAATTCTGTTCATCCCTTCTGGAGAAGAAGTCTCAAATAGCCTTATAGCCTTGACACACATTCATAAAGATAGGAAAAAAAAAAAAAAGAAAAAAAGAAAAGCATCACTACCTGGTGGCCAAAATAAGAACTAGGTAACCCCAGGTGACTCTATGTGCAACATCAAAGCAATCAGCCAAGTAGTTCTTGAGATGAAGAAATTTTTTTTTTTTTTTTAATTAATTAAAAAATTCATAAAAAATAGAAAAATCATTGCATCATTATCTCCTGTGCAAACTTGGTAAAGGTCCACCTGGGAAAGATCCATGTGGAAAATCAGAACATTTCATACAGTGGTTTTTGAGAGGTCGAAAATGTAAAAAGTCTAATGACGGACGTCTCCTTTGAAACTTGTATAAACAGGTAAATAGTAATGCAATTTTTAGCACCATAAAGTTGACTAGAGGTGTTATGAGGTAAAGTGTACTAAGGTATTAGCTGAAAGCCACCTCTTCCACTATACTGGATAAAGATTGAAAAGTAAGAAGTCCTGCAAAAAGTGAGTATGATCATGGTTTTTCGACTTAAGACGGATTAGAGAAAATTCTCTAGGTGGGTTAAGTCTACTTACCCCAGGTGCTTTCCCTCTTACCACTCTAAACACTTTGAGAATTACACTTTGTCATTTCAAGCTCCATCTTGACATAGTTTGACTAATGTTCTTGAGTTAGTGTTGTATTTATTACATATTTGGTCATATCTCTGGAAACATTTCAACAGAGTGTTGTGTAGTTGTTGTTTTTTATAACCTTTGTTTGTAGTTTTTGCAACGAAGTTCTGACTCTATTGACGATATCCCTAAAAAGTGTGGTGTTTCTAGCAATACATATCACTTGTCCCATACAAACTCCACATGCTTGTTTCTCTGGAGTGTTTCCTGTCAGATCAGGGTATGAGATATCAAATTTGAACTGGTCTCTCTTGTCAAATACTTTTGTTACATACTGGTCGTTCTTTATTTCTATATCCAGATCAAGGAAAGTAGCGTTTGCATCACTTTCATTTTCCAGATTTAATATTAATTCTTTGGGATATATGTTTTTCCAATTTCCCTTTATTTCATCTCCATTGTTTAAAGCACACAGATCATCTATAAATCTTCTTGTGTGAGAATATGATCTTCTTGCAGCTGTAAAGTTTGTTTTTGCCAATTCTTCCATCCATTTTGATTCACAATAATGTAAACAAAGGCTGGCAATATATGGGGATGGATCTGTTCCCATTGGTATGCCTACTAATTGTTGATAGACTCGGGTTCCAAAACAAAAGTATGCATTGTTGATAATGTATTCTATCATTTGAGCACACTCTTGCTTCGTGTAAGATATTCCTTTGTTCTTACCTTTATCAAATTTAGCCTCAGCACCACATATTTTAATATACTGACATGTGCCACCTTTAAAGGCTTTATTCAACATTGAAATTAACACGTTGAATAAGTCTGTCAAGTTGATCTTTGTATACAATGTTGAGAAATCAAAGGTATGAATTAATTTGGCACCATTCTTATTGTTGATTTTGTCAATGTCTAGTAGAATATCACTTGTGCTATCTGTAATCCTCATTCTATTCACTCTCACTTTTGCAGTAGTTAGTATGTGAATTTTTGACAAGTTTGAGAACTTCGTTGAGTTGTTTGGCAACTTGTTTCGAAACACATTTCTTTGCTGGAATGATGAACCTGGATTATGTACCGACGATGGACACAAATGGATTACAATAGCTCTGCTGACTGACAAGTCAGCAGAGCTAAAAATGAGTATTTTGATTTATGAGTCAGTGCAAAATAAAAAAAAAATTAATGTAAGATACAGGGCCAGAATTTTGGCGAGCATCCGAGAATCTATTCTCGTAAAGATTCTCCTGAACTTGTCTTTCTTTAAAAAGAAAACTAACTGACAAAAAGCCAAATAGATTCCTCGCAAAATTTTGTGAAATTCTGGCCCTGATACAAATGACAAGTTTTTTCATACTGATTTTACTTATAATTCCTGAAGCAATTCAGCTAATTGTGGTTTTTACAGCATGACTTCCCAGGCAATGTCAAAACTGTTCACCAAAGCCCTTATCAATTTGCATGGAATGATTTCATCAAGATCACTGCAGAATGTTGGAAAAGAGATTCACACCAAGGTCTGCTGGTGACCTTCTCAAGCTTAATATTCTAAATGATGAGGTATGATTCTGAAGTGGGTAAACAGTAGTTTTCTAAAGATAAACTGGTAATGTGTGTCATGTCTAACTTAGCTACCTCAGGAGAAATACACTTGTGTAGAATAAGAAATGTCCCTTACATATACACTGGATGTAGCAATGCATGCAGTGAGATCAAAATTGAAGACAGTTAGGACATGAGACATAGAGAAACACAACTATCATGAATATGTAAACTCAACTGAATATAAGAATAAATACAGCATAATGAAACAAATAAAGCCTCAAATACTGATATTCTGGCCACTAATTTAATAATGGAGCATGCCTCAATTTCTGACCCCTCAGTAACATACAGAAAAATACTAAACCATTTTGAAAATCTGTACCTCATAATGGGCTTTATGCAGTGAAAATACCAAGCAGGCTACATAATGACTTGTATGTATGTCAATGATTCCCAGAGCACATTCTTACATATAGTTTCAGTGATTAAAGTTTGTACATTTCATATTTCAGTAATATAAAAGCATCAATTTATTATCACATCTTGACAGATGAGCAAGTTAAGTTTTCTCCATACTGTTTCCATGGTTACATAAATGCAAATACCCAACATAGCTTCCAGCATTGAGAGCCCTCTGGTGGTCAAACGTGACACTGTAATGGATTTCTTTCACACTGAATCGTCTGTTTTCAAATAACAAACTCAAGATTACCATCCAGTTTTCCCTCAACATGAGCACACCAAAACATGCAGATTTTCCGTCAGCAAGCCATGCCTGCCTCCTCATGCATAACAAACTGATGTCTGTCCCAGAAATGTAAACTGCCATATAAGAATGCATTCCTCAAATTTACACCACTGTTTCTTTTTCTAGCAGAACAATGGATTTCTGGGATGAATGGTCTTCTGTCTGCTGTGGCAGTGCTGCATGGATATCAGTCAAGGACTGGGGTTGAGACTCTGTGGGGTGAAGGTCATTCTCAGGGTGGGAGTCTTTGTTCTTGAAGTGGTAGCACACTGGAATGATAATGAGCATAAGTCCTGAGAGCAAGATGAAAGCCCCGGCCACGTAAAATGTTGCATCATATGAACCGGTCTTGTCCGAAATCCATCCTGAAATAACAATAATAAAATAATCATCTATGATATAACAATATCTTTCCAATCAAATGCAATGATAGTAAAATCCACTGAATTACAACTTGATGAAGACCACAGTCATTTGATATATCATCTGCCTTTCTCCTTCTCATATCTTTATGGATCTACAAGTTCTTTTTTGATGAAAGATACTCATCTGTCATTTATAACCAAACAAATAATTACCTATATACATTGACATACACATATTAACAATTGGACTTCACTTCATTAACAGATTTCAAATACCTGGTTAAAATAATCATAGTTATAACAAATATATCATGCATTTATAAAATTATGTAAATTTATTTGACGTTTGTCTGCTAAGCCATAATTTTTTTCTTGATATGACTTTCCTGCTATACTGGTCCCCACCACTAACGAGAAACCTTTTTGTTGGGGGGGGGGGGGAGGATGGGAGGGGGGAGGGGAAGGTTGAATATTTCGATTTAATTCTCATGAGCTTAATGCACTGTATGACACAGTAAAACCAAGCCCATGAAACACTGTCACAATGTTTATGGCCTGCATGCATGACAACCAAAACCATCATTATGGTACCAGAGACCTGCAGACTGTGTGGTCCACCCAGCAGGACATCAGGATGTGTGCATCTCCTCACATCACCCAGTGACAGGTGTACTTGTTGACAAGGTCACATGAGCAACAAAGGATGCTATTAATGATTGAAAATACATGCCCTCACTTGGAAAACTTGCATCAAATGTCAGTCAATTTATTGAAATCCATCAAAAGACTGGTTTACATGACTGGGTATCCACTCAAATGCACCAAAGTGATGAATACAGGAAATAGCCTCTGCTATAACTGATTAAAGATTCAGTTAAACAAGCCCAGAACACAGCATCTCCATTAAAAGAACTTTAAAAAAAAATCACACTGAAGTAAATAATGCCAATTTAAATGACATTGAATAATTAGGCCTGTACTCTCTGTTATGATGATGGAGGCTGGTGCATTTACAGTAAAACCTCCTGTATGTGGCCACTCCTTCAGTCAAGAAAATGTGGCCATGCACATGACAGTACGTAGCACTGTGTAGGACTTCATAAATTAACTCTTTCAGTGCAAATCACATCTTAGTGGATCTACTAAAGCCAAATTAGTCTCAATTATCATTATAGGATCTCAGATTCATATTCCTCGTAAAAAGACCTTTCATTCAAGTACCAGCATGCCTATAGTTCCAGAGAAAAGCTATTGACTCAGTCCAAAATTTGACACTTTAAGAGTTAAAGTAACATAGATTGTCCTGTATACAAACCTTCTTCAACAACTGAGACCACAAGCAGTCATATGTCAAATGACATCTGCTCCAGTGTTTCCCCTTACCTCCCATTGACAGAACAAATATACTGAGTGGCAAATTAATCCCTTTCCTGGTCAAAGTATGAATGAGTCAATAGCTTTACTTGGACTGGGCACAATGTGCCCACCCTGTACCAAGGAAAGCTGTTGACTCATTCTTACTTAATTAGTACAGTAAAAACTCGTTATTATGACACCATCTGTTCCCTTAGAAATGTGTCAGATAATTGAATATGTCAGATAACTGAATCAAACAACAACAAAAATGAACTTTTGCCATTCAAAACTTTATTATAATGAATATGTCGGATACCTGAGTGTCGTTATAATGAGGTTTCACTGTATACCATCATGGTTGGTCTTTGCTACAGTTCTCAGGAAATTCACCTCCCATTAACATGAAATTTAAGTAAATACATAAAAGCAGACAACAACTTGCATCCAGGCACTTCTGGGCAATCTGAGCAGGGAAGAGTGTACAAGAGACCTGGTACAAGCTGCAGGGTAACAGATCCTTGGCATTGGCATTCTTCGAATTCAAGTGGGCTGGCTTTCCCAAATATAGATGAAGAAAAGCAGCCGCCCTCACAAAAAAGCATGTCTGCAAATTTAAGGCTGCAAAACATGC
Source organism: Hermodice carunculata (assembly GCA_964020975.1). Taxonomy (NCBI): domain Eukaryota; kingdom Metazoa; phylum Annelida; class Polychaeta; order Eunicida; family Amphinomidae; genus Hermodice; species Hermodice carunculata. The sequence goes on along the minus strand of OZ026613.1, from coordinate 71,853,385 downwards.
ATGATGGTTTTCCACTGATGACACAACCTGTTCATAAATTAATTGGGCTGTTGATGCCTGGAATTTCCTAAAATTTTTGCATCACATGTGATAACAATGGTTAATTAAAGTATAGATTTAGACATTGGCTGACACTGCATTAAATTGTTTACGAGTGCAGAGAGAATGGATTGTGGTATTTTTTATTTTTTGTTCAGAATACAGGTATGGAGATGTGGCACTGAGGCACCTGTTTGTATAATAATGGGTTGAGGCTCAGTGCTTTTCCCATACCTGAGAAATCTGTTAACTCACTCTTATTTTAACCAGAAAGAACTTTAAGTCTGAGAGACATCTTAATTTTTAGGGGTATGAATTTCATGCATTTCTGTTTTATGAATCTTAATCATTTCAGGTACATATACTTTTCTTTCTTTTAGAGATTTTTAGCAACATTAAACTTATATTTCAATAAATGTATCTTTTACTTTTATTTTTTAATTTATTTACTTTTTTTTTCAGTTGCATACTAAATTCTTATTGTCTTAGTTCACTCTCCAATGATAAGCATGCATAGATTCACACATCAATGTGAATTTTCATAGAAACTGCACACAGATATGAACATCAACAGGAACAGTGCATCTACACTTTCCTGGGCCCCGACACAGGGCAAGGGTCATCTAACCCTAGGGTGTCCCTTCTGGTCAACCCAACATAAATATTTCGCACCAAACCATGTCAAAATCAGAGTGAGATCACTGGGCAGGGGATTTCCATTCTGGACCCATTACAGCCAATGGAAACCAGATTCAGATTATGACAAACATACTGTTGTATTATGTCATAGTGCTGCTGAAACGTAAACACAAACCCACGTGTAATGTAACTATAACAGCACGATACTTGGGTATCAACAGATTTTAACGGTTCCTGACGAGATACACACAGTATCGAAACCGGTCGAACCTGCGTTTGCATTCAACGGCCACTTGCCTAGTCTTGCTCATATCTTTACTTTTATATTTGTTTTGCAATATTGGCAGAATGATCAAATATACTACAAAGAAATAAAGTAAACATACAGCAACCATATACTCTTTTATACCTTTTATGGCACGTTTTATTTTTTTTTTGTAAATATTATGCGTCCTAGAAGTCACAGCATAGTGATGATACAGGCAACTTGCGTCAATTTGCTTGAAGAACCACCAAGGGTGCCACAAATGACCAGCAAAACAGTAACAGCACTTTGAGCACATGTGCAGTAGTGATCGAGTGCAGTCACAATGAAAAGGTCACGGAGATCAAACGCCTCAGCCTCATATTAATATTAGGTAATACCACAGAACATGAAGTTGCGTAACATAATTGTCCACATATTTGAACCATGATGACCTCTGACCTGGAGCTATCATACCATGTATTAGTCTTCCATGATCATTTCTTTACAAATGAAACAAAACCCCTTTTCAAGACCACCTCTCTATACAAGGCATATCAAGAGTCCTAACTCCTATGTACTTCAGGTTTATATGAAAATTGAGTGATTTATGCTGTTAAAAATGGTGCTAATAAAGGGATCAGAGATAGTTGTTCGGGGATGTAAGGCTATAGTCATTTGACAAGATGGCAACAGGACAGCCTATACAATGGCTCAGAGCAGAGCTGAACCCAGCTGAACTCTTTCAGTACCAAGCTGTACACCTGCATCATTCTCGTGGTCTCTGCAACTACAGTGCTCCCTCTTTATATCACCCCTCATTTCAAGGTTGTTTCTGATATTACACAGTGGGTACCATGGCTCCCACTGAAATATTTTTCCCATTACTTCTACGTTAGAAGTCCCTCTGTTATTTAAGGCAGTTTTGCTATAACACTGTATACTCTGTGGATCCCAACACCAGCATTATACAGAGGAAGCACTGTATACACATGTGGTACTTGAATGAAAAGTTGGTTTTTGCCAACAAAGGATATGAATCTAGCATTATAAAGTCAATTCAGAGCACATACATTTTTGTTTAAACTAATAAACAATGAAACAGTTACCTTATAGTATACATATACAGTGGTACCTGCTGTATGTGGCCACCCTTTCTGCCAAGAAAAAGTGGCCACATGCAGCAGGTGACCTGTCACCGCAGGTAAAGTTTACAAAGAAATTGACTCCAATGTCTCAGCCTAGTGACCACAAAAAGCAATGTGGCTGCTCATGGCAGTGGTTGCATACAGCAGGTACCACTGTATATGCCTACGAGTGACACAGATACTTAACCTAGTGACCTAGTTTTACTGATATTTTGCCGAGGAACATTCCTGCCAAGCTTAAAGTGGATCTGATGTACAGTTTTGGAGAAAATTACATTAAACATACACTAGTATTCTAACATTATACAAAGACTGGACAAGTGTTACAGCAAGCACAGGATGTCCCTTTTTTAAATACGAGCCAAAAGTCACCAGACCAGTTTCGATCATGAAAGATCTCATCAGTCGCTGATCTGTATAAATGGATCAGGCATGCCTTTATATACCACATGGTACGTACTAAGACCTTGGTAATTAACTTTTTTCCATCATAAGCCTGGCATTGGCATGGAAACTTTAATGCCAAAGTTCATTATAGCAGTGGAGAACATAGATTAATTAATCCTGCAAGTTTAGATCAAACATTAGGCCAACGATTCAGTAGTTCAAGGCCCAAAGGCACTTTGACTTTCATTTTAGGATTAAATTCAGGATCAGATTAAACTCTTTGTGAATATGGCCCCTGTTGTCCAAATCGAAGATCATGGGGGTACCCAGAAGTGTTCCTTATAATGGAACTTTGAAGAAGTCAGCCAAACACTTTCAAAGATGCAAATTTTTCAATATTTTCCCCCAAAAGAACATGAGAATTCATGAAAAAATCATAAAATCATTGGAGCATGACCTTTTAAAAAAACTTGGCAGATCAACCTTAGGTACATCCCCACCAAGTTCAAAGCGGATCCAGTCCGTTCTGCTCTTTTTGAGAGGAACTTGAAAATATTAAATTGTTGAAAGATATATGACAATGAATGGAACACCCCCTTAAGATAAAAGCAGCTGACTGACAAGTCAGCTGAAGTAAATATAACCTTAAGTCACTACGAAGCCTGTGGTCTCTCCTGACAAGGGTTTTCAATCAGTTTTTGCTGTATTGACACTTTCTCCTCAATGATTTCTCTCAGCCATCAATGAAAATTTTACTGTACTAGTAGTATGGAAGTTTGCATGATGCACTTTGGTCCATGTACCCTGGAAACAAATGTGATGCACTGTTCCTCTTACATTCTCTATGGAGACCAACTGCAGTAAACGTGGTAAAAGCACACAACATACATTATTGAAAACAAGCGGGACGAATCATGTTTTTTTGATGCACAGATCAATTTTTATATTGTGTTGGGAATTACATGCACAGAATTATTCTGTCAATCAATCCACTTTACTTTTATGCTAGTAATTCCCAGCAAAGGTGTTCATACACTCCACTGGTTACATCCTTTTGTTTCCTGATATATAATGCATGCAGTCTTTATTCCTGAATATGGATCCATGTAGTGGGGTCATCAGAAGAGGAACTTCCAACATCGTGCAAGTGGCACTTGGTTTTGACTGCAGAGGGCGGGTGGGTCTCTGTTGTTACATTTTAAGCACCAGAGCCATGCTCGGGGGGGGGGGGGGGGGGGATTGAACATTTGACCAGCATTCAAAATGCCTCTCCTAAGTTTCTAGCTGGGGACACCATAACACTCCCCACTTTTTCTTCAGTGCCCATTTCAGCAGGGCATCATGTGATCAATAAAATGCAGTGGTGATGGCACATACTTCCACTGATGATTACTACAAATTTACTACCCAATCTAGCCTGGTCCTGTCACTAAAAAAAGTAAAATGATGCCACACTGAAGTTTTTGGTTGACAGATGAACAGACTGATGGATGGACTGACGAAGGGAAAGTAAGTGCTTGGTGTCGCCAACAGCTATTGCTGAATGAGACAAGTACCACATTATCCCTATTTGGTGCCCCTCCTCCTTTAAGTGCCCCCTCACTTTTCTGGCTAAGAAAAGGGTCATAGTTTAGACATTTTTAGCAAAATTTCTGTTTTTTACCCTGTTGTATGCCAAAAACAGCTCGGTTATTGGGACAAATTTGCTGTAAATTTCCTAAGCACCCAGGGCGCTTAATCAGGATAATATGGTATAGTAATTTGACATACTTTGTTTCATGAGTAACATAGAAATTCATGCATTACATAATTTAAGTCAAAATAAAGGCACTGATTCACTGACTATAAAGTAACTACAGTGGTCCCTGTCTAGAGTGACCATTTCAAGGTGACCACGTTGCCAAGATATTCTACTCCATACTTTCATGTTATTTATACCTCTGAACACAGACCACAAAATTTGGGAATCCTAAGGCAAAGGTCTTTCAAGCCAGAAATCACTGTAAAACAGATCCTTCTAACCCTGCATGCCTACCATAGAATGGATTTTTCCACCTTCTTTCTTCTCCTACTGTGTGTGTCCCAAAAATGCAGGCACTTGACAATATGTGTATCAACTGGAGCTGAGCATAGCTTACCTATACATTCATTTATTGTATGTGTGTGTATGCACACAGACACAGACACACATGTGTCACTGTATGTGTGTCCATATATTTATATTTATGTGGAACCACAGACAGCCTTCTGCGCCCATTAAATTTCCCCTCACTTTCCTTTTTACTGCTCAGTCAGTGGTCTCTCAAAAGAGGGACTACTTTACATGTATATGACAGGACGACTGGGCAGGTGTTATGATTCAAGAACACATTGGTCTATGAAAATCAGTGTTAATGCACACACTCCTTGCATGTGAAAATAATTTTTTTCACCCTGGGGCATAAAATTTCACTAGAAGTCTCTGTATCCCAAAATGCACCTAATATAAACAACTGATTTACAACATGTTATGATCCAGTGGGTTAAAATTCACTTGTGTTTGTCTTTGAGACTGAAAAAAAAAACCAACAAAAAGAAAATTTGCTTGAAAGCATATCTGTCTGTGTGCCTTCAAAAGTCGTAAATATTAAATGCTACACCTTTTGTCCTTTGGTACTTCACATTCCATTAAGCTAATGGCTGGATGAAAATGTCAGTCCAAATGACCTTGACCTTTGACCTTTAGAGGTCACATGTAAATTGGAAAAATATACAGTGTTACAATATCTACAATTTAAGCCCAACATGAACCAAATCAGATGAAAATTGACCAAGTTATGACTAGATGAAACTTTCAAAGGGGTGAATGACTTTGACTTTTGACCTCTAAAGGTTACATGTTAATTACAAAAAATGTACAGTTTTGCAATACCTACCATTTGAGCACAAAATGATTAGAATTGGATGAAAACTGGCTGAATTATGACTGGATGAACATTTCATGGGTCCAAAGAACCTTGACCTTTGCCCTTTAGAGGTCACATGTAAATTACAAAAATGTGCAGTGTTACAATAGCTACAATTTGAGCTTAACATAATCAAAATTGGATAAAAATTGACCAATTTCTGGCTAGATGAAAATTTGAAAGGTCCAAATGACCTTGATCTTTGACCTTTAGAGGTCACATATAAATTACAAAAATGTGCAGTGTTACAAACATATTAATTGAAGTGGGATTGGTTATAATACCACCTGTGCCTATAATAGTTTTGGTGATATTCAAAATTTAAATTCCTAATTTGCATAATTTTCAAAACCGTTAAACATCTTTACAAAAACTCAGAAGTATAATCATGCCAAGTTTGGAGTTTCTACGTATAATACTTTTCAAATGAAATGTCACACAAATTTGCCTGGAAAGAGAGAAGGAAGGAAGGAAGGAAGGAATGAAGGACAAAAGGAAGGAAGAAAGAAAGAAAGAGAGAAAGAAAGAAAGAAAGAAAGAAAGAAAGAAAGAAAGAAAGAAAGAAAGAAAGAAAGAAAGAAAGAAAGAAAGAAAGAAAGAAAGAAAGAAAGACAATGTCTGTGTTGGCACACAGACATAATGACTGGTCTATGAAAGCACATTCAATATAGCTCCCTTTGTCCCAGATAATCAGTTACAAATAGCCACTGCCACTGAGAACAAACCATTGCTGCAATTAAATTGCACTTTTTGTTATTTTGAGAGATAATATTTATTTCCGAATACAAGTGGTACATTTTCAACATTAGACCCCTAATAACTTTAACTCTCTTGAAAGATCACATTTGCATCTGCAGAAAAAGACAGCAGGTAGTCTTGATAGATTTGAAGGTAAATGCACACAGTCACTCTGAAGAATCATACATCTTCATTTGCACTGAAATGATTCACCGAAGCTCTCAGGGTATATAAACTGGAGACTCAATTAGGCTAAATCCTATTATACATGAGTCAACCCAGCTGCACAAAAAAAAGTGGCCAATGTAAGCCGTACAAGGTCTGAAAAATATGGGGAAAAGCTGTGGACAGCCTAGAGGCACAGCATTCCACATCAACTTCACTTATGTCTTTCCCTATAACTATTGTTTCCACTGCATCTTCCCTGTACACAGTCTGCGAGATCTCACCAGCCAGACCATCTCATTTCTATATATGGGCTAAAAAATTGCAATAGTTTTGCATTAAAAACAATCGTTGTAATTCTACCCATGGTTCTCAACCATTCCTCCCCCTTTGACTAAAAATGACCTGGTGCTCAGTTTTTGTCACTCTGCCTTTGAAGATGAAGGGCATTGTCCATACGTCTGCCATCCATCTGTCTGTCTGTCAAAAATTACCATTCTAACTCTGGCCACATAAACTTCATATGAGCGAAACATCTTAATATTGTTTGAGAAGCCTATTGAAGGCCAAGGTCCTATCTTTATATTTGACCCAACTTCTAAATTGCCTCCAAAGCAGACCCGAGCTGCGTATTTTGTCTGCTCCGCTGGGCATGGAACTTGGTCTGCTTTGCGGGCAAAAGGTCGATGCATAAAATAACATTACCACTCTTATGGTGCCTTTCAATATGTCCGTAATGTGTCCACATCTGTGTGCCTATTGACAGCGCATAAAAATATAGTGAAAACTCATTATAATGACACCATCTGTTCCCTAAGAAATGTGTCAGATAACTGAATATGTCAGATAAATGAGTCAAATAACAAAGAAAAATAAAACCTTTTCCCATGAAAATTTGTCATTATACAGAATATGTTGGCTATCTGAGTGTCGTTATATTAGGTTTCATTGTACGAGAGACGTGCGCAGGGGCTTGAACATCTCGCCAGCCTGCAAAGTTTTTTCTGCAACACTTATTCAAGCATGATGTGAACAATGAAGTGTGACAGTGATGGTACAAATCTGTAGGGACCATTTCATTTACTCAAGTATGAAAGCCCTATCTACTTTGAAATGTATGAAAGCCCTAACTAATCTAGTTTGCGAGATAATCCCCCCAAGTTTTTCTACAGTGCTCATTCAAGCATGATGTGACCAATGAAGTGTGACAGCAATGGTACAAATCTGTAGTGACAATCACTTTAAATCATTTACATGAAAGCTCTACCTAGTGTAGTAAGTGAAATAATATCACTCCAAAGTTTTTTATTGACGGACGGACACTGGAATAAACAGGTAAATAGTGGACGGAAAGTGAGTGCCGAGTGTTGTGAACAGCTTATACTGACGAGACAAAAAATTAATGGGATTCAACATACCCCTTCTGTAAGCACGTAAAATTATCCAGGGGCATGGGTACAACATTTCCATCCATACTGATCATGCAACTTCAGACTGATAGTTCACAGATACAGACAGCGCAAAATCTAAGAATCACATCACAAAAAGAGACACATACATAAAAACACAATTTATATGGAAATGAAATTTGCACATGTATACAGACATGCAAATGCATGCGGACATCATATGAACATATGGAAAGGCACCTTAATCTTGAATGAATGCAGCTGGCCACCTGAATTTACCTGACTCAAGTATCTTTGAGGGTTTTAGAAGTCCACTGATGGTCAAGGTCATATCTCTACATTTGACTTGCTTTAACAAGTTAAATATCATGGACCAATGACCAACAACCTTACTGCTCAAACCCTTGAATGGGTGAAGCCAGCTATCTGAATTTTGCAACAGCCAAGCATTTATGAATGTTTCAGATGTATCGAAGGTCAAGTTCATATCTCTATATTCCACCTGTTTTTAGAGGTCAACGGGTCAGAGGTCGAGATCAATGGCACTACCACTTCAATGGCATTACCACTTCTAACTTTTGAACGAATGCTGCAGTCATCTGCATTTTGCATGAGATATGCATGCAGTGGAGTGTTTCAGAGGCTTATTGAAGGTCAAGGTAATATCTGCATATTTGACCTGTTTTTCAAAGGTCAAAAGTCACCAATCAACAACCTTGTGACTCTAGTTCATCAACTTACAAGAGGGATTAGTACAAGGCACTGTCCTGTTTCCCAATTGCATTTCTTCCGAAATAACTAGACATACCTTCAACGCAAGCATTGACTCAAGGGTTCACCATTTGCTCAAATTAAGTCATGCTGACACCAAAATCTAAACAGTTCATCTTGGCATGCTAGATAGGCATACTACCAAATTTGAGCAAAATACATAGAGGCATTCTGTAGATATCGAGGTAATGAGCATGTGCACATCCTGACAGACGGACGGACAACCCGAAAACACAAAGGGTCCCCCCAATGGGGCGGACTCTTAAAAATATGTTTAAACCAACTCTTGAACAAACACAGCCAGCCACCTGAATTTTCCACAAGCCAAGCATCTTGCTGTGTTTCAGAATCTTATCAAAGGTCAAGGTCATACCTATATTCAACTCATTTTTCAGAGGTCAAAGGTCACTGGTCATATCTGTCAAAGTAATACTGCTGTATACATATATCTGGAAATTGGTGTCTTTCAGGACCATTATTACTATGATACATGAACAGGAAATAACATGTGTTTTCATTTGGGGCTGTGACATTTGACTGAGTAACCTTGAAAGGTCAAATCAAAGTCATCAGGATTTTGTTGGCTGGTATCTGGACAACGGGGCATTTCAGGACCATGGTTATGCATATGAACATGAAATGATGCATGCCTTCATTTGAAACTGCCACATTTGACCTAAAGTGGCAATGAAAGGTCACATCAAGGTCAGGCACATAATATTAGCCTATATGTGGAAAATGATGAATTTGGAGACCATTGTGATCATTAAAAATTAATAGAAAATGACCTACATGCTTTAATTTGGAGCTGTCACATTTGACTTTGAGTGATCTTCACATGTAAAATCAAAGTCAGTATTAATTTCTAGATTACGAACTTGCTGGGAGGGTAATTGCAGTGGACTGAGGGTGCCACAGTATACTAAGTGCTGTGCTAATATTTTCCTTAGTTGGAGTAGGTTGGGCATTAAGGGAAATGTTTCTGCAAATGCAAAGCAGATGATACTGAAATTATCTGGGGCTGTCATTCTGCCTAAAAGTGTTATTGCCTCCCTGAAGCACTATTTGACACCTCTTCACCAGTCTTCTCTGCTTAACCCTTTCCCCTTGAATTAAGACTGAGGCAACTAACAGCTTTCCTTGACTACAATTGGGTGTTAAGCACCCAACTCTAGCCAATAATGACCTTGCAAATAGAAAAATTGTTGTCCTGGGGCATGTTAGCTTGATCATGTTGAAAGGTCTCATCTGCAAGTCCCATTTAAATTGTTTTTCATTAGCCCCCCTCCCCCCCCCCCCCCCCGCATTAACTGTTTGTTTCTCCTAATGCAACAGACCCATCTCAAAACCCCTCTAACGACCCCCTATTAACTTACTTCTGACCAAACAAAAACAAAAAAATAAAATAAATAAAATAAAAACACCTACATACAAAAAAAATGTGGAATCTTTAACAAAGAATACATATCAACCCACTCAAAATGGCCAGCCTTAAAAAAAAAAAAAAAAAAAAAAGATATGCCTACCTACCTGGCCCCCCCAAATTTTGGTCTGTTAGGAGAAACACATAATATGTATATAGTGTTTTTTGCCTTACTGTTGAAATTTGTCTGAGACACTGATGATCATTGGTAACCAGGTGGTTTAACTCTTTCACCACTGCATTTCTTCCAAGGTCAACCTCCAACTGCTTAATTTCTAAGCATATTTTTCCACTATAACAGTATTTTCACTTATTTGATACATTTTGTATAGATCTAAAAAAGTTCTCATGGTATTTATTTCAACCTGTCAGCACTAGCAATATACATCATGGTTTTTATTTTGCAAGGTCATTTTCAAGCTCAAAGGACACAAAATTTAGCAGCTATCTTGGAAGCAAGAGATGTATCTGATGCTGCCATTTATTCCCTCTAAAAATTGATTCATTTTTTGTTCCTTTTGAAATCAATCATACATATTTATAGTAAATACAATAAATAAAGGTACACAATATTATTTCAACATTGTTTTTCACTTGTGTTATATGGGACTTTATGCCAACCGTGTCAGTTTATACAGGCAAGCTGCAGGTTACAAACCCTTTCTTTTCATACAAACCAACAGTTCATGTCTAAATATGTTTAAAATATGTCTAAATATGTTTAAAACAAATTCATGTCAAATCTTCTAAAAAGTACAAGTTGCATACATCTTGTGCCTTTTAGTAAGGTCAGTTTCACAGTCAGAAGTCATTTTAAAGGTCATTTAACTCATTCCATGCCAGTCCCTGATATTTACGTATATTTACTTAGATTTAAGACGACAATAGCATATTTAAATTCTTCATGAAAAGAGCTTTCATTCAAGTACCAACATGTCTATAGTCCTAAGTCAGTGGTTCTGGCACTGCCTGGCAAGTCATGCTACAGCTGCCGCAAGGGCAGCTGCATCATGACTTGCCAGGCAGTGCAAGAACCACTGACCAAGGCCTGTGACTATAGTATGGAATGAGTTAGATGTCACATAATTTGGAGGCCATCTTGGAATTTGACTACAGTCACATCCTGTGGCCTGCGGACAATAATATTTGACTACAGTCACTTCCCCAGGTGAAAAGAGTAAAGGAAGATGGGGTTAATGATGCAAAATGCAACCTGAAAAAAAGAAGACGTACACATGACAAAAATAAAGCCACGAAACAGGCTTTTGCCACCATCCCCCCCCCCCCCCCCCATATCACTCCTATGATCATACATGTAACATGGGTATGATGTCTGTGGGATGTTTGCTTTGTGAATCCTCTAGCACCGTTCCCACACAGGCCATGCAGATGAGTATAATGCTGACTGTTCAAATACATCTGTTCAAGTATATAGTTGTATGCCCACCCATAACTTTGTCTATTTCACTGATTAGACAGCAGATGCACTTTAATACCAGCAGACACACTCCGCTACCAAAACAAACACCTGCATCTCCTATATGTGTACTCCAAGGGTCCTGCACCAATTTGGCTTTCCCAAAATATTGTGATATTTGGAGTAACAGTTATTATCATGTCTTCCTGGTGGCCTCTTTGCCAAATCCTCAGCAGCCTATGTAACACATGGAGATATTGGTCAAAAGTCTCAGCAGTTTTGGGCAGTCCATTAATTAAAACTACTGGCATAATAAAGTTGTAACCAATAGAAATTTATCCAACCCTTGATTCAGCCAGCATAGTATGTGACCCATAAAAGTTGTTAAAATAGAAGAAAAAGCGTGAGTGTTGCATATTTCTTTTATAAAATGCCATATTCTCAACATGAAGTTACAAAGTTGTTCGATAAATATCTGTACAAATGATTAAAATACATTGTATGCTCTAGTCTGATGTCAGATTAGCTGCAGACGTGGCCTTTCCGAGGAGCAAAAAGGTTGAGCACACCAATGCATGCCAGTCGGAGGGCAAAGAGACTGTTGGCCCCCTTTGTAAAAAATACTGACACTTTGTAGCCAAAACACTAAAATTTTCACTCTTTTACTCCTAAATCATTGACTAAGTCAATAGCTTTTCTCAACACACTTTGGGCACCCAATGAGTGCCAAGGAAAAGTATTGTCCTGGAATATTCTTTTATCTCCTAATGGAACTATAGGCATGCTGGTGCTTGAAAGTAAAGTCTTTTTATGAGCAATTTGAATTTGGAATCATGATAATGATTCAGGTGAGTGTAACTTCTGTTGTGACAAGTGCAATGAAAGAGTCAAGTAGTCACTGATACATTCTGCACTAAACCACTCATCAACGATGAAATAAATCAGAGTTACGCTTTACATCATCCAATCGCCCATGATGAAATAACAAGACAAATGTACATGAACTGTAATTACCATCACAGAACAGTCCTGCCCTCAAGTGGGCAACAACATGTACCATGGCTAACCATTACGCTATATTGTGCAAAATACAGAATTCTTTTTGGCAGACTTGGGTATTGTTGTGGCAAACCTCCAAGACGAGGAGCTACAGGTGGTTCTGGGTTTGTGTACACACACTGATGGTTTATCTCAACTTTTAACCCACCCAGCAAACACTGCTGATCCAAACCTGTGACATCTTCCAGCACTGAAGTACAGCTACTTTACTTCTAAACATACAACTTATTGATACCAGATGCTCAAGGCAGCACTTATTTTCTCTTTTTATCCTTCTCTACTCACACACTATGTTTGTCAATAAGTTTCAGAATACAGCATCCCTCCTTTGAGAGACCACCCCTAGTGCCACCCAAAAGGTGGTCACATAAAGCAGGTGGTCCCTCAAAGGAAGTATAAATAACATGAAAAGTACTACAGTCAGACACATGACAATTGTGATCTCTCAAAGGAGGTGATATCCGATAGGAGTGGTCTTTCAAAGAAGGGACTACTGTGTATCCTGAATTTTGTAATCAGACAAGCAAAACAGCCCAGGTTAGCTGAGGTCCTGTCCAGAGTGGGTGTGGATTTGAACTGCGGCATGTACACTTCCTGCAGTATTCCTATACAAGAGGGCTGTGTAAACAGCCCATGCTCTGCTGACCTAGGGATTCATCACACTTGTGGCTCTGTGAAAATGGGATCTAGAATCAAGGTCACCCACGTGCTGAGTAAGTCTGACCAGGGACGTGTTATAGATGGACTACCAACGGCGGGGCCCCCTTTGTACCATCTATGTTGCCGCTGCTCAAGTGATCGGGTGTTTGAGCGAGCACCTTCAGTGCTGAACAAACACAACTCCACCTTTTGCGCTGGCCGCTGGCAGTCTCGTGGGCCAGGTCACGCGATGAAAGGCGAGAATAATCGCGTCACCGACTGAAATGTGCAAAATTTTCACCATGTTCCACATTTTAAAGTCAAAATTTAGCGTTACGCCTGACTCAGCTACAAGAAATGAAACCACCATCATGATCCTACCGGCATACACTATCCAACTAAAACTACATTTTTTATTGCTAATTACGGCGTAAGGAGTTATTACACATGCAAGTTGTCTAACTTTGCATCATTTTGGACAGAAAAAATGCAAAAACTAGCCCTATTATCGGACGATTTCAACGAAAAACACATCGATGGACTCGCACGGTTCTGATTCAAACGAGGAGACTGGTTGCGCATGCATAAAACTCTCCGTTTTTGAACTTGGTACAATAGCACACCCGATGTAAGCCTAATGTATGTAACCCGATACAACCGAACACGGAAACATAGATGGAACAACAAACGGACTGAGCAGGGGGGATTAACTTGAGCGGCGCTAGTGAACACACTTTGTAGTCGTCGCGCCCAGTTGACCACTAAAGGGATTAGTGCTCCCGTTGGTAGTCCATCTATAACACCTCCCTGGTCTGACCTTTTAATAGGGAAGAACACTAACATGTGCAACATTAAAGTCCCAGTTCAAGTAATTCTCAAGTTATTGTCAAGAGTAAAATTCATGTATGTTGCACTGTCACCTCAGAAATTCATGTACTGTCTAAGTGTTACCTTCATAGAGAAACATTAACATGTGCAACATCAGTCCTACCTCAAAATACATCTCAAGTTATCAAGTGAACAGTAAATTTCATGTCAGTTGTCCTGTGACCTTGGAAATGAGGTCAAAGTCACAAATTTACTGTCTGAGTGTAGTCCTCAAAGAGAATCATAACCATGACAAACATTAAAGTCCAGGCTGAAATAGTTCCCAACTATCATTTGTAGAGTTAAATAGACCTAAGTGACCCTGTGACCTGGAGAATGAGGTCAAGGTCACCCATGTACTGTGCAACTCCTGCTGTCATGCCTTAAAGTGTTCCGTTAAAATTTTGAATCACTCAGCCAAGTAGTTTTGGAGAAGTTTTTTTTAAAGATTTGACTAAAAATGAACCAAAGGGGGAAAAAAAAATCATAACAAATCCAAAAATCCATGGAGCATGACCATTTGAACAAACTTAGTACAGACTCACCTAAGGTACATCCCACCAAGTTTAAAGTGATAATACAATACAGACAACTTTCCTTGGCATGAGTTGGGCACTAAGTGCCCAACTCATGCCAAGGAAAGTTGTTGATTCAAGTGTCAATTCAAAGGGGAAAGGGTTAAATTGCTACCTGCAAAGAGCCACTCCCAGAGGAGACTGTCTTTTTACCACCAGTCTTAACTTTGAAACACTTGATAATATTTCTGTTCAATTTAACTGCGTTTAGACCATGTGTATGAATGACAACTTTCTGCTCTCTGTTTTTGAACTGGTTGGTTGAATGTCCCAAAGGGTTAAGCTTGTCACCATCTAATCAGAATCTTCTTTATTTTTTTTTCAAACAATGCAGACATTTTTCATTTGTTTCTTTACAAGAAATAGTTTTACATAAGCATTTTAAAATTGTACACTATTTGTGAACACATCATATTCATAACTAAACTCAAGTGACATAGGAATTAGCCTTTCCAAGTCACATCGTGTGCACGGAAATTTCATCAGGAAGCCCTATTTAGGCTTGTCTTGTATAAAACAAAAATGAAAAGCAACAACAAAAATAATGTAATACAAAACGTACATGTTGTTACATATGAATGATGTTGCAATTTATTTTTGGGTTTTTATTTTTTGTTGTGACAGCATATGTTTCAGCAACTAATTCTGCATGCCTAATCAAAGATTTAAAAAAGTTTGGCCTCATGTCAAATACCGCCATGAATGTAGAAAGGCTTTGTGAATTTGAAGTGGGTGAATCTGGTCCCTTAGCTTACGAATCAGTCAAGATGTGCAGCTAACTCGTTTCCACGATCAATCATGATTTGATCGTGTTCAGTTTTTGTACCACAGTGAGTACAAAGCTTACAGGATCAACCCCCAAGACCATCAGCTGTTGCCAAAACACAGACACTTGATGGCCCTCACATCAGATTTTGTCTCCTGCTTCATTTCATGTGGCCTGTGCAAAGCTATCTTGGACCACATTCATATTTTCATCAGCATTTTCTCAAAAAAGGATGAACCAGTAATGATAAAACTGAAAGTATGTGGAGCTTAAAGTCTAACTTAGGTTCAGTTCTTTGCATTTTGCTATATTATTTATGTAGTTTTGTGGCCTGTAAAGATGAATTGATCATCTTCATGAGAGTCAGATGCAACTTGCGATTAACATTTACCTAGCCGTTTTATTGGTACAAAAAATGAAAATACCAAACCTGGACATTACTATAAAATTTCATTCTACACATTTTTACCAACAAAAAAAAAATTAGAAAAAATGTGCATATTTGAACTTTTCACCAAAAGGCAAGTTTTCCATTAAAAAAGCCAGATTTTCAGAATATTCCTTGAAGTGTCACTGTCAAGTTCACCTTAAAATACTTCAACTCAATTTCAAGCAATAAATAGGTTTTCTCATATATTTAGGCGGGATTCAATCAGAAATACAGATTTAAACTTCTCACACAGAGTTGACTTTAACCCTCTCCCTTGAATTCAGATTCATAGCCTAAAATGAGTGAACAGGATTCCTTGGCATGGGTCAGGCACAATGCATCAAACCCAAGACAAGGAAAGCTGTTGACCTGGAGAATATTGTCTTGATAAGTCTCATCTACCATTCTGATTCCAATTATCTATGTCTGTTGAAGTCAGTCAAAAACATTGAAGTTGATGACATTTTACCAATTGCTGGTTTTCACTGGTTTAAGGGGAAAGGGTTTAAGTATTTTGACACTTTAAGTGTCAAATTTTGGACTGAGTCATCAGCTTTTCTCTGGACCTATAGGCATGCTGGTACTTCAATGATAGGTCTTTTTATGAGGAATACGAATCTGAGACCCCAATGATAATTTAGGCTAGTTTGACTTTAATACATCGACTTCAGACGCGATTGGCACTGAAAGAGTTAAAATATGCACTACCAAAATATTCTGCCCGCCCTGCTCTCGGTGCCGTCTTGATTGACATACCCTGGCTGCTTGTAATTATTACTTTTAGCTAATGTAAACACAAGAGGCTATGACCCTGTTAAAACCCAAGAGGCTCACAATAGGCCCCTGTGAATATGTTGAACTGTGTGGTCAATTTGAGTTTCCAAAACCTTGTTCAGTTTTATGTGCTTCCACAGTATCTGATGGCAAGTGGTTTCTGGTTTAAGAGGTTTAAACCACATCTTGCCAGAACACATACAGTGTAATTGAGGGTCTCAGAACATGAACTAATTGGCAAAGTGGCTCTTACTGCTCAGAGCCAAGATCAGAGAAGCAGTAACCAGATGCTTCATCATGGCTATCTCAAAGCACATCATCAATATTTCAAAGTTTTGTATGTTTTAACAATAACATCAGAGTGACCAGGCAGAAATGACAGTTATAAATCTGATCATTCCATCTTGGCTTGATCACTCAAAATAATGCTATGCTTGGTCATGCATGGCCAAAAGGGCAACAGGCCAGCATTAAACGCATTCTATAAACAAACGAATGAACACACATACACACACACACACACACACACACACACACACACACACACAAAAAGAGCCTCCAACTTTCCCGTATCGATGGGAGATCTCATGCTTTTTCTTACTTTTTTCACAAAGTCTCCAACTTTTTATAAAATGTCTCCCACTTTTTGAAAAATTAAAAAAATTGCAGCATTATTCTATCAGTGGCTGTAAAAGCTAAAATTGTACTGTTTTGCCATGTTGTACTATACGCACTGAAACTGCACATCTTTATCCTCATTTTGTGATTTGTGTAATGTATAGCAATGTTTTTGCTATGTCTTTCAACTTTTTTTTTGGATCTAATTTTACAACAATCATTGTAATTCGTACTCTGGCAAACAATTTGCTCATAAATACACATGATGAAAGTGATGACCATAAAAACATGTGCAGATAATATGTGTGGCTTACTTCTGTTAGCTGTAAGGCAGCTGAGTGATTATTTTCATTGACTGAAAATGTCTCTGATGGTGCCTAAAATGTTTCAAAATGAAGGTGCAAATTTCAGTTTTCCAGAGGGATCATGCCCCCAGATGCCAGACACCCCTACCCCCTAGCTATGCTTTGTGTCGGCACTTGTGTGTGTGTGTGTAGAAGTGGAACAGCAAATGCAGTTCATGTGTGCATATTAACCACGATGGCATCTTAATAATGCGCAATGATTCCTGGTACTACTTTTGAGAGATGCCACTGACAGTGACCAAATATACCTGAACTGCTCCAAAAATTACCTGAAACCTATACCCAAACCCAATTTTTCATCAGATTTGAATGGTTTTGACAAAATGGAGATGCTTTTTAAAGACAAATTTTAGGACAATTTACCTGAATTCAAGTAAAATCCTGAAAAGTGGCAACTCTGACTTATACTTTCCAATAGCTCCATAAGCCATGACATGCTGACAAATGTTTTTATATTTACCATAATTCTCTACAGATAATGCTCAGTTTTAGAGTCCACTTCATTTTCAGAGAGTCATAGGCACATTATTTAAGGGTACACAGTCCAGAAGTCTTAACACTAGCTCCTACTGGCTTGCCAATTTTTGTGCCACAGGCCCGGTGGTAATATTTGAAGTGTGTGTGCCAACACACTTTTCTGTTTTTCCTGAAATTAATTATGTCTGTGTGCCAACACAGATATAATTAATTTGCATAAATTTGTGAACTATTTTCTTGACTTAAGCATTTGTTTATGCCATATAGTGACAACTGTTGGTATTCAGGATGAAGGTCTGGTTCAGTGCTATTTTGACAGTACTTGTAAAGATTCTATCACAAAACAATTAATATGCATAAAAACTGCCACAAACTATACATTTTCGAAAAGCTAACAAACTACTGATTCTTTTTCACCCACTGTCCTGTATGTTTGTTGTCCTATGTTTTTACAGCAATCATACCAAGTGATGTCCTCCTTTTCAAAGAACATTAAAAAAACTCGGATTCAACTTTTTCATTTTCTAATGTAAAGACATTATATTTGTGGCAAACTGTTCGTAACAACGGAAACTGAAAAAGCATGTCTCAGATTTTCAATAACAAGTGTAGTTTTGCGATAAGAATGAGTCAAAGTCTGGTCCCTTTGATGTATTGAGTTACTGTCACTGATGTAACTCCAAACGTGACTAGCACCTTAACAAAACATAAATCACACAAAATGAGACACTCTTTTTATGTCTGTGTGCCAACACAGACATATTGTTTGTTTCTTTCTTTTTTTACTGGCAAATTTGTCCCACATTTCATTGGAAAAGTATTACACATAGAAACCCCAAACCTGCCACAATTATACTTCTATAGATGAAGTCTCGCCTTATCATGAGAGGTCATGCTTTTCAAAATTATGCAAATGAGGGCTAATTAAAGTTTTAAATCTTCAATATCTTATATACTATAGTAGATGTGGTTCGGAGTGTCTAGGAGTTCGATCATAGCAAGGTAAAGGTCATCTCAAATGGCAAGGTCATGTCAAGGTCAAAGGTCAATTTTAGGCCAAAATGTCATTTTCAAGGTCAAGGTTCACTTCAGGTAGAGGTCATCACAAGGTCAAAGGCCACTTTCGATGGTGGCTCTCTTCTAGCCATAACTTGGTCAATCACTATCCAATTTTGATCATGTTGAGCTCAAATTGTAGCTATTGTAACACTGCACATTTTTTAAACTTACATGTGACCTCTAAAGGTCAAAGGTCAACATCATTTGGACCTTTGAAAGTTTCATCCAGCCATATCTTGGCCAATTTCCATCCAATTCTAATCATGTTGGACTCAAATTGTAGGTATTGCAACACTACACACGTTTGTAAGAACATGTTACCTCAAAAGGGCAAAGGTCAAGATCATTTGGCCCTTTGAAAGTTTCATCTTGCTATAACTTGGTCAATTTTCATCCGATTTGGTTCATGTTGGGCTTAAATTGTGGGTATTTTAGCACTGTCCAATTTACATGTGACCTGTAAAGGTCAAAGGTCAAGGTCATTTGGACTTGACAACTGCTGTGGCGATGCAAGTTTGCACAGCAAAAGGAGTCTGCAGTACGATTGACTAAGACACATTCTTTGTATTGTTATTACAGTATTGTAAAATTTTTCAGATTGACGGAACTTTACTTCCGTGGAATATTCTTTCAGATCATTTTCAGTGTAATATTCTTTTCAGTTCGTTGTATCTTTAAATTGGGCTCTTAAGTTGCAGCAAATTTCACAAATATTATTGCAGGTCATCATCAGATCTATCTACCAGAACTTTTTTTATCTTGTCACATGCATGGATGATGCTTAATTTGCTGTATAATCACCTGCATATAGCTAGTAGTTGTAGTGGAGGTCACCTGGTATTGTGTAATCTGCACTCCCTTTTGCAAAATATTGTGCAAAGTACCGTTGCTGATATACTGATGAGTCTTACTAATGTAATGTTTGCAGAAAACCTGTCTGAAAGTGTTGAAAAATGGGCCCAAAATTACAGTTTTTCACCACAGGAAAAACAAAATGATGTGCACTTAATTTGCAGGAATTAGTAGGAATATATTTGAATATACTATTAAAGGAACTTTTATTGAAGTGCCAAAATGCTTTGAGTCCACAGGTATTATGTCTCTGTGCAAACCAACATTCTGTTTCTTTAATATGATTAAATTACTTTCTTTCCCTTTCACTTCCCATCACTCTTGGCTTTTGGACCAAATACTACGGCTGGCATTTCCACATTTGATATGGATATAACCCTGCCAGTAAAGTTGATCCTTTGATAAGATAATAATGTAAATTTCCAAATTCTGCAAATTCAAGTCACTTAAGTTTTAAACCTCAGGTGGCATTGTGTTCACATAATTCATAATGGAAAACATGCTTTCTTTCTTAAACGAGAATGTGTTGCAATCCAGTGACTGCTTATTATATTTTTGCCCAAAGAAAACATAAAGATTTTCTTTCTTTCAGCTTTTTGTTTCTGTTGCCTTCGTTCCCTCCTTTTTTGTTTTGTTTTGTGTTTGTCAAGCTTTTCTCTGTCGTCATCATCAATGTTAGAATATCCAACTTTGTCATGGATATAGCACTTTTAGTGATGTTAATCCAAAATGTATAGTCATTGTGTGTCATCACAAATATTTTGGTTTTTGTTCAATATTCTTTCTTTTTCTTTTTCTGACTCTATGACAATCAAGAGATTATATTCAAATGACAATTTGTAGTTATTTTGCTGATTTGAAGCTGCAAAGCTATTGCAAATGTTTGAAGCACTTTGGCTTTGTAAAAGCCAGATAGATTTGCAGTGAAGAGAATCTTTTTCTAGTTACTTTTGGTACTGCCTGACTTGCAGTGGAGCACAAAGTACAGTACTTAAAATATCTACATAATGTTTACCAACTAAACATGAAAGGTGTTTTAAAAATAAAATGAACGGTTTTTCCCTGATTTATTGCTCAAGGAGAAAAGAATGGCAACCTGAGAAAAATTGGAGTCCTGTAATTTTTTACCCTGCAGGACCAGTGCTAGTTCTCAGGAGATTAAGTTGAAAGTTTTGCTTCCTGGAAACCATATGACCAGAGTGCCTTATACATGAAATATGCTTAATTATAACTGAAACTTCCAGCACTGAGGTGATCCAGGAGCTCTTGGATTTACCTTCTTGCCTGAATTTCCTGGGAAAGCTGTTGACCTATGGCACATTATTCTGACATCAAAATTGGTAAAATTCAACTCTCCACATTTTGGACTGAATCAATATAGCTTTCCTTTGCATGCTTTGGGTGCAATGCACCTAAAGTGCACTGAGGAAAGCTGTTGAACTGGACCATTATATTCTACGTAACTACAGGCATGCTGGTTTTGAATCAAAGGTCTGTTTACAAGGAATAGTAATATAAGACCCTAATTATAATTCAGAGCAGTTCATTTCACGTGGTTTGACTTCCGTTGCAGTTGGCTCCAAATAAGTTAAAAGTCAAGGCAGCAGTTGAAGGCATTAATGGATCCACACATTTTCGGGTGGTTTTACATGGAAACCAAGTTTCAGCCCTGGAGGTGGGCCATTTATACATGTAAAATTTATGTTTAAGGTCAATTTCAAAGGACATACTCATCTTCATTACACTTAGCATGGCCCTACCTGGACAAATGAAACAAGAAGTCCATGGAACTAATGCTCTGCTGACCACCATCATAAAAAAATCATTTTCTAAAATTAAAATGTTTAAATGCACGAATTTGAAAAATTAATCAAGTTTAGCCATACTGTGCAACATCGAACTTCCACGATACAAATTTATGGTACATTTGACATCAGTCACCATTTTCAAGATATTGAACTAAATGTCCTTTTTCAAAGTGCCTAATGACCTTAAAAATAGGTTAAGGTCACACAATTATTGCATCATGGTGACCAATAAAGTAGGTCATCAAGTAGAGTTTTATATACAATATACTCTTGTGCAATTTTGATCTTGAGGCTCAATTCTCCCTGTCACTGTTCTGCTAACTACACCCTACCATTACAAATTAAAATAACCTGCTACAACTTAATGGGTCTGGTGACCTTGCAAAAATAGGTCAAGGTTTCTGATCTTGCATAATATATTAGCATTGGACATGATCTATATATTCTATAAATTTGGCTTATCTAATTTAATTACTTTTCGATATATGGAATTTTGTATGTTTCAAGACATTTTAACTCATAATTTCCATCACATTATAGGTGGCACCACTAGTATCATAACCAACTAAGATTTTGACTACTTCTACAATCCCACTAAATTTTATGAAGATCCATTAAAAATTAAGAATGCTGAACTGGTCACAAGATTTTCACATTTTGACCTGTATATTGCATAATGCCCCCAACACTGATGTCGACGAAGATTTTCATACACTTTATAACTTCTAAAGGTTTTAAAGGCCTAACTCAAAAACTGTGGGGTCCACATCATTCACAAGATGACCCCTATATTCAAACTGGCCATTTGACCTAGACATTCAACTTGGATTAAAAAGTTGTTAAAAAATATGCACCCCAAATCCAGCTTTTCATACATGGTCTGTTTGTTCAAATCAGGTAATACCTTTTTGAGTTATTGAAGAAAAACAATAAATTTGGAGAAGTGCCAAACTCCGTAATTACTGGGTCATGGTGATCCAAAAAGTAGGTCACCAGGTACGGTTTTATGTACAATGAAATCAAATACAATTTTGATTTGCAGGTTCAATTCTCTTTGTCATTGACGTCCAAGCTGCACCCTGGTAGTACAAAATCACCTCTTTCAAATTTGCAGGCATCATGACATCACAAAATAAGTCAAGGTCACTGATATTATTAGTTACCACAGGTTTGACAACCGTAGTACAGAGTTCTACCTAGCCTAGGTCAGCCATACCACATGAAGGTGAAGCCGAATGTGGTATGGCTGACCAAGGCCAGATAAATTTTAAGTCTGTGCTATGAGAAGCAAACCTGTGGTAACGATTTTATCACTATTTTAGTAATTATTTCACTGCAGACAATGGTAAAGAAATACGTTAAGCTTGCTCATCACTTTGTTCATAATATAACAAAACACAACCAAAAAATAGTCCTCATTTTATTCAACAGTCTGCAATGTTTTGATTTTGCCACTGTCACAAACTTGGGCACTTGTAAACTCAAAAATGAGGCTACTATAGCATATAAACCCATACCGCTGGTTTGAAAAAAATACCGTGTGTGTGCAATCAAAGCCATCTAGTATGGCTTTATAATTGTGAAAATTAGACCGATCAGATTGGAATGTTATTACTACAATAACGATAATATATAACATTCTAGAATTGGACATGCTTAAATGGTTATATACCCTATAAATTTGGCAAGTCTGATTCAATTCAACTTTTCTAGTTGTGGAATTTTATATCTTAAAACATATTTTGGCTCATAATTTCTGTAAAATTACAGCTGGCACCACTAGTATCATTCGCAACTTAGACTTTGACCTCCCCCACAATCCAACCAAATTTTGTGAAGATTTGCCAAAAATTAAAGATGCTAGTGTGTTCACAAGATTTTTACATTTTGCCCCCTACATTGAATAATATTGAAGGTGGCACCACCAATATCAAGAAGGTCCTAGATTTTCATACACCCTATAAGTCCTGAAAATTACATTGGGCTAAGTTGAAAACTGTGGATGGTGTTGTGCTAAGGAGCAAAAGTTTAAGGATGGACGGACAGACACGAGCAGTTGCATACGCCTTTCCCGCAGGCAGTGGACCTGATTTACAATGTACTGTAATTTTCCCTACTTTATTTTTTAACGGCTGCATGCAGTGCCATCAGGCAGTTACCAATAGCTATTCACAACTGGAACCAAGGCCTTCCCTCCCAGCCAATGACATGTTTGCCCTACGTATTTTGCCCTGCACTGTACATCTGTATCCCGCAATCACATTCAATTTTGACTGGAATTCTGGGTCAGAACAACCTGAGGGTAGGACTTCTCCAAGGCTATATTCACATGGGGTTTAACTATCACAGTAAGTTCTGTAACAAAATAAGATTAATTTACAGCATTTGTAACCTGTCAGCTAAAACCATACATTTTATCAGTCAAATGTTGTCCAGTGTGGCAGATGTCAAAGAGAGCACCAGCTTACCTGTATGGGAAGAGCCTATGAATCAAATGAACCCTTGCTTACCTGCATGAGGGCCTATGAATCACATGAGCATCAGCTTACCTGCATGAGAAGGACCTATAAATCAAAGCAGCATCAGCTTACATGCATGAGAATGACCTATAAATCAGATGAGCATCAGCTTACTTTCAAGAGGAAGGCCTATGAATCAAATGAACACCAGCTTACATGCTCTAAGAGGATCTATAAATCAAATCAACATCAGCTTACCTGCAAGAGGAGGCCCAGTTAGATTGGAGATGCCCTGTCCCAGCATGATCAGACCCATGGCATTGGTCAGGTTGTCCATGCCCAGTAGATCTACCAAGATGATGGTGGTCAGTGAATAATTGCCGCTGATAAAGAACCCAAAGGTGGCAGCAAAAACACAGAGGCTGGCATAGGAATAACACACAGGTACCAGTATTGTGGCCACACCTGTGACTGACGTCAACACATTGTACAGATTCAGGCTATTGACTTGTGGTCGGTCTCCTATGTAGCCTATTACAATTTGACCCACTGTACTTGTTATTCCCATGATGGCCAGAAGGAAGGAGGCGTGGCTTTCTTTTATGCCCATTTTTATTGCCTTGTCCGGGCTGTACACATAAGGTACATCATACCACATATAGAGCAACATGTTCGAAATGCAAAAGAGCACATAACTGAAGTTTTTAAACAGATTTATATCCATCATTTTTTTTAGAATATGTTTCACTTCTTTGGACAGGTTGAAAGATCTCAAATATCCACACTCACATTTTTCACCATCAAAACTTGGTGCTTGACTCTGCAAGAAAATATCAGGGCAACTGACAACTCTTGTTGTTGGCATACGCATTAGGCTGCCACGGTAAAATATATCTTTCCTCAATATCATCCATAGGGTATCTGGGGGCTGTGACTGTTGCTTAAACAACATTCTTCGTTTTCTCCAGACATTTTCTCTATCTGGGTGAGTCTGTTTGGATGTACTTGGTTGTCCTGTGGAGTTGGAACAAGATATCTGTGACATCACTTTGTGCTCGATCAAGTTTTTGTTACAAAGTTCCTTTAAACTATGTGTGGGATTGACCCTCTGCAGGAAATCCCAGTCATGCATCAACTCATCCACAGTTCTTCCAGATTTGTCAAGTTCCCTCAAGATTTCAGGCATTCTCTCATTCAGGTAGTTCTGCTTGTGTGAAGGGAGTTGAAGCAAGGACTGGTAAGTTTGCTGCCAGTGGGGGCTGTCAGTGCCATTGGCAGTAGGGTTATACTCCAGACCGGCTGGCAATGTGGCATGTCCATTACAGATCTTAGCATACTCTTGCTGGAAACTCTGGTTGGAGCTGTTTCTGGAGAACTTCTCCAAAGACTGCAAAAACTTCTTCCGTTTGATTTCCTTTTTGGACTCTAAAGGCCTGAACAATGATCCACAAAGCACAATGTTGAGATTAACCCCCCCTAAAATGAGCATTGCTCCCTGCCATCCATATATTTCGATCAATCTTTCAGTCAGTGGCGAAAAGATGAAAGTTCCAGTTCCTGTTCCTGCAACAGCTATACCTGTTGCTAAAGCTCTTCTCTTCTCAAAGTAAAATGCAACTACCACAATAGCAGGAACATAAACAAGGGCAAGCCCAAAGCCTGAAACAAGACCAAAGGACACGCATAATAGTTCTATGCTGGGCATAAATGCACTGACGGTAAATCCACATGCTGACAACAGTCCCCCAGCCATAGTGACGGGACGACAGCCATACTTGTTGGTCAGGGCACTGGCAACAGGAGCGGCAATAAGTGGTACAGAAATAAACAGAGATCCTACCCAAGCAGTTTTGCCTTTACTTTCTTGAAAGTAATCCAGTAGTTCCACGTATAATACTCCAAATGAAAATGCACATCCATCAGCAATCATATGAGACATAAATGAGGCAAAAACAATGACCCAACCCCATCCTCCATCGGGTGGGACTGGCAGTGAGAAATCAGTTGCACTGTCTAAAGAGTCCTCACGACTAACATTGCTACGGTGTCTAGTTCGTGAAGATGAGTCCTCTGAAGAGTCTGAAGCCATTTACTTGATATTAAATAATTACTAGCAAAAAATTCTGCTATATATATGCTAAACACAGATGAGAGATATAGTTTTGTCATAGGTCTACATAAATGTAGTATGTTGTGAAAACTGAGAGAATATTCCTTCGACTGGTCAGCCATGCAATGCCTCCAACTCAACTGGGAAACCCTGCAAAATAAAAACAAAGCATCAGAATACATCTGTGTTACATGTCGTGTGCAAGCGAAAGTAACTCTGCAGGGACCTTCAATGATCATCCTGCACCTCCCCTCCCCCACCACTCCTGAGAATAAACTGTTCAGACCAAAAACATTTGGTTGTCTGTGGTTCCAAACTTACAAGGCCATTGTAATTACTTGATGTCAAAAACTGACACTATACAAGGGGTGCCTTCTGCCCTGGGTGACAGCATGAGCAAATTCTGGTCTCTCATAGGAAGCATAAATACCATTTAAAGTACAAATCTGGAAAAGGTGGTTTTTACAGGTAGGTGGTCTATAAAGACTGTAAATCCCTTCAGTATATGACCCATTTACACAATGTACATGCAAACCAATCCAAGTTGTAAAGCAATTGTGATTTCATCATCGATGATTGGGTGGACGAGACTGACTTATGATTAATTAAAATGTACAATCAGTTCATGTTGCCTCCAAAGAAGACCAAGCTCTGCCATTTGCATAGTGAGGATTAAAATTTTGTCAATCACAAACAGTGCAGATTAAACTTCTGGTTATTAAGCAATAAAACAAACCAGGCTCACACAACAACAGCAATTTTATAAGGAAATCATTCTTTTCATTTGAAACCATTATTGAAAAGAAGATTTTTGTGATTTTTTTTTACTAAAGAGACTTGATTTTATTGAGCAATTGGATCAGTGCTTACAAATGATTTTTGAATATAATCATATCATTGATGCACCACTAAGACCTATGTTCGTAATGTTCAAAATGTTCACATGTCTTTCAGAAAACAATTTACCAAATGCAGATGGAACACATTTCTGAACAAAATATATTAACTCTTTCAGTGCCAATCATGGCTGAAGTTAATCTACATAAGTCATACTAGTCTGAATTATCATATGGATCCCTGATGTGTATTCCTTGTAAAAAGACCTTTCATTCAAGTACCAGTAGGACTATACATGTAGTTCCACAGAGAAAAGCTGCTGACTCAGTCCAAAATTTGGCACTGACAGAGTTAAGGATTTGCCTGCAGAAGATACAAAGATGCATGTGTACATGTATTTTCCATGCAGCACTCTCCGTCTTCTCTGTATTGATCAGTTGAAAACATTTAGCTTTGTAACATATTTGCAGTCACTGAAAGGTAATCTGGTTCCTATGGTAACTATCAGCAGTAAATTTGGGGATAGGGACTATCAATGGTCACGGCCACAATTTCAGCGAGAATCCGATAATCCATTCTCGTAAAGATTCTCCTAAAATTGTCTTTCTTTAAAAAGAAAACTAATTGACAAAAACCCAAACAGATTCTCATAAAATTTTGCGAAATTCTGGCCCTGATGGTCATGGCAATAATGATCAACAATTGGTGGCCTTGCTGTCCATACCAGGGGCAGATTTGGCCTATAAAAATTTGTATCACAAATTGAAAATATGGGCATAATTAATAAACATTCTGCTATGGCACTTTAGTAATTCATTTAAAAATATTTTAGCCATTTACACATTTCCGACGTCAAATTCAAGAAATACTAGCACTTGGCAAGTTGACTTGGTTAATGGTCAGAGCTGTCCCCAACTTGCCATAAACAAACTCTAGCAGAAACTGGGCAGACTGAATGAAATCAAACAAAAATTAGAAAAGGAGATTTGCTTCTAAGCAAATCTGTCTGTGTGCCTTCAAAAGTTGTAAATTTTAAATGTTAAAACTTTTGTCCTTTGGAACATCACATTTCATTAAGCTTACTGCTGGATGAAACTTTCAAAGTCCAAATGACATTGACCTTTGAAATTAAGATGTCACATGTAAATTACAAAAATGTGCAGTATTGCAATATCTACATTTTGAGCACAACATGACTGAAATTGGATGAAAATTGATCAAGTTATGGCTACATGAAAATTCAAGGGCCCAAATGACCTTGAATTTTGAAATTTGAATGTCACACGTAAATTACAAAAATGTAGTGTTACAATCGCTCGTTTTTAAGCCCAACATGAACCAAATCAGATGAAAATTGATTAAGTTATGGCTAGATGAAACTTAAAAGGGCCAAATGACCTTGACTTTTGACCTTTAGAGGTTACATAATATCACAAAAAATGTGCAGTGTTGTAATACCTGCAATATGAGTCCAACATGATGAGAATTTGAAGGAAATTGGCCGAATTATGGCTGGATGAAAATTTCACAGACCTTGACCTTTGACCTTTAGATGTCACATGTAGATTACAAAAGTGTACTGTGTTACAATATCCCTTTTTTACTCCTTCCTCTGCTATTTATTTTTTGGGATTAATTGTCTATCACGCTGAATTTAATCTTGGGATTGCTCCACAAACATGATCTTCAGGGCATCCACATCAACATATATTTACGTAAACAAAGACATTGTATGCTCATTTCCCGTCAATCTAACTGCATAGTTTTTGCTGCAGAAACAATTTTGTTGCGTAAATGTGATGATTTTATTCATATAGACTTCTAAATAAACATCAAATACCGTACATTTGCCAATTAAAATCTGCAAAACAGCAGTAAAATGGCATATTTTGTGGCCTCCAACTCCGTACGATTCTCTTGTCGGTTCTAGGCATGTTTAGTATCAATTGAAACGTCAGAACCATGTCAGTATCATCATGCTGCTTTCCTATTGGGTTAATTTTTCATTCCCGCCTACCAAACGTCAGCTTGCATAAATTTACTATCTTGGATATAAAAAGCTCAGAATAGAAGGCAGCGACATTCTCACCCTGCTTCAGCGAGACTGACATCCTGCTCAGGTACTGATTGGCTGACAGATCATGCAAATAAGTTTGCATGTGGTCAAGCAAGCACACTATGCACTGTCAGCAAACAAGCATGATGGAGCTGATCATTCAACCCAATGATATTTTTTTGTTTTCATGTCACATAAGTACCGAAATTTAGTGACATATCAACTGTAGCTATTTTGAAAACATTCAGAATGTCCCTGGTGAACCACTGAAAGAAATACAGAGGGGAAACTGCATGCAATCAATGTTCAAATGGGCAACTCACGCACCGGTATGCATTATCAATAAATCTCAGCGATGGTCCATTCTGAATAAAATCTGTGTGTGTTATTTTTTTTTTGCAAATATGCAGTGAAACCTGTTTTGAGAGACCACTGTAATGAAAGACCACCTGCCTGTCTGGGCTCTCGCTAGCCGTTCGCCACTTCGCCACTGGCGAAAGTAATTGCACTGTGGCGAAAAAAAATTTAAAACCAGCACTAAATTTTCGCCACGGTGGCGAACAGTACATTTTGGTCACTTTAGTTTTATCGACATCGAAACCCTGCATTTTGTTGTTCGTTTGAGACGCAGCGGTGCATTTTCGTGTTATTTTTTACTAGTAAAATCCGTCAAAAAATAATAATATTTTGCAGGGCAAATTCTTCTGCAAATTAACATCAAATGCTATTTATCGGTGGGTTCAAACAGTGTTAGAAAAAAGTACATGCCGTGAGATGACTGCCCGGGCAAAAACAGCACACAACTGCCAGTCACACGCAAGTGACAGCGTGGACACTGGATTAGATCTGCAGTGAACTGATGCAGTCTCACGGACTGATTTGGGACACATTCGGCAATTCCCGCTATCCCATACCTTTGCGTATTTGCCTGTGACTCCAAATAATTGTTGCAATAAACACCGGAATCTTTACTTTCGTATGCTGCAACAAAAACAAAGCTTCCCGTTTGTGTGTTCCCTCCGTAAATTCACACATGTTCACTGGGCGGAAGCCATGATGAAAACACCGTAGCACGAGCCGTGATTGGCTCATTTTTGCATGTGACTCAATTGACCAATCGGGTGATGTGTTGTGCGTCAGACCACATGGCCAAAGCAACTGTTTGTGTACAGTTGCAGGAAAGATGTTGACGGTGCGCACGATCGATATCTGATTTGAAATATTAAAATTTTCGTTTGAATTTGATTTAAGAATACCGTTTATTGCGAGGAACTTGCCAATACTGTATACGCAAATTTACTACGATGTACCGATAGCATTCATGGTAGGTACGCAAACGATATGCATCCCATCAGTGCAAAGGGGGGGGGGGGGAGGGAGCGTATTCCTCGCATGCATTTGCCTGCAGCCATGTTTTGATAATTTTGAGACCATGTTTGAAAGTGGGTGAAAAATGAGTGGCTAAAGTAAATTTCTTGTGGCTACAAGAAATTCTTATGGATTAGCCACAGTGGCTAAAGTCAATCATGTCCTAGAGAGAGCCCAGCCTGTTAAGACCATATTTTCAAAGTTCATTTTGCTATCTTTCCCATGTTATCGTACCTCCATTGAGAGACCAGCTGCCTCATGTGACCACTTTTTAGCCTGCCACCGGGGTGGTCTCTCAAAACAGGTTTCCCTGTACTGCAATATTTAGATAATTTGGGTGCAATTACTCAACAGTTATAGTGGAAACCATTTAATATGTTGTATATGTGCACAAGAACGTGCTATGTTGCCATATCTCAGAAATTACACACACTGAAAGTTTATCTTCGGCATGTGCTACATTGGGTGGATAAACTTGCCTGCAGCATTGGAGAAGCAAGTATCTTTGGGCTGGTTTTCTTGCCTGCAGCAGAGGAAGTGTTAAGCCCAACATGAACCAAATGAGATGAAAATTAACCAAGTTATGGCTAGATGAAAATTCCAAAGTCCAAATGACGTTGACTTTTGACCTTGAGAGGTCCTAAGTACAATGGTGATTAGAAATAACTTCCCTGCCCAACACAGAAAAACACGATTGAGTATTGCGCTTCGAGTGTGCTTGAAACGCACTTCAAGTGTAAATGGTTCTGAATTTCAAAGTGTCACTTTTCTGCGTTGTTGTTCTATCTCTTTTCCAGCACATTTATATCCATATCGATCAATTCTGTTGTGATGCTTGCTCCTGTTCTGTTCATGGTTACGCATTTGTTGCAAGTCCAAGCACTTTCAAGTCTGGTCTGCATTGGAACCTCATTACATTTAAATGTGACAAAAGGGACACGTCACGAACAGTCAACGAGCACAGGGATTAGGCCTACCACAGACATAACTACTATTAATTTGCCTAATTACCGTCACACGCTACTCTTCGAATTAATTCCTCTTGTAAAAAATGTGCAATGAACAGACCAAAACAAGTTGCTGTCTGTTCCCGCATTGCACAATGTGCAGCCTGCACTGTACTAGGAACAGGTGTCGATACGTACGGTGTGGCAGTAGTATTTTGACTGATTCAGCATCATAGTTTTCAGCAGTGACATTTCATTTATTTGCCCATGTAGTATAAATAATCATTAACAGTCCTTTATGGCAAGTAAAATTGTTGAAATTGGCAGAACAAAATGCAAGTTTCCACAAGTTTACGTTCCCCGTATGGCCACGTTGGTTCACAAATATGTCCGGAATGTTTGGTACCGTGAGAAAGTCCAAAAGCCTGTTCTATTTTGGTATATTCTCCTCCCATTGGCTAAATTTGATGTGTGTTGATATTTGCTGCCATAAAAATCAGTCACATTTGATGATAATATCCATATTTGGAAACTCATTCGAGGTTATGGATCCTAATATGGTACCAGAGTACTTTGGAAAAGCGCCATGGGCTGCCGACGATAGCCGAAAATTACTTTGTTTCCAATAACTGCTGAACAATGCATTGAACAGAACAAACATGGATGCCATTCTCTGTTGAACTTGTGAAAAAATGGCTGCGATAAATGTGACACAAGAAGTTTATTATTGCCATCCATTATTAAATTTTGACGAAGAAGCATGTCCCAAAAAACTTTACTAAGGGGGAAGGTGCATAGTGAACAAAACACGTGGACATGAGCCACAGGAAGACTCACAGATTCATTGAATGCGCTGGATCTGCATTGTAAACTGTGCTTTTAGTTGCAATGTTGGTATGGGAATGATGGAAAAATGCGTACTTCAGCTGGGAGTTTTCATGGTTTTACTACAAATCTATTAAATGACTTGGAAAGATTAGTCACATGGATCAAGGCAATAGGAGCGTGAAGATGGCCCAGACCATCACTTTTCCCGGGACTTTCGCCCAGGTCGCAACATTCCATTGGTTAAAGCATGGATGCCAGCCTTTTGCCGAGCATGATCAAGGCGGAAAATCTGGCTGTTTTGATGCGGTTCAAGTGTAAAACATATTCAATATATCCGTAGGATTAGGACTCTTAGAATTCTGAAGATTTCTGTTTTGATTGCAAGACACAGGCCTACTGAAAGATATTCACTGTACTATACAGGTGTGCATTTGCCAGGTTTAGTACAGTATTTGTGCATCAGAAGCACTGTTTTTGCCCAATATGTCACCTTTGCCTTCAATAAATCCAACTGCTCATTGTAAATAGCTCATAAAATAAACAAGATAATAAGATTTGATAGCGTTACTTGACTTCGAAACTTTCCCAGCCTGATGCACCATGGTGGATTATCTGTTGCGTATCAACCTTCGCTGCAGTTATTCTCGTTTAATTGCGACAGGTCTACAATCTCACATAAGCGCATCCTGTGTTTTATTCGCAAATATGACACATTTATATTTCTACATGTGCACCATTTCGTTCTGTTGAAATGGGAAAATTTGAGCAATGCATTTAATGAGCTTCTTGCGCTTATACTTTGAACTCGCTTCAAGCGCAACTAAAGCGCATCTGAAGCGCACTTCAAATGAATTTAATCGCGCGATTATGCACTTGGGAGGGCAGTTATTTCTAATCACCACTGTAAATTACAAAGATGTGTAGTGTCAAAATATCTACAATTTGAGCCCAACCTGATCAAATTTGGACAAAAATAGACCAAGTTATGGCTAGAAGGAAAATTCAAATGGCACAATGACTTTGACCTTTGACCTTTAGAGGTCACATGTAAATTGCAAAAAACCTGCAGTGTTGCAATTAATACAGTTTGAGTAAAACAAGATTAAAATTAGATGAAAATTGACCAAGTGATGGCTAGATGAAAATCTGAAAGGTTCAAATGAGGTTGACCTTCCGAGGATACATGTAAATTAGAAAAATATGCAGTGTTGCAGTACCTACAATTTGGGTCCAATATGGTTAAACTTGGATGAAAATTTCGAAGGTCCAAATTACCTTGGGCTTTCCCCTTTACAGGTAACTTGAAAATTACAAAAATGTGCAGTGTTACAATATCTACTATTTCAGCTCAACATGACTAAAATTGGATAAAAATTAAGCAAGTTATAGCTAGATGAAAAATTCCAAATGGCAAAGTGACCTTGACTTTTGACCTTTAGAGGTCACATGTAAATTACAAAAATGAGCAGTGTAACAAACAAATTAATTGAGGTTGGGTCGGTTACCTGTACCCATAATACTTTTTGAGATATTGAAGATTTAAATTTTCAAATGGCTGTAATCTGCATAATTTTCAAAAGAACCTCTTTACAAAAATTCAAGACTTCACGTATGGAAGTGTAATCATGCATAATATTTTTCAAATGAAATGTCGGACAAATTTGCCTGTGAAGAAAGAAAGAAAGAAAGAAAGAAAGAAAGAAAGAAAGAAAGAAAGAAAGAAAGAAAGAAAGAAAGAAAGAACGAAAGAAAGAAAAACAATATGTCTGTGTTGGCACACAGACATAACAAGCAGCTCACTCTGCTTCAGAGGCATCTTTCATTGGGCTTTATAAGTAGATTGCATGTCATTGTAACATTGACACAGTACATTTGGGCTCTTGCCAATATTTATAGGCTATTATATGTTCTTTGTGCACCAAACATGTCTGCTATATCCTTATGAAGCTTGCCTCTGAAGCAGAGTGAGCTGCATTCAAGATGCTAGAGTGGTCACAACATTTTGACCCATATATTACATAATACTGTAGGTGGCACTACCAATATTGAACTTGACCTGGATTTTCATACACTTGATAAGTCCTGAAAGTTACATGGGGCTACCTTGAAAACTGTGGACTGCATTGCGCTCACAAGCAGAAGTTTACAGGTAGACAGACATGAGTGATTGCATGTACGGTCTGTGACCTATGGTGAGCAGAACTAACCCCCCACCCCCAAAATAGTGTTCAGAGAACAGATTACTCTGGGCGCCCACATTTTTTAAAAACTCAATTAAGCATTTTTTTCTTTGAGACTTTGCAGCAGAATACTTTACATACAATTTCCATATTGTCTATGAAATGAAGGAGCACTTTTGGATGTGTTCTTGGGCCAGGTTCTGGTGACAGAGACCAGTGTACTGTGCATTACTCAGTTGGCCATCAAATAAACACTTCAAAAGTTTCATAACAAGTTTAAAAATAACAAGAAGAAGCTGGTTTTCAATAGGGATGTGGTCCACTATGATGTGCATCTCTGAAAAAAAGTTGGGAAAGCTGCGGTGGATCCTCCTTGAGATATTGTGGTAATGTTGTCCCCTGGTGCACCACTCACCACTAACAGATAAATATTTTAAAAGTTTCATGAAAAGTTTATAAATACAAAGAGGAAGCTAGTTTTACAAAGAAACCTGGTTCATCATAAGATGCATCTCTGACAAAAACTTGGGAAAGCTGTGGTACATATTTTTTGAGATATCATGGTAACATCTTCAGGGTTGACGCCACTCAGACGGCCTTCAAATAAATACATTAAAAGTTTCACAGAAACTTTAGAATAATCAGAGGAAGCTGGTTTTAAATAGGAACCTGGTCCATTATAAGATACGTCTCTGACAAAAGTTTGGTAAAGCTGCGGTCAATACTTTTTGAGATATCATGATGATGTCGTCAGGGTTGCGTCATACATTAAAAGTTTCATGAAAAGTTTTCAAATAATCAGAGGAAGCTGGTTTTCAATAGGAACCTGGTCCATCATAAGGTCCTTCTGTGACAAAAAATTTGGTACAGCTACATGCAGTGAATATTATCTGAGATATCGCGGTAATGTTGACAAGATGGATGGACGATGCAGGGGACAACAATAACCTCCGGCACTTTATGTGCGGAGCGTAAACAAACTGAACTTTTCAACATTCAGGCAATTTCACCATTACAGACTTCATGACCATCTATGAGTTGTTCTTGGTCAATTTACTCCAGTTTATGTAGTCAGCTGCTGGAACCAATTTGAAATCAGGTTACAGACAAGCATCACCAGCTGAGCTCTCTCATACAAAGTTACAGGGAAGGGGAGCTGTCTAGGCTGGAGAATCAACCATGCAACTCATTTTGTACTGACCACTTATTTACCAGTAACCTTAACTTATATAGGAAAATTCCATAGAAACTCTTACCAAGGAGAGCTTTCTCTGAAACCCCCAGCATAGAGTGTGAGCGCTGTGCTGTTGTATCCCCTGGCAAGACAGGAAACAGCTGCAACATGCAGCCTGACTTGTCAAGGCAATGCAAAGACCAAGGCAGCACTGCCTTCATCAGCATAACATGGAATATGTTACAATAGCTGTTACCAGCAGATAAAACTGTGAAACCAACATGGGAATATAAATGTTCAAATCTGCTCAATGTCATGTATACAAACAGCAGATCAATTAATGGTTCCACTTATGCAAGGCCCCTCTTGCTCAATGCCACAGGCCATCATTATCTTTCATATGGCATTTCTAATTTATGCCTCTAGAGGGCACCTTTTGTAAAGTCACTTTTTCTTTTCAGACAGTTCTATATGACAAGGACTACTGTACAGATAAACAGTTTTTATCTTTAAGTGTGTAAACTATGTTGTATTTGACTTTGTATTTTAAGTTTTGTAAAACATATTCCTTTAAAAAATTTCCCACTCAAATTGACCAAAAGTGCCCGGACGTAAACTTTCATCTGCCTTATCATTTTTACTTACATTTCTTGTCACTAAAAATTTTTGCTGAGATTTTCATGTGAGACCATTCATGATAGCAGGCCCTAGGTAATAGCTTTCGATGGCGTGAGTTGGGCGCAATGTACCCAACCTGCCCTAAGGCAAGCCACTGACTCAGTTGTGCTCTGACCAGAAATGGGTACTACTTTTTGCCATTGAATGAGGGCAGCTGGCACTAAATGTGGGAATACAAGTACAGTGGTACCTGTTTTATGTGGCCATCCATTCTGCCATGACAAAGTGGCCAGACACAACAACTAGGTGACCTTTCACTGCAGGTAAATTACAAAGAATTTATCATGGGCAGCGGGCAACAGCCAATCAGACGGCTGCATTTTAATCTTTGACCAGTGTTAGTATCAGCACTAACCACGGCTCCATCAAGCAATATATAATGAACTTTTTTTTGTTTTATGAGAATGAACAACATTTATCTATCCAAAAGAAACTATATTTTTTTTGTTTCTATGCTTTAAATTTGATGCAAACAGTCTGGGGTGTTAAAATTTTTCAAGGTAGGCCTGAACGCTTTGTTTACATACATGCAGCGCCATCTGTTGACAGAATTGCAAACTTCCATTTGAAACAATTGACCTACTGTTTCCACCATTTGGCAATTTCCAAAATGCGATGTTAAAGTTGAACACAGTGTTTACTCACAGTCCAACAGTGTTTGATTGTGTGTGATGCTCTAAGGTTGGTAGAATCAATGGAACTCTTTGTTTGCATTAACTTACAAACAATTAAATTCATTGTGGTAATTTGGTGCTACGCGTGGTGATTGCAATGAAGTGCCACTTTACCTGGAGATAAGCTGGGTGGCTGGTAGACCTGTGTAGGCCTACTATGCGAAAAGTGCTGCATTTAGGGTAATCAGTAGAGTTAGATTAATTCTAACCATGATAGAATAGACTTTAATGCCCCCCATCCTGTGATTGTGTGGATTTTATGACCTCCGTTAGATATCATGACCTAGCGCTTCGGTCATCATATCCAATGTGAGTCATAGAATCCACACAATCACTGGATAGGGAGTATTAAAGTCTATTTAACTCACTAAGGACTCTATGCATTCCTATACTTTGGATGCGTGACCACAAAAAGGTATGGGGCATTTTACAGTAGCTTAACAGGGTTTTTTCGATTGCTGGGACCATAACCCTTTCAGTGCCAAATTTTGAACTGAGTCAGCAGTTTTTCTTGGTGTGCATTGAGCACAATTGGCCCAATGCATGCTGAGAAAAGCAGTTGACCTAGGGTATTCTCTCTGGAACTATAGGCATACTGGTACTTGAATGAAAGGTCTTAATTTTCATGAGGAATAAGAATCTGGGATCTTAGTGATAATTCAGGCTGGCCTTAAAAATATTTTTGTTCCATATAACCCGGCCGGTGTGCGCAAAACGTTGCGGTTGGAATATTTTTTTCAACAGTGCAAAAAAAAAAATTTTTTTTCAGGCTTGATTTAACGCTACTCGCCCGCCCCGTTTTGCAGTTCTGTAAACGCATATCGTTTGCGTACCCACCATGAATGCTATCGCCGTATCGGTACATCGTAGTAAATTTGCGTATACAGTATTGGCAAGTTCCTTGCAATAAAACGTGTTCCTAAATCAAATTCAAACGAAAATTTTAATATTTCAAATCAGAAATCGAGTGTGCGCAGATCGTTCCTGCAACTGTACACAAACAGCTGCTTTGGCCATGTGGTCTGACGCACAACACATCACCCAATTGGTCAATTGAGTCACATGCCAAAATGAGCCAATCACGGCTCGTGTTACAATGTTTTCATCATGGCTTCCGCCCAGTGAACATATGTGAATCAGTCGTAATTTACGGAGGGAACACACAAACGGGAAGCTTTGTTTATATTGCAGCATGCGTAAATAAAGATTCCAGTGTTAATTGCAACAATTATTTGCAGTCACAGGCAAATACGCAAAGGTAGGGGATAGCGGGAATAGCCGAATGTGTCCCAAATCAGTCCGTGAGACTTGGTCAGTTCACCGCAGATCCACTCCGCGCTGTCACTTGCGTGTGACTGGAAGTCATGTCAAGGCACCTATTTTTTCCAACACTGTTATAGCCCACCGATAAATGGCATTTGATGTTAATTTGCAGATGAATTCGCCATGCAAATTTTATTGTATTTTGACCCTGCTTTGACATCGTGGGGGCAGATCACACTGACGGTGAGAAGTGTGACCCCGCTCAGCAAACCGATAATTATTGCCGTTACCTGTGCTATCGTAACGTAATCGTATGTAGTGTACAACAGTGAAAATGTCTGCTTGTGTTGACAGAGATAAAGTTCTGATGAATACAACTGCGGACCAACTAATTGTTTAAACTTGGAATGTTTATCAATTAGCGATTATTATCACCTATCGGCGTCCCACGCGCGTGCTGCGAAAGCTCTGAATTTTTAAGTGATTAGACCCCTCTAAAATAGAGTTCCCAGCGAAAAAAAAATTGGTTGCCCGACTGGGCAAGTACCTATTAATTTTAAATTGCCTGAGATTAAATCTGACTTGACCATAGAGCAATTAAACTCTTAATCCACGTCCCTGCACATACACACAAAAGAGGTGTGTTCATGACTTGTAATATTTACTCTCGGAACCCTCATCATACACCCCTCCCCTCCCCTGCTGCTGTCAAGTGAAAATTAAAACTGCACATTTGTATTTGATATCTTACTCTTTTTCTTCTGTGATATTTTAAAAAGGCAACTTTATAATTACGCTAATCCTTTGTTTCTTGAAGCCCTGTACATGTACATGTTTAAAATAGCAAAAGACCCACCCCAATTCAAGCCAAGCCGAGGTGTATTTACATTAGGGCTACTCTGTCTCAGCACCAGCAAACCAGCCTGAAGCATATATTGTCCTGCTACAACCTC
Source organism: Hermodice carunculata (assembly GCA_964020975.1). Taxonomy (NCBI): domain Eukaryota; kingdom Metazoa; phylum Annelida; class Polychaeta; order Eunicida; family Amphinomidae; genus Hermodice; species Hermodice carunculata. The sequence continues at coordinate 71,814,244 of OZ026613.1, read as the reverse complement.
ATCTGTGGCAGTCTCTTGCTTTAAAACAGATTTAATAAAAAATTTTGACCCTGGAATCTTGTTTATCTTGTATCAATACTAAGTCCATCAGTCCCCGTACTGGCATGATGCCCATATTGCAGTAATACGTAGTAGGTATGTGTCGTTTAAAAAAAAAAAAAATTAAAAAAAAAAAAAAATTTCCTCCCTGCCTCATCAACTTTTTTGGGTGTATGTTATACGGAACAAACATTTTTTTAAGGCCAGCCTCAGACTTATCTGACTTAAGTACATCGACTTCAGACACGATTGGCACTGAAAGAGTTAATATGTAATTACACGCTATCTTAAAGCACCATCAGAATTGTTAATAGTGCAAAGTGAATTTGTTTAGCAGACAAGTTTGTTTTGTTTAGGAAGTGATTAAGTTTTTATCCTGAGTTTTGATACAGGACCACCTGTATTTTAAGAGCATACAAACTTTAGTTAGAACTATATTATCTGAACTCTACTGAAGGACAACCTGCTTTATGTGACCACTCTGGAACCTGGCCCACAAGGGTAATATCTTCAGAGAAAAACTTCTGTATCACAGTTAACCTACATGTGGTATATGACTTTTGTATCCTGAGCTCAATTTCAAATACATGTGCTGTGATTGTATTGGACATGATTTCAATTGAGTGTCCAGCAGCACCAGAAAGTGTGTTGCCTGATATAACAGGTGGCCTTTCATGACCGGTAACAAAACAAGACCCACAGACCCCTATGGGTCCACACAAGGTGAAAGATATATTTATGAGCCTAATACCATCATTAAAATTATTTGGTGTTCTTTGCCTGTGGGCCATGGCCATTGAAGGGTTAAGTTTTAAATCATGAAACAAACATAGCACTGGTTAAAAGGAGGAAAAAAACATTTCTAAAATATGGATCATTACTTTGGGCAAACCATAATGCACACGAATTTGAGCCACTTGAAAATGGACAATAAGTGGGAGCAAGAATTATAGTGGGGGCCACTTCTGGCACAATTCACCGCTTGAGTTATAAAGAATTTGGCCTTGAAAAATTATCCAAATGCCACAACAAAAGCATACATATCCCGTTTTTCAAAATTCCTTATGGAGAAGCTCCACATTATCTGCAAAATCTCATACCTAACACTGTTCTTTGACGAATGAAATACTGTGACTTCATTTAATTTTACTGTTTACTTTTTCACTTATTTCACTGCTGCTTCAAGACCATCAAAACAGAAACTCTGTGAAAAAAAAAAAAGACTTTTAACATGGCATGGATAGGAATTACATGTATAACCAAAATCCTGAATTTAAAATTTCAGTGAAAGGTCCAAAATGCAAAAACTGCCAAAATTATCCTTCATTCCAGCACATGAAAATTACTTTGAGTCTACTTCTTTCCCCATCTGTTGTTCAACAATGGAATAATCTTTGCATAATTACTCAAAATGCTGGGAACCTGGTTGAATTAAAGGAAACTAAATCAGGCTATCAAAAGTGTTAATCAGTTATATCTTCAAGGTGAAAAAAAGCAAGGTATCTTTAATGCTTGTTTGCACATGATGGTATGCTTAACAATGGTCTCTTCAAACTGGTGATCTCTTCAGATTTACCTGGTTTAAGTCTTTCAATGCCAACTGTGACTTAAGTCATAGTACTTGAGATGAATGTCTCTGAATTATGAAATGGATACCATATTAATATTCTTTGTAAAAAGGCCATTCATTCAAGTACCAGCGTGCCTGTAGATACATAGAATATAATGGTCCAGGTCAACAGCTTTCCTCGGTGCACTTTGGGCACAGTGCACCCAAAGCGTGCCAAGGAAAGCAGTTGACTCGGTCTAAAACTTGGCACTGAAAGGGTTAAGCAGTATGTTACAATGTATGTTTTATCATATTATTCTCTCATTCTTATTAAAAACACTGAGGAAAAAAACAAAGTCCATAAAAGTTGTCCTTGTTTTAGTCCTTCCTCACATGAAGTCAAACAAGAGGACTGCGACAGACCTGCTCCACTGATCCAGTCTGCAAATGCTGGTAGTTACTCAAAAAAGGACTAGATAAGTGTCCCACCAATTTTCAACAAGGTTTACTCAGTTCTTCAGTAATTATGTCAAAGAAATGGATTTCACACAAAAGACCCTGTGACCTTAAGAGGTATGTCAAGGTGACCCAAACACATGTACCATCTCAAAGTAAGTCTCGCCTACACATATATTCCTACCAAGTTTCATGAAGTTTTGCTGAGTTTTTAAATACTTCTCCAATCAAACCAAAAGTGTTGAAGAACAAGAAGCAGCAGCAGCAGAAGAAGAAATGAGCACTGCAAACAATGTTTCCCCGGTTCCATCGGGATACATAACCAGGGTTGCCTTAGTAACAATGTAAAAACAGCACCTTCTGAGGAAAAGATCCATCAAGCCAGATTTCAGTGTTAATATAGTTTGATCTAGGCCTACAGTACAACATACATATCTTTCACCCTTCCCTGTTTATGAGACAGCATTGTGACTTTTTAAAAATTGGTGACAGGTAATGCATCATTCTTCATGCACGGGCTGTCGAGCCATCTGTTTCAAACAAGACAGACAAAAATGTGGGAACAATAATACAACATCTATCATTCAGAATATCCCCCTCAGCCACAGAGGTTCTCTAAGGCTTGGAGAAAATTCTGCGAAAAAATCCATATTTTGGTACCCAAGGCAGCCCGATTAGACTTGTTTTTCTGGGATAGGTTCATTGATCGTCAGTCAGCTGGGAACTGGCATCTCTTGTAGCCGCTAGAACATGGCATATATCACCAGTGCTCAAGACTACGCAGTCTTCAGCAACAGAACTACATTCTGATGAAGGCAAATAGCAACCACTGGCAATGGGCTTCCTATGAATCATCAGATTGCCCTGTCTTGAACACCTGTGAGAAATAAAGTGTCTCAAAGTAATAACACATGTATTTCCCTGACAAAAGAAATACAGTGCCTCACAGTAATAACGTATCCCTCACAAAAGGTATAGGGGTTATTTGTGACCTAAAGTGTATTATTTTTTAATCTTCAGTGCAGAATAAACATGATGAATGGCTTGCAGGATTTCATGTATCAGGTTAATTATTAGCATTGGTCGCAAATTATTTGTGCATGTTACCTTGGATGTATACATAGATTGCTACTTTTTTCTGTGCAAGTAGGGAAAAAGATTATCATTTGCCATGAAATATATAGTCAACTTACTCTGAACCTTTTTATTGGAATCCCACGATTAAGGTTTGTACACCATTTGCCTGCTAATTTGTTGTTTAATACTTTCTCAGCTGTTTGAATGCAGTAAAAGAATACCTGTTTCTGCATCTTTTCAGTTCAGTGAATGAAGTCAACAGTATTTCAAAATGCAACAGGGCACATTGCAGTTTGTGGATGCAAAATGAGTGGCTATCATACATGATATTCATCATAGTTTCTACAGTTATAAGTATATGCACAGTGATCCATGTATATCTATGTATTTCATGTTGGTAAACAGAACCATTTAAAGTTGGAAATCAGTCTTCAATAAAGTAAAATGAAAAAAAAAACAATAACCAAACCCATGAACAATTAGGTAAGTCATACATTCCCATGAAGTTTTGGACAAATCTACCCGGTAGCTTTTGAGAAGTCAATTATTACAATACAATACTTAAAATTAATTGCAGCACCACATGTTAACTACATACCAGGAGTTTCCGGAAGTGTCCATGAGTGATATTAGTAATTGAGCAAGTGGTTTTACAGAGGAGTTTTGAAGAAAAAGAAAATGAACAAAAAAAAAAAACAAAACAAAAAAAAAGTTCAGAATGATGGATGGATGGAGATAGATAGATAGATAGATAGATAGATAGATAGATAGATAGATAGATAGATAGATAGATAGATAGATAAAGATGAATAAATAAATAAATTAGTAAATAAATAAATAAATAAATAAATAAATAAATAAATAAATAAATAAATAAATAAACAAACAAACAAACAAACACATACCACTGGAGCATGAAATGTTGAACAAACTTGAGGGCTGACCATTTTTTACTGCTTTAGTCCCTGGGGCTAATAATTGTTATACTTATATTTCATTGTTCAAGTCACTTGTCACATCCTTTTAAATCCTGTTTGTAACAGCAAATTTGGTATTTACCCCAAGCACAAGTATTAAATGTAATTTTCATTTGTGCAGATTGCAATTTCACTCATCCTTGGTAGCCACATGACCCATCCAAGGTGCACTCTCCACAACTTGAAGTAGATCTGCCAAACACCTTTTAGGAGAAACAGCATATACAAGCCTGGACACGAATATCCCTACATTAATCATGATAACATGCACTCATACCAATCATTGTGTAATATTGAAAATTATTTCAAAATCAGGAAATGATATTAGCATGATCTAGTGAAGAAATGTGGTGGAGATTAAGTCAAGGTATACTCCTGCCAAGTGTAAAGAGAATCCAATATGGGCTTGGCAGAAAACACATTTCATTTTATAACAATCCTTTCACCTCATTGATCATGTTACATAAGCCTTCTTACATAATAAAGATATCAAATAGACACCATAATCATCATAATATTACCTTTGGGTAAAGCCCAACAGCAATCCCTATATCACCTGCACACTTGTGAAAAATTGGCACAACTTTAAAAATTGCAAAATAAGTCATTATGACATGCACATGTAGAGATAATATGGAACATACAGAAGCAAATTGTAAGGCATTTTGGCTTGGGTCTGGTCCAACAGTTACAACTACACTGACTGCCACCTTCTATTAATTTTAGCATTTGCTTAGAAACTACTCACCAGTAAACAGTGAACACCCAAAATGTGTAACAAGAGGCCCATGGGCCTAATGGTCTGCTGACATATAATCTGATGGCCCATCATCAAAAATTAATTTCCTGAAATGCATTCCTTCCATGACAAATAAATCAAGGTCATGTGATGCATCAAACTTCCATAAGAATGCACATTTGGTATTGTGCCTCTTATTTTTTTTTATCAACATACTGAATTTAATGTCCTTTTCTTAAGTGCTCAAAGTACTTGAAAAATAAGTCAGTCATACAAAATATTACAAAATTTGACCACTGCTTAATGGATATTTTGTATAAGTTTGCAGTTCTAGCTCAACTTATTATGTCATGGATATCACACAAAATCATTTCCTGATATGCATTCCCTCTGTGACCTTGAGAAGTATGTCAAGGTCACCCCTTATTATGTAATATCAAACTTCTAGGTATGATACATATTTAGGGTACATTTGGTATTGTTAGCCTTCTTATTTCTCAGTATGTCAACTTAAGTGTCCTTAGCTATGTCCTTGATGACCTTCAAAAATAGGTCAAGGTGCCCCAAAATTTACAAGTTCCACCTCAATTTATAATCAAATCAATAAATTTAATGTACTTCTAATACCTATGATGTTAGTTCCACTTTAATACCACCAGTGGCACCACCATGATTCCAAGTGTCAAAGACTTTTGTCTGTATAATATTCCTGTAATGGTATATTGAAACATGTGCACAAGTTTAGATCTAATGAGCATAACAAAAAATCATTTCCTGAGATGTATTCCCTAATTGACCTGAAGAAAGTATGTCAAGTTATGTATATTATGGGTATAAAAGACCTACAAATGATACACATCTATTGTACATTTGGTATAATCATAAGCCTTATTCTGTCTCAACATATTGATTTTAATGTGTTATCAACATATTTTGGTCCCTATCTCGCATAATACTGCAGGTGGCGCCACCAAATTTCAATGCATTTTGTTATTTGGCCTGTTTTGCATTCCTGCAAAGTTTCATGATGATTCATTTAATACTTTGAAAACTAGCACTCTCAAAATTTTCACATCTTGGCCGATATATTTTATAATAGTTGGCAACACTAATATTGAACTTGACCTGGATTTTCATACCCTTGGTAAGTCCTGAAAGTTGTATAGGGCACACTTGAAAACTGTGGACCGTATCATGTCCACAAGCAAAAGTTGACAGACAGATGGATGGACTGACAGGAAGGATTGTGTAATTAAGCTCTGTGACCTGTGGTCAGCAGAGCTAAAAACTTGTAAAAATAAATATAATGCAATATAAGCATGAACTGTGGGCTTTATTAGATATATGAGAAACTACCAGGCGAAACCAGTGGCGAGGGATGCCTATAGCAGCCAAGTCCCGACCAGTTTCGGTCTCTGTGAACTCATCAGGGGACATTTGAAAACATTTCTACGTCACTTGCTTATATAGGAAGGCGGTAACTTTGCTATGGGCTGTGAGGCAAAGTCACAAATATAGCGCCTAGGCGTCAAACTGATCTACTGGTCTAACTGCCATCTTGGCAGGTTAGAGTGACGTGCATTAGCTATGTCACGACACACAAGATCTGACGTATCCATTTTGAATGACCACTGGTTTGACCCTATGGGTCAACCCCATGCCTCAATATCAGCAGGACTACTGTCAGATTCACTTTGATATTCAAATCAAATGTATTTTTGTGAGACTATCCCGCAATCATTGCACAATGTTCAAAAATGAGCTCACCACCAAGTTAAGATAGAAAGTCATGTTTTTCTTTGTAATGATACTTATAAGATGCAACTTACATGCCTTGGAAACTAAAGTGTGATATTATTGTGAAATCATTTTACCGATGGCATCTATATGTGTGACACATCGCCATATGTTTATGTCACATTGTGATAGAAATCCATCTTGATATACTTACTTTTGGCCTATACCTCGGTTAGAGGTGGGGCAATAAAAGAACTTGAACATGAACAGTACTTTAACGACTGTTTTCCCTGGTAACTCGGAGAACGGACACATAGAAGCGTGCTGAAAACATGTGGCTGCGATTCACTGTGATTTTCCTTTCCTTAAATGCATTGCACCATGTTTAAACTAACGTTCACCGTGTGTGCATGCATGCCATGGTGGTATCCTGTTGCATTTGGATTTATAACTACAGATGATACCTGCCTCAGACACAACCGAGTGGGCAGATTAAAGTGAAGACAGTAAGCCATCTTTTCAAAATACACTGATGACCGTTTCCCCTGGTAACTCGGGAGAAGGGACACCTGGAACCTAGCAATACTAGATACCAATACTGCACCACCCTGGCTATATGCAGCAGCTATGCTTTTTCCCTGGCACAAGTTAACTGTCCAGACAAGTCGAAATAAAATGCTGTGTTTGTGTTGACTTTACTGCAAAATAATGGCGTGTTGGCCAGCTTTTCTGTTACTTGCAACTTGGTTACGGTTGATTAGAATGACCGTTTTTTTATGGGTGGTCATTTGTAGGCCGATTTTGCTGGTCGTTGGTTGCATGTGCAGCTGGTCTAGGGGTGTCCAACAGGAGCAATAGAGCAATTTTTTACATCACAGCTCTTGAAAGATGTCCTACAATTTATTCAAAATAAGTGTTTCTCATGTGAAGAAGTTCAAAAAATGCTCCAGGGAATCTAAATTGGCTGCTACAGAGATTTCCAGTTGGACAGCACTGTGGTTGTTCGCATCAGGTCATTTAACGTTGCAAAAGTGCCCGTGCCAAGGAAAACTGGTCATTTTGACCAGGTGGGGACTGGGGTCAGTAATTGCAGGTACTACTGTACCATAATTATACCATGCAGAACCTACCAGGATATATCAAAGAGAGTGAATGTAAGAACATTTTCAAAAATAAGGTGAAATCATTCTTGATGCATGACTGTCATGAGATGGGAGTACTGGAGAGAGACCACTTTATATATTTATAATTTCAGTATCTCAGTGTTATAAAAATTATGCCTTTGGTGCTTGTATTTATTTATATATTAATTTACTGAAAATTTAGATCTATCTTTCAATTCATAGATGATTAAAGCATTTCAGCTACAAACCTGTGGAAAGCAACTTAATATTTTTCTGATTTCATACTTGCTATTTTCATGTTGTGGTCCACCATGGAAACAAGCCAAGGCAAGATTCCCCATACTCTTGGTGCTCCTATTTCATGCATTATAGTTTGGTGTGCTTTCAGCAATTATATTGCACAATGCTGGCACATGGGTGAATAAAAATACATGTATTATCAATCAATCAATCAATCAATCAACATTCAGTGATACAAGTTAAGTACATTTAGACCTCGTGATTATCTTATTGTATTTTTCTCTTGCTTTTGTAGAGAAAATACACAACTTACTAATTGCAAGATAACTTATCTGTTAATTTTCTCCGAATATGTGTGCAAAAATTCCCTAAAGCATTACATGTATAAATACAAAAATTGTCTTACCTTAATTGATAAGAAGGCGATAGTCTTTTTATTAAATTTATTTTTGACTAATTTTTGCTTATTTCCATCAGATTTTTGTACAATCTGAGGGAAAATAGCCAAATCAGTACAATAATGACTAAAATGTTGCAACTTTGTCAACCAACCATGTCAAGGCAAGATTTTCAACTCAAAACTCCCCAGAATGCACCATTTGCATGCTCAAATTCGAAATTTTTCGGGGGGGGGGGGGGGGGGGGAAGGCAGAGAATGTCCTCAGACCCCCCCCCCCCACACACACACACGCTTATCAACATTTTTGGACCACTTGGGTCTCGAGTTTCTAGACCTGACCTGAGTTGATCAATATTTATTAGGGAAGCTCGAAAGTACATGTACCTTTTTTTTTTTTGGCTCCATTAATTTTAGGGTTGGGCCTTTTTAGTAGGGTCTGTCAGGTTACTGGAACCACACATACATTTTTGTTAGGCCTTCGGTAACTTGGACATTTGTTGAAACATGTGTAAAATTGTTGTTCTTTCCCCTTTTACACATAACCTCTTTTAATGTCAGTTTAATTTGTCACCTGGGCACAGCCAGAGGCACTTTTTGACATAAAAATACTGTTTTGTGAGTGTGTGTATGGGGGGGGGGGGCACAGCAATTGGAAAAGCAAGACAGACGTTCACATAATCTAGTCACTTCTTCATTCCAAAAGGTTAAAAAAAATAAGAATTACAGTTTCTTAATGCATGTTTCTTTCTCAGTACAGAAGCCCCAATTTCAAGAGCATTTTTCACTTGTAAGCAAAATGCACTTTTTCACAATTAAAGGAACTTGTAAAAGAAATGAATGAAGATACATGCAGTGGTCCCTCCTTTGAAACATCGATCGTTCCAATGGTAGACCACATTTGTCTGATCCCTAGTGCTATCTTTTCCATGTTATTTGACCTCCTCCATTGAGAGACTGCTGTATCATACATTTTGTGTCTTTTCATCCAGAAACACTTCCTGGTAGACGAAACCATACTGTATGCTGCAGTTCACTCCTTGATAAGTCTTAGCTTGTTAAAGAATCATAAACACCCAAGAGGTTTTAATATAGGGCTACGCCCTGCTTTCCAATTGCTAAATAAAAATATGTTTAAACCAATCATAAACACATCTGATTTAGTCACTTTAAACTAAATAATGTAACTAGAATGGATAGATTTGCAAGTAAATCTGTCTGGGTGCTAATTGGAGCTTGTTTTGAAACCCCCTCCCTGTTTTATGACATCATCAATCATGGGTCATCAGGTACAATCTGCTGAACAGTAGTAGTAGAGTAACCAGGTAACAGGAGTATTGTCAATTGATGCAATGTGATTGGTTAATACAACTACCATTGTTTTTTTCAGCAAATAGCTGAATAGGATTTTTTATATTTTTTTACCCTAAATAATTTATAACATGTCAATAAATCCTACCAGGTGCACAATTTCAGCTATGGGTCTCATAGTATGTAAAATTTCAATGTTGTAACTTGCATAATGGCTGAGAAAACTTTGTCCCAAAATGCGGCAGAAAGGTATTAAGAAATAAATAAAGAAAAAAGAACTGCAAAAACAATATGTCTGGATTGGCACCCAGATATAATAATGTTTACTGGTACAATTAAGTACATGTAACTACTGGGTTTGTACAGTGTATTCAGGTACATCAGCCCATGGTGCTACTTTTGGAGGTTAAACATTTTCATGCTGTTTATCTCGAATTTCAACATGTTTGTACACCTTTGGTATGTCTCCTGTGCATTGAACACTGTGTAATAGACCATGTCAGAAATTTCACCACCAGATGGCTCTGGTGTACTATCCACCCTAGCTTGACTGAGTGCCCACTAGCTAAGCATGGCAGAGTATGGGAGGTGGACAGTCTTTGAGTAGAAACAGGAACTAATCAAGAGAGGAGCACCAATTAAAGGCAAAAAGTGTGATTTAGTAGAAAGGTAAGTACTTGCTGATCAGTTTCATATATTATCTTACAGGAATTTATCCCAAGATTACAAGTTTAGTCACTTGACTCCAATGGGTTGAACCAGCAGTTTACATCACTGGTCATATATTGCTGTGTGTGTGTTGTCTCTTGGCCACACACAATTCTGTGACAAGTCAAATTATGAGACTGTGATTAAAAGTATAATTAATGTTCCATAAAGAGAGACTTTCATAGCCATACATACATTATTTTGAATGTGGAATACCCTGGTCAAAGTGCACATAGGCCACCAGTAGCCTGACCTGAGCCAAGCCTCTGGGGCCCAGCCAGTAGCTTGTATATTGGGTCACTCCAGGGGATAAGCAAGGTGTTAATGCTGCTGTTGTCTAGTTCCTCTGGGGAGTGTGCTTTATTGGTGTGCTGTGTATACAAGACACTTGTTGGTAATGTGTTTGTCCAAAATTACAATGAGGTAAAAACACTGCATACTCAAAGGCAAAGATGAAAAACTAAACAAGAAAAGGAAAAGTAACTTTATGTCCCCTCCAGTTTGAAAGTTTACCTTTTACCTTACATTTGAACAGCTTGGCTGCCCTTCATTACCTCATACAGTTCAGTTGACAGGACACATATTTAGTCTTGCACTTTTTTTTCAGACTTGACGCATATGACAGAAATAACAATTTTCATTCTGAACCTATACTCAGTCTGAAAAAAGAAACACCCCTTCCTCAATGGCCCGACCAAGGATTCAAAACCATAACTGAAAGCACACAAAACATACCGCCAATGCGCATGTCCCATCCCAAAGTTACTTTTCCTTTTCTTGTTCAGTTTTTCATCTTTGCCTTTGAGTATGCAGTGTTTTTACCTCATTGTTATTCTGGACAAACACATTACCAACAAGTGTCTTGTATACACAGCACACCCATAAAGCACTCTCCCCAGAGGAACTAGACAACAGCAGCATTAACACCTTGCTAATCCCCTGGAGTGACCCAATATACAAGCTACTGGCTGGGCCCCAGAGGCTTGGCTCAGGTCAGGCTACTGGTGGCTTATGTGCACTTTGACCAGGGTATTCCACATTCAAAATAATGTATGTATGGCTATGAAAGTCTCTCTTTATGGAACATTAATTATACTTTCAATCACAGTCTCATAATTTGACTTGTCACAGAATTGTGTGTGGCCAAGAGACAACACACAAACAGCAATATATGACCAGTGATGTAAACTGCTGGTTCAACCCATTGGAGTCAAGTGACTAAACTTGTAATCTTGGGATAAATTCCTGTAAGATAATATATGAAACTGATCAGCAAGTACTTACCTTCTACTAAATCACACTTTTTGCCTTTAGTTGGTGCTCCTCTCTTGATTAGTTCCTGTTTCAACTCAAAGACTGTCCACCTCCCATACTCTGCCATGCTTAGCTAGTGGGCACTCTGTCAGGCTAGGGTGTATAGTACCCCAGAGCCATCTGGTGGTGAAACTCATTTCTGACATGGTCTATTGGGGACATTTGACAGGAACAGAGTGCAATAAACCCATGGGTGTCACCCAAAACCAGCTGCCACAGTAACATCATCTCAGCAAACACCCATGGGGTCTGAATGGTTAAAATAATTCTCACACCTCTGTCAACTTGCATGTTCTTATTACATGTTATTAAGATGGGGGTTACAACACCTTGTAGCTCACCATAGCAGAGATGCCAGTGCTTCTGGGCAAAAATACAAGAAAGGGTCAAGATTTAACATATCAAGACTGTTTTAATCCATTTGTAGTATAGATCTGCATCATTTTTTCTACATAAAGCACAAAAAAAAATATGGATTTCCGTATAAATAGGGAAAACTGGCATCTCGGTTACAGACAGGGATACTTTCTGGGCCACTGTGTTTCCTTATCCGAGGACTCTCATCAACAGGCTTTAACTGTTTGGTGCTGATCCTGCCACCATATAGTCAGGCATCACCTTTCAAAAAAAGCGCAACTACATGTACATGTAGTCAAGCATCACTGGTATATAATTTTGGGACAAGCAGGACACATCTTTCTTTCCCAAAATGCAATAAATTGTGTACAATAGGAGAGGTCACAATTACCAATTATCTGTGTATTCAGCTGAATACACAATCTAATATACAGAATTTTTCAGGGCTAGAGATGTGTATTCCAATCAGATTGCATGTTTAATTAACCTCAAATTAAAAGACTATGTACATAATTTTACCACACAAATTTTGCTGTTTCTGCAACTGGTGGTTTTAAAGTTATTAAGCTGTAAATTGCAATGAAAAGTAATGGGAATACATAACTCTAGCCCTGAATGGCTGAAATGCCCTCTACAGGAGAGCAGTAGAAACATCTGTTCTTGCTATCTCCTATCATTATGATGCTTTAATAAAATACAGTAATCCTTGTCTTACAACACAATCCCTTAAGATAATCAAACAGGTGGTCTTTTACAGTAGCTATAAAAACCTGGCAGAAACTAAGCAAAGTATCCTAAATCAGTGGTCTTTGATGATAGGTAATGTCTCATTCCAACTGGATGGTATTCAGGGCCAGAATTTTGGTGAGAATCAATTCTCGTTAAGATTCTCCTAAACTTGTCTTTCTTTAAAAAGAAAACTAATTGACAAAAATCCAAATAGATTCTTGCAAAATTTTGTGAAATTTTGGCCCTGGTATTACAACACAGGGACTGCTGCATTTACATTTTCAGGAACAAAACTCCTGTTCCTGAAAGCTAAATAAATTTATGTTCTTGCATGATGTGGCCAGCATATGTCGCAGCATGGAGCTACTATAGTAGCTCCATGGTCGCAGCAAGAACAGGTTCCTATGAGGAATTTAAGGCATTTAAACTCAACAAGATTTTCCTATCCATTCACTGGGACTATCAATGTGAGTCACAGTTTCATATTCTTCATTGACAGGGCTTCTGTTCAAGTTCAATCATGTACCTGTAGTTAAGATCAGTGGTTTTTGCAGTGTCTAGCAAATCTCGCTGCAACTGCTCTGAGTTGCCAGGCAATGCAAAAACCACTGCCCTAGCATGGCATGCAAAGAGTTAAGGTCATGGTGCACGCTGATTCACAGCTGATTCTATGGTTATGCAGCTTGCTGGCATTGTATCACCTGTCAGACACTGTGCCCTCAAAATGACCAATGGCTCCATATTGGATGACTGTACCTATGACTAATAATGTAAATTCCTTAATAAAAAGTGAACTTCTAATAAGCATAATCTGCACACATTAACTTAGTCTACACATATTTTAGTTACTCAAGATTACATGTACTCAAAGTACTATGTCTTGCACAATTAAGCAAGAAGACACCTACCCTGTGCTGAGGTCCTTTCTTGAGAGGGGTCAGTTTGCATGGATATTAAAGTAGTGCTCGACTTGGGCACGTCACTCACACAGCATAGCAAATAACAGCTAACACAGTCCATGTAACACAGTCCATGTGAGCATGTTTTAAATGCTGTTAAATTTATGCTCACGGACTGAATTTTGGACTGGGCCACATAAAAGTGTATTCCATGTTTCTGACATTAAAAAAAAAAAAACAAAAAAAAAACAAAAACAAAAAAAAAAAACCCCTGTGGTTTTGGTAATACTGACAAGACCATATGTATTTTCTTCACACCCCCCCCCCCCCCCCATTAAGTTAGGAGGTATGGAGTTCCTGAAACTTATATGGAAGGAAAAAATATTTCATTTCCTTGAAATATTTAACTTTAATCAATGAAATAAACATGCACAAGACACAAATGGCACTATGAAGCCCCATGAGGTGGATACAAAAAAAAAACATTTATAATCATACTGAAATGATTGCATAATATTATTTTGTTTGAACACAATAGTATTTCATGCAATAGTATTTGATTCCCACACAATACGATTTTGTTTCAATGCAATATTTAATTTCCATGCATCATACATATCATTCACACACAACATATTTTACTTGCATGACATGTTTTTTTGTTTTTCCTGTGATATCCCTGCAATATTATTGCGGGGGGGGGGGGGGGGGGGGGAGTCTCATGTTTCCTCTGGGGCCATAAAGAGGTGGGAACCAGGAGCCAGTCTACTCCAGATCATTTTATCTACGTAGTATACTCCACTTGCAGCATCTAGTGGAAGTTCCAGTACGTTCAGATGTATGACTGAAACGCTTTCCACAATTTGAACAATGTCAGTGCAGTGGTCTCTCTCTTGGAAGACCACTCTGACAACAGACCACAGTTACCAGGTCCTTACCACTGCACATGATGCTATGTACATTACTAAAATGCAGAGCTGAGCTCTGTAATACCCTGCATCATGACTGTAGGGGCACCTTGCATGTAGCACACCAGGCAAAACAAAAACAAAAACAAAAAAACAAAACAAAACAAAAAACTAAAAAGGTCACAGTGACCTGTACAATGGAGATCCAGGCCTATAAGGGCTCACACGGGGTATGGGACTTGTTGTGACAAAGTGGTGAATATCTGGGGGGAGATAAGCAGGGAGAAGAAGGAACGTCACTTCGGCTCAGATACAACTTGCCTCCTTAGGAGACCAAGTCCTGTATTGCCTCCACTGCACCTGCGTGGAATTGAATGGACCAGAAAAACTGGGATATTAGTCTTTCAAACAGGCGAAGCAACACTGATGCATCAAATATTTTAAGGACAACCCCCTGCCTGACCTGACATACCTATCTTTCTTCTGAGATCAACATGCTTGAAAAATCAGCGTTCAGAATTCCAATTTGACAATGTATAGTGAAATACATGCAGGCAACATGTACTCTCATACTGTCTTATTATGCAAAAAATTCTATTATTTCCATATGGGGCAGTCCAGTCAGCCTACATTAAAGTAGACAGACAGACTGACCGACAGATACCAATAGGTTTAGTCTCTTTATATGAAAAAAAAACAAGAGGGCTGTGTGAACAGCCCGTGCCTCAGCTGATCTTGACATTCATCACACTTGCAGCTCTATGAACTTGGGAAAGGATCAAGGACACCGTGTTCTGAGTAAGTCTAACCTTTATAGAAGAACACTTACATGTACAACATCAAAGTGCAAGTAGTTCTCAAGTTATAATGAAGAGTAAAATTCATGTATGTTGCACTGTGACCCCACAAACGAGGTCAAGGTCATTCATGTACTGTCTCAGCATGACCTTCATACAGAATAATTAACAAGTGTAGCTAACTCAAAACAGATCTCAAGTTATCAAGTAAACAGTAAATTTCGTGTCAGTTGTCCTGTGAATTAGCATTAGAATGCCCATTGACTTACATAGTAAACAATAGGAAAGCTCCACTGACTGGTAAGTACAGTAATTGAAAATCCTTAAAAAATCAGGAATCCAAAGCAGTGCCACCTAGTAAACAACTGTTTGACCCTTCCACAACAACATATCCATCACATTTCAGCTTAATCTGAGGGACAGTTCTGAAAACAAGTGAAAAATAGCAAAACCATACAAAAAATTCATAAAAAAAATTGCAGCGCCACCTGGTGAACAAATTGGGAACTAGATGTCCCCGGGAGTGTCTATGAACGACATCAAAGCAATTGGGTGAGCGGTTTCAGAGGAGAAGAATTTTGAAGGTTTGCCCCAAAAAAGAACAAACAAATTCATAAAAAATCCAAAAATCAATAGAGCATGACCATTTGAACACATTTGATAGAGATCCACCTAAGGCACATCCCCACCAAGTTTGAAGTAAATCTGGTCAATATTATTAAAGTTATGACCATTACAAGAAATTCCCATGTTAAACTTTCCTATTAAAACTTTTGTAGAGATTTTTGAAAAAAAATCATAAAAAAATCCAAATTCATTGGAACATGACCATTGGAACAAACCTGGTAGACACCCACCCAAGGTACATTGCCACCAAGTTTGAAGCAAATCTGGATGATGGTTTTGGAGAAGAAGTCGAAAATGTAAATTAGCATAAGAATGCCCATTGACTTACATGGTAATCAATAGTAAAGGTGCATTCAAAAAAAATATAAAAATTAATGGAGCGTGACCATTTGAACAACTTGGTAGAGATCCACTCAAGGTGTATCCACACCAAGTTTGAAGTCATTTTGGATGACAGTTTTTGATAAGAAGTCGAAAATGTGAATTGTGGACGACGGGCGGACGGACGGACGACGGACGGACGGACGACGGACGGACGGACGACGGACCCTCAAAAACCTCAGCTGACTGACAAGTCAGCTGAGGTAAAAAACCAACAACACATATTACAAGCATGTACTGTTTGAAAACTCAAGTAATGTGGTGGTAAAGAAATTAAAACTAGGCCTCCGTCCATTATGTGCATTCCTGTATATGCATACACATGCACAGCATTGCAACATAACTGTTACCCCTCACTTTAAATGTAGGCACTTTTGGAACCCTTGCCAGTGATTCTTAAGACCAATCTTGGTCAAAACATGTCGCACACTGCCTGTTCTTGGCTAATTAAATTGCCCTGTCATTTCAGCTAAACCTATACTTGGGCCCACCTGTTGTATGTGGTCATCCCTTCTGTCAAGAGGTGGCCACATACTTCAAGTTGCCTCTCAGCACAGGTAAACTCACATGAAACTCGTGATCTTGAAAGTGCCTCCATAGAAAGGAATAATGATGACATGACGCATGTCATCATGACCCAAAACAATGATAGTAACAGTTATGTAGTGAAGTCATATAAATGGTCTACCTCTTTCATTGTACATTTATAATGTGTATTGTGATTTTTTTTCCTGTGTCTGAAATGAAGATATTGAACAAATTGAACTGAACAGCTGGTACAGTGGTATACAAAACAAACCTGCTAGGCATGTAGTAAAAACATACTGTATGCATGTTGTCATATTGTTACTGATATTTATACTTTACCAGGTCACACATTTATAATATATTGCCAGTTATTTGGCACCCAACCAATTTTTCAAGACAGAGAAACTGGTGCATGTCATCAAAATGAATGTACAGTGTATGTACAGCTGTTTTGTTATACAGGTAACTTGGATCATGTAGCAATCAGCAGACCAGAATGTTAATATATATATGTAAATATGCTGCATTTAGAATCATCAAGCACACATAATTCCATTTTCAAAAAATCAAAAGTAAGTGGGATTGACATTGATGCGAAAACTTTAAGAACATAATTTTGTATTGCTGATTCAATACACTAAGATGCATCAAATGCAAAGGTAAAATTTGCATACATCAGAACATTCACAGTGGGGATCCCTGGGACAAGCAAGGATATGGAACAAAAATGATATGCAATGGACCATGTCCCCTGACTGACTGCTAGTTCTGTGCCAGGTTTACAGTGTTTGATAGTCCTGGTCAGAAGGGTTGACCACAAACATATGGTTGTAAGGCAATACAACTTCAATTTATAGATTTATATCATTGGTGCATACAATCAAATATAAATTTTATAAAGACAATCAGAGACTGCTGGATCCATACCTCCCCCCTCGCCTCATTGATAGCCTTGCTAATCACAGGTCTCATTTTGGAATGACTGCAGTCAATAACAAGAGGGCTGTGTGAACAGCCCGTGCCTCAGCTGATCTTGACATTCATCACACTTGCAGCTCTATGAACTTGGGAAAGGATCAAGGACACCATGTTCTGAGTAAGTCTAACCTTTATAGAAGAACACTTACATGTACAACATCAAAGTGCAAGTAGTTCTCAAGTTATAATGAAGAGTAAAATTCATGTATGTTGCACTGTGACCCCACAAACGAGGTCAAGGTCATTCATGTACTGTCTCAGCATGACCTTCATACAGAATAATTAACATGTGTAGCTAACTCAAAACAGATCTCAAGTTATCAAGTAAACAGTAAATTTCGTGTCAGTTGTCCTGTGAATTAGCATTAGAATGCCCATTGACTTACATAGTAATCAATAGGAAAGCTGCATCGAACGATATGTACCCGAATTGAAAATCCTTAAAAATCAGGAATCCAAAGCAGTGCCACCTAGTAAACAACTGTTTGACCCTTCCACAACAACATATCCATCACATTTCAGCTTAATCTGAGGGACCGTTCGCACAAGTGAAAAATAGCAAAACCATACAAAAAATTCCTAAAAAAATTGCAGCGCCACCTGGTGAACAAATTGGGAACTAGGTGTCCCCGGGAGCGTCTATGTACAATATCAAAGCAATTGGGTAAGCAGTTTCGGAGAAGAAGATTTTTTAAGATTTGTCCAAAAAAAGGAGAACAAAAATTCCATTAAAAATCCAAAAATCACTGGAGCATGAACATTTGAACAAAATTGGTAGAAACCCACTCAAGGTACATCCCCACCAAGTGTGAAGTTAATCTGGATAACGGTTTTGGAGAAGAAGTCAAAAATGTGAATTAGCATTAGAATGCCCATTGACTTGCATAGTAATCAATAGGAAAGCTGCATTGACCGACAAGTACCCAAATTGAAAAAATCATTAAAAATCAGGAATCTGCAGCATTCCCACATAGTGAACAACTTTGTTTGACCCTTCTACAAGGAACATATCCACCATGTTTCAGCTGAATCTGAGTGACGGTTCTGGAGAAGAAGTCGAAAATAGCTATAACACACAAAAATTCATACAAAATTAGGAAAAAATTGCAGCGCCACCTGGTGAACAAATTAAGAACTAGGAGTCCCAGGGAGTGTTCCTGTGTGATATCAAAGCAATTGGGTGAGCGTTTTCGGAGATGAAGATTTTTTAAGATTTACCCCAAAAAAGAACAAAAAAATTCATTTAAAATCCAAAAATCACTGGACCGTGACCATTTGAAGAAACTTGGTAGAGACCCACCCAAGGCACATTTCCACCAAGTTTGAAGTGAATCTGGCTGACGGTTTTTGAGAAGAAGTCGAAAATGTGAATTGTGGACGACGGACGGACGACGGACGGACGGACGGACGACAGACGGACGACGGACGGACAACGGACGACGGACCCTCAAAAAACCTCAGCTGACTGACAAGTCAGCTGAGGTAAAAAGTGGCTATCACCAGACCTAGATACATGACCTACTGACATACTTTTATGCATGACACACAGGTGTGTAAAGGACAACAGAATTATAGCCCGGGCATGAAGTGTAATGTAGTTTTAGATGAATGTATCACCGTGACCCAGATACTTGACCTAGTGATCTACTTTTGTTTCATGACACACATTTTGGTCATGGTGTGAGTGTGTGTGTCAAGCTTCATTCATGAAACTAAGTTAAACAGTACAGGAATTACAGCCTGACATGATTTTACAAGACTATGTCACTGTGACCCAGATACTTCACCTAGTGACCTACCTTTGGTACATCACACACCCTTATGTACAGATGGACCTGTGTGTAAAGAAAGCTTCATTACTCGAAGTTTAAGGACAAGCAAATTATAGCCCAAACACAAATTGTGGAGACCCAGATACCTGACCTAGTGACCTACTTTTGTTTTGTGACACACCTTTGTCGCGATTGCGATGATTATTAATTTAGATCTGGTAAAAAATATATTTGTGCAGGTCATACGATGTCCACAGATGGCGCTGCAGGTCATTGTGCCATTGTCGCGCTAGAGAATTGATGTGTGGCGCGAATAAAGAAAAGGGAGTTGAAATGAGAAAGGTCTCCACGTGTGTCACTACATGGTAGCAGAGCGTGGTTCCTCTACATCAACCTCTCAAGTGCCAAAATTGACGTAGTGAAAAAGGGAAGTATAGAGACACTCGGGAAAGGGTCGACGGCGAAGAAAATTTATTGACACGCGTGTGAAGACGTGAGAACTTTAACCCTTGTACTGACTGCTCGTACTGATTACATTCAAGATGGCGAGTCCCAGCGGAAAAATCAGGATGAAACTAGGGCCAAGAAAGGGGCACATTAGGAATAATTTGAGTGCGGCGCAAAGGATTATTGAAACGGAAATAACAGACAAAAATGTAAAAGAATTATTACGAGAGACATTGAAAGTACGTGAAAGACTGGAGACTCACAAAAGAGCATACCAAAGTTTGTTTTCTGAATTAGAAAAGGCCATTGACGCGATTGAAGGTAAGGAAGAACATGAAGCAGAAGTAAACAAGTTTGAAACTGAGAGCAGTGAATATTGTGAACTGGACATCGAGATCGATAATCATATGGCAGACTTAAAAGCAAAGTTCAAGGAAATTAACCATGAAATGGAAATAAAGAAACCTACTTCAGAAAAACCCAAGGACATGGGAGAATCCGGAGATGAGCTAGAAATGAGAAAGTTAAAGGTGCAAGAAGACATTATCAAAATGGAGACTGAGAAATTAGCATGGGAAAAACAAAAAATGGAAAGAGATAAACAGCAAAAACCTACCAATGTTTCTAAGGTTAAACTTCCAAAACTAGACTTTGAGAAATATGAAGGAGAAGTCCTAAAATACCAAGAGTTCTGGGACTCATTTGAATCTGCCATCCACAACAACAGTGACCTCACTAATGTTGACAAAATGAATTATTTAAGGAGCAAACTCACTGGAGAGGCAAGGAATGCCATAACCGGCCTTACTCTAACCAATGAAAATTACAACATTGCAGTTAATATATTGCATGAACGGTTTGGTAATAAACAACTTATAATCAGTGCCCATCAGAATGAGATAACAAAGCTACCTGCCAGTACGGATTCCACCCCAAGACTTAGACTGTTGTATGATAAACTAGAGAAGAATCTCCGATCCCTTGAAGCCCTGGATACTGAAGTGAACAATTCTATTTTTGTATCCATCATATTGGAAAAATTACCAGCCAAGGTTATTGTAGATTTAGAAGCTAAAAAGGATGGTGTAGTATGGACAGTGCCTACATTGAGAAAAGCATTACAAGAATATATTTTGACAAGAGAGTTTGCAGAAACACAAAGTGGCCGTTCAAGAACATGGGCCAATACTTCTGAAGATACAAAAATTGTGGGAACAACTGAAGCACTCTTCACTTCACCAATACAAAAACCTGGTTCCCAAAGGAGAGAGAGGAATACAAACAGAGAAGAGCCATTATGTGTGTATTGTAATGAGAGGCACTGGAGCGACCAGTGTGAGAAATATCCAGACATAAGGGTCAGAAAGGACAAGATCAGGGAAAGGTGTTTTTCATGTTTGAAATTGAACCACACTTTAAAGGACTGTAGAAAGAAAAAGCAATGTGTGTACTGTAAAAGTGTGGGAAAACATCATAGAAGTTTATGTCCAAAACAGTTTCCAAAGGCAGATACACCAACCCCTGTAGATCAGAGAACACAAGAGACCCTAAGTACTGAGACACAAACTGATAAGACAATAGGCTTAATGGCAACAAATGAAATAGTTCTTATGCAAACAGCACAAACTGAATTTATTAATGTGTCCACTGGGGAGAGGCAAACAGGAAGGATTCTACTGGATAGCGGTAGCCAAAGAACATTTATCACAAGTGAATTGGCAAAAAGGTTAAACTTGAAAACAGATGACTCTGAAACACTGAAAGTGTTTACATTTAGTTCAGAACAACCAAGGATTGTAAACACAAAACAAACCGAAATTGGACTTAAACTCAGTAATGATAATATACTGAACATGAAGGTTAATGTGGTGCCGACAATCAGTGGTGTCATCCAAAGAACGACAATTCCTCAAGAAATATTGGACAAAGTTAGGAAATACGAACTTGCTGATACAGTGCCTGTGATTACCGAAACCAATCCTATCGATATGTTGATAGGGAACGACTATTACTGGTCACTATTCAATCAAAATATGAACAGAAAGGAAATCGGACCAGGCCTATTCCTGATATCATCAAAACTGGGCTGGATTTTGTCTGGAAGGTATGAAGTTGAAAATGCAGACAATTCTGCCTTAACTATGTTTACACATGTCTCGAGTCCAGTACCATCATCACTTAATCTAGGAGATCAGTTGGACTTTTGCCTGAAAGATGAGAAACTCTCATTGGAAGAATTTTGGAGACTGGATACTCTGGGAATAAAGGATCAATTGGAGAAAACAGACGATGAAAGGGCGAAAGAGTTATTTGAGAATAATGTGACATTCGATGAACAAGAAAAAAGATATGATGTGAAATGGCCCTGGAAAAATGTAAATCCTGAATTGCCTGAAAACTATGAACTTGCATATGGCCGACTTAAGTCATTGGTAAACAGACTTAAGAAAGGTGATGATGGTGACTTGATGAAAAATTATGATAACATTTTCCAAGACCAGGTAGGGAAAGGGATTATAGAAACTGTGTGTGAAAATGATGGAAATCCTGGAGATGAAAATAAACTGAAACATTATATACCCCACCATGTTATAATAACACCTGACAAAACAACCAAGATGAGAATTGTGTTTGATGCCTCCGCCAAGACAAAGAATGAACATTTAAGTCTAAACGACTGCTTGTACAGGGGTCCAGTTATCCTTGAAGACTTGTGTGGTTTATTAATGAGATTTAGACTAAATCAGACTGCTATAATTGCAGATATTGAGAAGGCCTTTCTCCAAATAGGTCTTCAAACAGAAGACAGAGATGTCACCCGATTTTTGTGGTTAAAGGACATTACTTTGCCGCCCACTAGAGAAAATCTTCAAATATACAGGTTCAAACGTATTCCATTTGGTGTTGTATCAAGCCCATTTCTGTTGGCTGCAACATTAAATTATGCATTGATCCAAGTAGGAACTCCCACTGCAGAGCAAGTTGCCAAAAACATATATGTTGACAATGTTATAACTGGGGTAAACTCCCCATCTGAAGCCACTCAATTCTATGAGGAAGCCAAGACAGTATTTAAGTCAATCTCCATGAACCTCCGTGAATGGGCTTCGAACTCTGAGGATTTTTTGTTATCCATTCCAGAAAGTGATAGATTTTTTGGAACAGATGTCAAGGTATTAGGAGTGAAATGGCAAACTCAGAAAGACACTTTATCTGTAAAGATACCCAGCACTGAAATTGTGACAGAACCAACCAAGAGAACTGTACTGAAAACAATTGCTAATGTATATGATCCTTTGGGATTGTTATCCCCAGTAACCTTGAGAGGCAAACTTTTGCTTCAGGAATTATGGAAAGAAAATATGGACTGGGATGACAAATTGAACCGTAAACAACAACAAATATGGGAGAACATTGAAAGTGATTTGAGAAAACTATCTTGCATCAACATACCACGATATATTGGAGGTGAAAGATGTCAGTTATTTTGCTTTTGTGATGCGTCACAAAAGGCTTATGCGGCCGTTATATACTTGAAGGTGAATATTGGAGAACACGCCGTGACAAATTTAGTGTTTTCTAAGGCCAGAGTTGCACCAAAAAGGGAAATGAGTATCCCAAGACTTGAATTGTTGGCAGTGCTGATAGGAACTAGAATGATGAATTTCGTTGCCAACAATATGAGAATCCCATTAAATACGAACGGTGTTCTATGGACTGATTCAAAGTGTGTGTTACACTGGATGAGAACCAAGAGAGACTTATCTTGCTTTGTATCCAATAGAATCAAGGAAATTAAGTCTCATACCGATATAAACTTTCGTTACTGTCCCACACAAGAAAATCCTGCAGACATACCTAGCAAAGGGACCAGTGTAAAAGAGTTGCAGACTAGTGACTTATGGTGGCATGGACCAACTTGGTTAAGACTACATAGAGAAGAGTGGCCATCAAGTGAAATTGGAGAACTTGACTCTAAAGCTATGCTAGGAGAATGCAAAAAACCCAAGGTCATGTATGAAATTTCAAACATAGTCAATGAAGACAACACAGAATGCCCATATCAGATAGATATCAAGAAATATTCAAGCCTCAAACGACTTTTGCGAGTAACTGGTTGGTGTTCGCGATTTATACAGAAATTACGAGGTGAACAAAGCGGGACAGGAGAATTAAGTACCCAAGAGATATCAGAAGCTAAACACATGTGGGAACTTCATGTACAAAAGTCAAATTTTGACCTTAATGAGGAGAAAGGAGGTGTCATAACTCAACTAGGAGTACAACTAGATGGACAGGGCATAATGCGATGTCATAGTAGGCTGACAAAGGCTGACCTTTCTGTGGAATCGATGTTTCCCAAATTACTGCCGAGAAAACATGTGTATACTCAACTAGTCATAAGGAATGTACATGCCAAATTGTTTCACTCCGGTGCTTCACATACTCTTGCAGAGGTTCGTAAAGAATATTGGATACCGAAAGGACGTACCTCTGTGAAGTCTGTGTTAACGAAATGTACTTTATGTAAACGACACCTAGTGGGACCATACAAATTGCCTCCAATGCCAGACTACCCAGAATCGAGAGTGAAAAGAGCACCCCCATTTTCATACACAGGAGTTGATTATTTGGGGCCATTGTTTGTGAAAGGTGAATTAGAGACAAAAAAGATTTGGGTATGTTTGTTTACCTGTTTAACAGTGAGAGCAATTCACTTGGAACTCGTGGAAAGTTTATCTGCGGAAGCCTTTCTTAGAGCTTTGAGAAGATTTATTGCCAGAAGAACAAAACCACGTGAAATAATTTCTGACAATGCTAGTTATTTCAAGTTAACTAGCAGTGTGATCAAAGATGCTTATGCAGTGAACATTGACCCTAACGTGCAGAGTTACCTAGCAAATGAAGGGATAGAGTGGAAATTTATACCAGAACTAGCTCCATGGATGGGCGGTTTCTACGAGAGGCTTGTTGGAATGGTGAAAAATTGCCTCAAGAGAAGTATCGGTAAAGTATGCCTTACTGCCGATCAATTAATTACATTTTTGACTGAGACAGAAGCAATTCTGAATTCAAGACCACTGGAGTACATTGGTGAGGACATAGGTGGTCACTGTATAACTCCTGCGGACTTTCTGTGTGTAAATACTCACAGTGGTGTTCCTCATTTAAACAGTGAGGACCAAAGTGATCCAGACTATTCTACAGATGTGTCCTCGGGACAGAGGTTACTAGAGACATGGAGAAAGGGACAGAAACATTTAGACTGTTTGTGGAGAATATGGTCAGAGAACTACTTGTTAAGTCTGAGAGAACGGACTCAGAGATGCCATAAAGCTCCACGTGTTCAATCTGTGTGCGTTCCCAAAGTCGGAGATATTGTACTGTTGAAAGATAAACTGCCTCGCGGTTGTTGGAAATTAGGACTAGTCACTGAATTAAATATAAGTAATGATGGTCGAATTTGATCTGCTAAAGTGCGAGTTGCCAATGGACATATTCTAACTAGACCAATAAATCTACTTTGTCCCTTAGAAGGGAGAGACAATGTAGGAGACAACAAGGAAAACTCAAATACACAAGACAACAGTCAAACTAGTGTAAAGGGGAATGTAAAACCAAAAAGACAAGCTGCCTTAAAGGCAAAACAAAACATTCACAACTTTGTGAAACAACTTAAGAAGGTTGAGTAAATTTGCCTTCATTTACGTGAACACTTGAACTTTGTGGGATGAACATTAATGTACCAAATTTGATTTTTGTTTCTTAAGTCTCTTACTTTAAAGTTAATTATAACATATATATGAATCATGAACATTATATAAAGGACTCAAGAACTTGCCTGGGAGTGTCGCGATTGCGATGATTATTAATTTAGATCTGGTAAAAAATATATTTGTGCAGGTCATACGATGTCCACAGATGGTGCTGCAGGTCATTGTGCCATTGTCGCGCTAGAGAATTGATGTGTGGCGCGAATAAAGAAAAGGGAGTTGAAATGAGAAAGGTCTCCACGTGTGTCACTACAACCTTTAGGTCAAGATATGTGTGTGTCAAGTTTTATAAAACTAAGTTAAACAGCAAAGGAATTATAGCCCAGACATGATTTTACAAGGATATGTCACTGTGACCCAGATACTTAAGCTAGTGATCTACTTTTGGTACATGACACACCCTTATGTGTAGATGCATATGTGTGTACAGTATCATTAATCAAGTTCAATACTGACGGAATTACAGTGCGGGACATGATTTTGGGGAATATTTCACTGTGACCCACATACTTGACCTGGTGACCTACTTTTGTTAAATGAAACACTCCTATATTCAGATGCACTTGTGTGTAAAGTTTCATTCATGTAAGTTGAAGGGCAAGCAATTTACATCTTGGACACGAATGGCAGAGTCCTGACCGAATACTTGACCTAGTGACCCACTTTTGTGTCATGACACACATTTTGGTCAAGATATATATTTCATAAAACTGAGTCAAATAGTAAAGGAGTTATAGCCCAGACACGATTTTACAAGGGTATGTCACTGTGACCAAGATACTTGACCTAGCAACCTACTTTTGGTTCATGACACACACTTATATCTAGATGCACCTGTGTGTAAAATTTTATTAATTCAACTGGAAGGACAACAGAATTACAGCCCGGATATGAGGTGTTATGTAGTTTTACATGATTGTGTCATGGTGACCCAGATACTTTCCTTAGACACCTACTTTAGTTTCATGACACACCTTTAGGTCAAGATATATGTGTGTGATGCTTCATAAAACTAAGTAAAACAGTTCAAGGAATTATAGCCTGGACACAATTTTACAAGGATATGTCACTGTGACCCAGATACTTGACCTGGTGACCTACTTTTGGTACAGTACACACCCTTATGTGTAGATGCATCTGTGTGTCAAGTTTCATAAATCAAAGTTACATAGTACAGGAATCATAGTCCAGACACGATTTTACTATGTCCCTGTGACCCAGATACTTGACCTAGAGACCTAATTTTGGTACATGGCACATCCTTATGTTCAGATGCATCTATGTATTAAGATTCATTAACCTCAGTTGAAGGACAATTATAGCCGGGACACAAAATGCGGACCAATGGATGCACAGACACACAGATGCAGGAAAAAAGTGATTTCTATAATTCTATATTTCTCCTCTGTCAGGAGGGGGGCTTTAATGATGAACATGTAAATTTTAATTGATGCTTATCAGACACACTACAAACACTTTACATGTGGAATATCTTCAAAAATATCATAAACAGAAGTGCCAATCCAATTTCAATTCATATGTTTATGCTATTGGGGCATCCAGTGAAATGAAAATAAAAAGATGTGAAGTTTTAAGTGATGCTAATTGCACAAACTTGGGACAGTCAAGTGCTTTACCATAATTTCAGAACTACTGTAGATAAAGGGGCCATTCAAATTTCAATTTGAAGGATTGTGTTCCAGGTATATTTGATTGTAATTGAACAAAAGTTTCAACATTTTAAATTTTCAAGACACACAGACAGATTTGCTTTTGAGCAAATATTATTTTTCTGGTTTCTTATCTTTCAAAATTCCCTTGTCCTGTGGACAACTCAGAGATAATCTTTCAATTTTAACCATCAGTGATTTCAAAAATGCTTCACATCTTTGTCATGACAGAAGTCCTGCATTCATACAGTAAAATGTCTTCAATGTCATTATGAGTTTTGCAAATTTCTTCCAGACAAACAACTGTGTCAATTCAACATTATCACAAGTTATGTTTTCAGCAGACAAGTAATTGTTCAGAATCACTTGTCCCATTAACAAAGGAAACTATATTAAGTAAATTTTTTCACCCTGTACATTCAACTC
Source organism: Hermodice carunculata (assembly GCA_964020975.1). Taxonomy (NCBI): domain Eukaryota; kingdom Metazoa; phylum Annelida; class Polychaeta; order Eunicida; family Amphinomidae; genus Hermodice; species Hermodice carunculata. The sequence goes on along the minus strand of OZ026613.1, from coordinate 71,786,283 downwards.
TTCATGTTTCTGATGCAGTATTGTAATCGAGACTTGCTGTGCCCCCTCAACTATGAAAAAGATCAATTTTTGTGTCTGGAATGCAATTCATGAAGGTCTACCTGGTTGGCACAGGCTACCAAGAGTCAGGTTTCAATAGCACTTGAAAAGACCATAGGAATCTAATAAATTTCTCTGCCAAGACTGCATGCACTTGAACCAAGGGCACACAGATAAATTTGTACGAAGACCCTGAACATTGAGACATTCCAAGAAAGTGGACAAACTGGGCATTGGACAGCTGTTTTTGTGTGTCTGATGTGAAGAGGTTCATGTACTTCATAAATTTATGGTGAAAGTGATAAACATTTGAGTCAGCGGAGGACATCACCAGCTCAGAGAGATCACCTGACTGTTTTTGGACTAATCAGAGATGGCAGGAGATGACAAGAGCAGTCAGATTATTACTAATGTGCTGTTGGATCCTCTGGTGACTTGCATATTATATGCGTATCACATGTATTGCTTGCCTCCAAAGCAGACCCAAGCTTCGTAGTATGTCTACTCTCCAAATATAGAGATAACAGTGAACTTCATCTGCTCTGGATGCAAACAAATGAAGAGGATACATCCCAAGTTCAAGAGATTTATCTGGAGTCCTGCTTTTTTAAATCCCGGAGCGAAGCGTAGGGATTTAAAAATGCAGGATTCCAAATAAATAACGAGAACAAGGGATGTTTCCTTTTTATACCATGCCTTCTTTGTTTTCGTGAATATAAATGCATTTTAAAATGTATTCACCAAAGCAAATCAGTCCTGTGTTGAAATTTAGCCATAGAAATTTAAAGCAGGGATATATGTGTAAGCAGGTGACATATATATCCCTTGAGAAAACAAAGGAGGCATGGTATAAGTACTGGTTATATGCCTAGAAAACTGACATCTAAGTTTTGCAAGGGGCCAATAAGTTTCACCTTGCACAGGTCTATTGATATTTTACACATAAAATTTTAACACACATTTTTTATTATTCACCGCTCTCACTCAGAGCTGCTGAAAATGCCTAGATACCCACTGTAATCCGCTCCAATGTCTCAAAACTACAAAACTGTGACACTGCAAACAGCTGACTTGGTTTCATTCTGGGTCCACACATTCCATGTGTGCTAACTGTGAATTAATTTATCAGCAACTGAACAAATAAAACAAAACAAAACAACATGAATGAATGAATGAATGAATAAATAAATCAATAACAAGTGCTTAGTGATCTAAAGGATCTATGTCCCTGCCACAATATACAGAAGAAAGCTATGCAATGTACACAGCATGTCTGGATGCACAAAAATTGATATGCTCTTGGGCCCTGTGACCTTGAAAATAGGTCAAGGTCAAGAGCAATATATGGTGCACAAGCCGTTGGTATGATGCATCTCTGGTATAAATTTCACTATTCTATCTCTAAGGGTTCTAGAGATATGCTGCCAGACACAAAAATTGATATGTTCTTGGGCCAAAAAAAACACAGTGCACATGCCCCTGGTATGATGCATCTGTGGTATAAATTTCATTATTCTCTTTTAGGGTTCTAGAGATATGCTGCTGGCCGACTGGCCAGCTGGTAGACAGACGGATATGGCCCCTATCCCCGCTAACTCTGTATCCCCCTATGCCACCTTCGGTGACGGGGGACAATAAATAAAAATAAAAATGGCACATGTAAGGAGTGTAATAGCTGTTAAATTACTTACATCATGACAAACAGTATTTACATTTTAATTTAATAATATTTACAAGGGAGGGTCCTGAATGGGGAAAATTACAAAAATGTGGATAATTCGGAAAACTCCCCACATCAAGGGCAGATCAAATTTTTCAAGTAGGGTACTAAAAAGTGCTGAAGGCACAAATTATACAGTATTTTGCAGGTGGCTGAATATGGCTTACATCACTGGAGCTTGACCATTTCAACAAACCTGGTAGAAACGTACCCAAGGTACACATTGCCACTAAGTTTGAAGTCAATCAGAATGACGGTTTTGGAAAAGACGTTGAAAATGTGAATTAGCATTAGAATGCCCATTGACTTGCATAGTAATCAATAGGAAAGCTGCATTGACCAATAAGTACCTGCATTAAAAAAATTGTTAAAAGCCAGAAGTCTGCAGCACTCGCACTAAGTGAACACCTTCATTTGACCCTTCCACAAGGAACATATCCACCAAGTTTCAGCATAATCTGAGTGATGGTTCTGGATAAGATGTCGAAAATAGCAATAACCCACAAAAAAATTGAAAAAATCACAGTACCACCTGTTGAAAAAATTTAGAACTAGGAGTCCCCAGGAGTGTGCATGTGTGATATCAAAGCAATTGGGCAAGTGGTTTCAGAGATTTGTTTAGATTTGCCCCCCCCCCAAAAAAAAATCATAAAAAATCCCCAAAAAACTGCACCGTGACCAATTGAAAAAAAAACTTGGTAGAGACCCACCCAATGTATATTGCCACCAAGTTTGAAGTGAATCTGGCTGATGGTTTTTGAGAAAAAGTCGAAAATGTGAATTGTGGACAGACAGGCTACAGATGACCTACCCTCCTAAAAGCTAAGCTGACCTATCAGCTGAGCTAAAAACCAAAAAAAAAAAACATCAATAAAAAAAGTCATAAAGAGGCCCATGGGCCTAATGCTCTGCTGATCACCTTCACCAAAAAATTATGACATGCATTCCCTCCATGATCTTGAAAAATTACTCAAGATCATCTACATTATGCAATATCAAACTTCCACATGATACACATTTGTAGTACATTAGGCATTATTCACCTTATTCTTTATCAAGATATTAAATTTAATGTCGTTTTCTTAAAGTGATATATGACCTTGCGTACAGGATAAGGCGACAGGCCTATGATAACCAAATACAGGATCAGTTTGGCATAAGAATGAAACATTCTGCTGTGCATTCTCGCAAATGATTCACCTTTAATTACTGTGAAAAATCTTGAACACACAAATCCCACGATTACACCAAACCTCACTTTCTCCCCAACCGCGTAATTACATAGATACAAATGTTGCACAATTAGAGTCACTTCCCAGCTTGCTGTTGTGCATCCACACTATTTGACCAATAAGATCTGCTTGCACCATCACACGCTGAGCAGCTTGCCCATCCGACGCGAGCACATAAAAAACATATAGCAATCTAGGGGGATCCTGTGGAGGCAACAATCCAACTAAATTTCATGAAGATGTATCAATGGATGCTGGAGCATACACAAGATTTTCACATGTTGACCCACATATGACATAATACCCTAGCTGGCACCACCAATATCAAACTCAACCTAGATTTTTACACACTTGACAAGTCCTGAAAGTTCTATGGGGCTATCTTCAAAACTGTGGACTGTATCACATGCACAAGCAAAAAGTTTAAGGATGGACGGCCAGACTTGATCGAGAGATACCATGAGCTCTGCGACCTTTGGTCAGCAGAGCTAAAAATCAATAGAGTGTGGCCATTTAAAGAAACTGAACCGATACCCACCCAAGGTAAATCCCTAAGTTAAAAGAGAATCCAGCTCTTCCTCTCATCAAATCCAACATCCAACGCAATTGGGGCATCATTCAAGCCTCAAGATATGCCACAGACCTGGGACAAAAAGAAACTGTCCTAGGCTACAGGAGAACCAAAAACCTGAAAGACATACTTATGCGTTCCAGACTGAAATTCCCCTTGACTGCCAGCAGGGCTGCAGTCTCGGGGACAACAGAGCAAAACCCCTGTAATACCAGGGCCTGCCGCTACTGTCAGAGACCAGATACCTCAGGCAGAGTAACTAGTCAGACCACTGGCCGTTCTTACACAACACCTACCGGTGGTACCTGCAAGCACAACAACCTCGTGTACCTGCTCACTTGTCAATGCTGCGGACTTCAGTATGTGGGACAAACCAAAAGCACATTGATGAGGAGAAAGAGTGAACATTTCCTTTACATCATGCATAAAGATGTAAACCAACCACTGGGCAGACACTTTTGCCTCCCAAACCACTCAGCAACAGATCTCCCTCTCATTATCCAGATCCTGGAACATATCCGCATCCGTCCTGAGATGACACATACACTGTCTCTCAGACTCCAAAGAGAACGACATTGGATACACCAGTTAAACACTACAGAACCGTTAGGCTTCAATGTTATGGGTAGATAGACTTACTTGCCTAGTATCATGCTAAATTTTTAGTTCTGAGTCTATCTACCCCCACATAACCTCTTTGTCAACCTTTCCTCAAAGTTGACCTCAGGAACACCATAAAGCTCCAATCGCTATCAGTCTGATACGTCCTTTATTCCCACTAAATATGGAAAGCCATTCCCTTTTAAGGCTGAAAAACAGGCCTTGTACACAGAGCTTACTCTGTGCACAGCAACCACCATTCAGTTCTTACTCTTGTGATGTCATTGTTTTCCGAGACGTCACCCCAACTCGTTAAATCCAACAGTTGACTAGTAGTCTCAGTCTGCGTCGTGACGTACGACCACCATGACGTTGACCTAACGTCAATTAGCAACCTTACCCCTGCCTATAAAAGCAGCAGGACACAGTGATCCTAACTGCCACTGATGAGTATCACTCGATACGAAACTGGTCTGGCTTTCTCTCCTAGTTTTGGTTTCCCGTCACTGGTCTTGCTAGGTTTTAATTTTAAAAGAGAATCAGCTGGCTGACAGTTTTGGAGAAGTCGAAAATGTCAATTGTGATCACACAGATAGATGGACTGATGACATATCACTACCCACTCAAAAACCTCAGCTGATTGACAAGGCAGGTGAAGTAAAAGTTGCATCATGGGCAAATCTTAATGTAAAGCCTTGGTCAGCATCAATATGTTCCAATCCAAACCGATACGCTTCAATTAATTAACAGCTGTATTGTGTTGGGGGTTTTTTTTGACAGTCATAGCTTAGGAGTAATCAAAATCTGAACAGGAGAGGCTACATCCCCAGGACTACAGCAGCTCTCATGCGTGTGTGTGTGTGTGTGTGTGTGTGTGTGTGTGTGTGTGTGTGTGTGTGTGTTTGTATGCATGCATATTTAAAAGCATGCCCTTTTTACCTCACTGACCCCTCATGGGCTCATGGGAAATGTCATGATCCAACACACAAAAGCACTTTAAGAACTCTTCTGCTCTCTATCGCATATTCCCATTCTCTATCTTTATAATGAAATATTGAATCAATTGTTCACCACCTTTACTGGACTTCTATGTAAGCAAAAGCACTTAGTGTTTATGCTGAATGGTTGACTAATTACGGACAGTTTTTTGTACAAGTATATTCTGCAATCCAATGGCAAGAAACACATTAATGTGGCCCATCTGAATGTGATACTGCATCGGTTCATGTACTTCGCGGCATATCCAGACCAGTGGGATGGGAGGTATCTGCATGGCCCACCAGAAAGTCTTGCATGGAATATATGGGACACACCAATGTTCATTTTAATATTTACATTTAGCTTATGGGATACAGTGGTCCCTCCTTTGAGAGACCACCCCTAGTGCCATCCATAAAGCAGTCACATAAAGCAGGTGGTCCCTCAAAGGAGGTATAAATAACATGAAAAGTACTACAGAGAGACCTGATAATTGTGGTCTCTCAAAGGAGGTGGTCTCCCAAAGGAGTGGTCTTTCAAAGGAGGGACTACTGTATTTGCTTATGAGCACTGAAATGAAATGTATTCCGTAAAACACAAGCAGTTGGCACAGGACCTTTTTTTTTCAGGTGCCCAAAGTCATAATCCAGGCCTACATGTACCTGGAAATGAGCTGCAGCTGTTCATTCAAAACTCCTGCAGTGAGCATAGTTTCCCAAGTTTAGACTCGACCAGGCCTTTTTGAAGGAACATTACAGTCCACTTTCTCAAGGCATTCAGTACAGTAGTCCCTCCTTTGAGAGACCGCCCCTAGTGTTACCCAAAAGGTGGTCACATAAAGCAGGTGGTCCCTCAAAGGAGGTATAAATAGCATGAAAAGTACCACAGAAAGACCTGACAACTGTGGTTTCTCAAAGGAGGTGGTCTCCCAAAGGAGTGGTCTTTCAAAGGCGGGACTACTGTAATATAAAACTGACAATACATTACAGATGCGAAAACAAATCAGGAGGCCTGCATTTTCTTCATGAATGATGTGATGTTTCTGTGTGTGCTAGGGTTACAATGTCATCAAGTTAGATATACATGTACATGTAGTAGTGTTTGTAGGTGTTATATAAGCCTTTCTTCCAATGCCAAAGTGTGCCTGTGGAAAACAACTGGTGTGCTTGCATTAACATAAATTTGCTTTTGACTGTATTCAATTGAGCCACACTGACATGTGAATTGGAGTCGGCCCTCACAGCACTTGGATTGAATAAATGGTCTCTTTATACAAAGCTGTTCCAAGCTCTCAGTACTCGGCTGCTACATAAGTCATTTTGCACATCATTGTCCCTCTAGCACATTGAATACGTTCAGCTGAGTTGGCCATCAGAAAGCTTGTATGTGTATGACTTATCACAATGTATTGTTGCCTTGGCAAAGCAGACCAAGTTCCATGTTATCTCTACCCAGTGGACTAAACATAATGTTGAGCTTGGGTCCGCTTTGGATGCATCATTCACTGTAAATGGAACTAGAAAAACAGGCATCATAATTGACAAACTGTTATGTTATGACTGTCCTCCACTTCCATACTGCTATCATGGATCAGAAGCAGAAAGATCAGCTGCGGGGGTCCAAGAACCAGGTGACCACTAAGCACCTTGGTGATGGACAGGCTAGAACTTTCTGGGTGTGCTGCCGGCATCTATCTGCTTAAATAGGCCGAACTTAGGACAGCAGACCATGGTCAAACTACTTAACAGATTTTAAGCATAAAATTGTGTTTGTTTAATATGGAAGTATGTTATTTTGAATCTATGGCACTCCATTGTGGTTAATCCAGTCAAAAATGAAGTTTGTTGGCAAATAATTAATTGATATGCCTATTTGCCAACGTGTATATACATTGTCCTAATTAATATGATCAACTCGCATTTTGTGGTCTTAAGAAAAGATTGAATGACAATATAGTTGATTTACATTTCCTTGCAATAAAAACGGATGTTGAATGACCATATGACATGGAACAATTTTCTCTGTATGGACAGTCCATTGCTTGTGTATACCTGTATAAGTACAAATTTTCCCGGACATTAATTTTCCCGGATTTACATACATTCAAAATTTCCCGGTTTTCATTTTCCCGAATCGCCGACTGGGAACACTAAGCTCCAGACAATGTAGGGCCTGTATTTTTCTGTTTCAAAAAACTAGAATTCTGTTTCCAAATTACATTTCAGTAGTTCTCTTTGTATGTAAAACCCATTAAGGCAAAACAGCAAATTCCATTTCAGAGGTGACAAAAATTCATTATTCTGTTCCGTTTCCGTTAAAAAACAGAAAAATACAGGCCCTAACAATGTTATGTGCAAATTGACTGTTTTGTTTTTTTTCCAGTTTTTATTTTTCTAAATGGCACGATTCAGGAAAATTTGTACCTATACAGCAATCATACATTTATCACTAGGCCTATTTCATGCCCGATCAGCAAATATTTTCATCATAACATTGATTGATTCAATGAAGGCAAACCATGTGACCACACTGTATGTTTGGTTGCAATGAAATTGGCAATAAAAAAGTTTTATTACAATAGATTGGACATGTGACGAGTTATGTTTTTGACCATATTGATTGCAAGCAAATAGTCTTTGTAGTGATTTGGGTTTTCAATGAATGAACTTTACAACACTGTTGTGCTGTGGCCATGTTGATGATAACTGAATGCTTGATACCCTGTTATTTTATCTTGATGGAACTTTTATTCCCCCCCCCCTTCCCAAGCTTCAAGGTTCACATATATATAAAGGTGAATGGGACTTCATTTTCAAGCTAAATATCTCTGCAAGTCTTCATAAACATAAAAACCCCACATGTACATGGAAAATGAGGTACAGTGAAACCTCATTATAACGACATTCAGATATCCAACATCTTCATTGTAGTGACAAAAGTTTTGAATAGCAAAAGTTCATTTTCTTTGTTATTTGATTCATTTATCTGACATATTCAGTTATCCAACATATTTCTATTGGGAACAAATGGTGTCATTTAAAAGAGTTTTCACTGTACACGTATTCACCACATTTTGGTGTTATCATTTCTCAAAATGATATTGAATGAATTGGACAATACCCTAGCTATTACGCTTTATATCACACACTGTTTGAATTTCATAAGGGTGGCCCACCCAGGCAATTGAAATGAAATCAAAACACGGTTTCTGCCAGAGGGTAAAATGGGTAAAATTCCGTACCCCTAATATTTTCTGTGGGGAAGACTCCCTACCCTAAACTATTTGAAAGTAACATGCAAAATGATGCAAGCTGAGCATACTGGGGCTAAAAATTAAGACTTCCAAAGCCTTCTGGATCCCTTTAGCCTCCAGAAATGCTGTCGAATAGATTCTAGAGCATGTAAATTTAAAAGATTTTCTGGGGGAGGACCCTCAGATCTCCCACCCCCACGATACTGATATGGATTCAGCATGTAACATGTCTTTGCTTAGCCTTTGGCATGTTTCTGTACCCTAAAATTTTTTTCTGGAGGAAACCCTGCTAAGGTACACAAAATGGGGGTGTCAAAATTATGTGTGTGCTTGGCAGAAGTGGTTGACAAACTAGGTCTCAACTCCCATCCCACTAAAAAATCCCAGCAAAACAATACTGCCAGTTACAGGTGCCTATGGCCAACAGTAACTATATATGCATTCTGCATTTATTGTAGATTTACAGGACAAAATTGAAATGTGGGACAGAATTTCAGGGTACAGCCTATGAAAGCATTGGATAAATTTAGGCTTAGCTTCGGTATTTGGCAGTTCACTGAAACTAACATCAATCAAAGAAGCTGTTCAACTGTGAAGGTAGTGGGTAGTGAGGCTGCTACTTTAGCAGTAAAAGGTAAAGGAACCCCACCCCCAACGCCACCTTTTCAGCTAATCAGTCACTAAACAATCCATTTGCTAGTCATTGATATTATGTGTTGTTGCACAATGGAATGAGGAAACGTGTTCATGGAAGACTGTGAACATGCTGAGAACACGCGATTTTAGGCCTACCTTACCGGTGATTGAGTCACATTGGCATTGACTGTTACTGGGCCATTAAAGCATGCTCCTGCAAACATGCCAGACAATAAGTTGTTGGCACAGGACATTGATGTCATTGTGGATGTAGCGGTCAGTGGTGCTTCAGACATATGAGTTGAAGACCACTCTGAGAAGGCAAGATGGCCAGGTTTTCGGCAGACGTCAAAGCAGGAAGCTGTTCTCAAGCAACATCACTTCAGCTGCCTTGAGGACATCCACAATTTGTCAAGTTGATGCACATCATAAGTCGTTGATTACGGGAGGCAACAACACAGTTCTTGACACTGGCAATATTACGATGACCGCTCAAATGCATCTATCAGACTATAGGCTTAATGATGGTTTTCTACACCCACGTGTCGATGATAAAATTTGCAGCATTAAATAGTTCTGGTTCAGAGTATGGACAATTTCCAGCGTGTTGCCATTTCAGGATAGATGACCTGGGTCATGTGCCATATAAGGAAAAGCAACAATGCATGGATCGGATACAGCTCAAGAGAAATGAGAGTTGGATTTTGGCTCCGTATTGGGGTCATGCTAGTGTGAACTTGGGATAAAGTGTATTACTTATATTAACTATTGACTGTGGCTTTTTCTGCACTACAACTGTTGCAGTTTCTGATTTGGTTACCTGCACACAGAAAGCATTGTAAAATGGAAATCTTGTGTGCATGACCTCGTCGGAACACATGGACAGCAAAATGGTGTCCACAGCGATGTGGAACATCATTGTGACTGTATCCATCTTTGCTGGGAAAAGGAAGTGTCATTTATAAATAAACTTCTGTACATTGCTAAATCATCAGACACTTTTCTGGACACACTGATACACTTTGAAGACAGCACAGATAATGATGGAGACACAGAATATGTAACCTACATTCTCAGCATGCACAACTTGAGGATACTAGGGTGATTCATGACCAGACGGGTGGAAGCGATAGATGTCATATCCAGTTGCAATAAGTGACCCAGCCAAACATTTATGGAACAATACACAAGTCTTCATGAAATGATACGCTTCATAGCATATCTATCAAGACAGCTGCATCACCAGCTTGAACCATGAACCCATGCAAGTGTCTCTTTGCTCTCCATGCATGGCTTCCAAATTTGGGAATGATCCCAAGTGTAAAAGAAATAATCCTACATACCTGGTGTACATGTTTTATGGTGTTTACCAGCAAGAATTTTTTAAAGGTGACCCTTTGGGAGTTGTCAATTTGTCGGCAAGAGGGGGCAAAGTAAATCAACTTATTTAAATGTTGGGTGTGGTGAACACAAAATAAAAACTTAGAATGACATTTTAAAAGCTGTATTAAGCAGTGACCACAATCACAAGAGATATTAAACCAAGTGCTTATGTAAAATGTCAAAAGGATAGTGACAACAAATGTTACATCTCAGCTTCCATGACATTTTCACAGATGTAGGGACTATAAGTAAATTAACTGCACATAAAATGTAGTAAACAGTGTGCAGTGACTATGATTATGTGCTGATAAAATGTTGACTTGCTGTACAGTGGTCCCCCTCTTATAAGAACCCTCTCACCAAAGGTGACCTCTCTTAAAAGGTGAGCATTCTTGAGCAGAGAGGATGACATTTTCATTATATTTTCCCCCTCAAGAGAGCTCACTTTCTCAGAAGGCCATTTTTTTGGCTGCATTTAAGGAGGCCTTATAAGAGAGGGACCACTGTACAAGTTATTAGTGTCCATGCTGGTAATCCATAATAGTACTCTGGGTAGCAAACATTTATATGAACAGATTAAACAAATTAAAATTACTTAAAAGTGAAATGTAGTCATTAGTGTACAGTGACAACAAAATGTTACATCTCAACTTGGTAGACATTTTCACAAACATAGCAGCTACAGGTAAATTACCTGTACATAAAATGTATAGTAAGCAGTGACTATGATTGTGTGCTGATTAAATGTTCATTTGTGTGAACTGTAGTACACGTATGACAAATAGCTCAGAGATGGCCCTTCTTTGTGTGAAGAAAACCATTACTTATATAATACAAGTTATTTATAATTGGTGACCATGCTGGTAATCCATAATACTTGGAGTAGAACACATTTATGTGAACATATTAATGTTACAACCATTGGAGGTAGAAGCCTCCATGTTATAACACATAATGATACACATCAAAGAAAGAGGTTAATTCAGTATAATGCAGTTATAAAATACAGAGAGTCATATAGTTTTCAGCATTATCTATCATAATTTTTGGCCTTGTCACAATGTCAGTCACATATATATATATATGAACAACATATTGTATCCATAATGGAACTCACAACAAGTCTACAACTGCACACTCGATGCTGACATCCATTCAGTGTTAGACTGTTACGTTATGTGAACATATTAACTTTACAACCATAGATAGAAGCCTCCATGTTAAAACACAATGTCTAATGATACACATCAAAGAACGAAGTTAATTCAGTATAATGCAGTTATAAAATATAAATAGTTGTATAATTTTCATTGCAGCATGATCTATCATAATATTTGGCCTTGTCACAATGTCATGTCATGTTTTATATATATATATATATATATATATATATATATATATATATATATATATATATATATATATATGAATGAATGAACAACACATTGTATCCATAATGGAACTCACAACAAGTCTACATGCAACTGCACACTCGATGCTGCCATCCATTCAGTGTTAGACTGTTCACGTTGAACATGGTCATGGTCATGAATGTCGTCTGCGTATCCCTGCCAAAACTTGTTCACCTGTGTTCTCCACTTTGACCCTCATGTGCAATAATTTTGTGCTAGATTTTAAATACATTCCCTGTTACTTTGCAGATCCTTTTCTGCTCACTAATCTGCATATTTTTTGTCTTTCATATTGCACTATACATGATATCCCAAATAAGACTGTTTTGACAATCAGCTGATTTGTCACGCATGAGTCGCCACCAAAGACGGCGTCACACTCGCTATGTTCACGGTTGGACGAAAATAACAATAAAGGTTCCGCTTAAATTGTACTCACCTCATATCCCTACTCTGGCCAAGCAAACCACATAGCAATGGGGTAAAATGGAGATTTTTTGCTCAGCTCTTGTGCAATCGTCACTTACAAATCTTGAGGGTCGCTTTGACACAATCAGCTGGTACAGGATACGCGCTGCCTCGTTTGCAGTAATGTTTGTTCCGAGTCTATTTCGGGTCATATCGGTAATTTCCGCATACAGAGTCGCGAGCAGTCAGGTGCTGCACTCTGTGAAGAAGTTGGAGCATTAAGAGCACGTAAAAGGGAATGGCACTGCTGCAGTGTTTCTCCACTCAAGAAGTTGCCACAACGCTTGTTTCTGTGGTCATGGACCTGTAAAGCCAAATAATATCAACATGGTCTGCTCGGGAAGGTCTAGTCAATAGCAGGGATGGCATGGGAGGATGCAGTGACATAACTGGATGCACAGATAAACAAAAGAACAAATAAATTGCTGGCTATTGAATTGTTTTAAATCAAAATAATATTATATTCATGTCTGTCACTGTGTGCCAACACAGACATTCTGTTTTTTCAAAAGTTCTCTATTTCTATCTTTCCTCCTTCCTTCCTTCCTTCCTTCCTTCCTTCCTTTCTTTCTTTCTTTCTTTCTTTCTTTCTTCTTTATTACCACATTTTGTTAGCCAGTTTTCTCGAACACTATTAAACTCAGAAACTTCAAACGTGGCATGACTAAAGGTGAACATATATACATGAATTTGTGCCTTTTAATAAAGAGAATAAAATATGTTGAAGATTATGCAAATTAGGGGTATTTGAAAATTTAAAGCTTGAATATCTCCAGAGTTATTATAGGTACAGGTAATCAATCCGATTTCAGGTTTGTAACACTGCACATTTTCGTAATTTACATGTGACCGCTAAAGGTCTAAGGTCAAGGTCATTTTGCTGCCATTTGACATTTTCTTCTAGCCATAACTCGGTAAATTTTTATCCAATTTGGATCATGTTGAACTCAACAACAACAACAATAACAATAATGCTGCACATGGTGGTGCTCCCAGTATCCATTTCCCCATCTCATTCTGTGCTTTCTCCGTTCCCTGGATATCTCCCTCACTTACTGAAATCACATCTAAGCCTAATATCAATTATCATTCCTGGTGTTGCAGCTCTATCCCATAATACTCTTGCTGTGTATGCCCTGTTGAAACTGTTCAGTGCCGTCGCTTTTATCATTCTCTTCGTACGATTCACTTTCTGTTTAATCTTCTCCACCTTGTACCTGAACATGCCTTTAGCCGTTGCTTTTATCTTAATGCCTAGGTATTCATACTTGTCGACTTCCCCAATTACGATCAACTGTTCTCTACCTTCTGGAATTTGGAACTGCTCAATTCTCCATTTTAATTCCCATCTGGTTTCTTCCCAAGAGTCATGACTTTCCTCTTATCCTCACTAAATTCCAACCTCCATTTATTCCCATACTCCCCTACTATGTTCAGCATATTTTGTAGTTTTTCTGGGACTCTGCCATGAGTACAATCTCATCTGCAAAAAATAGACCATGGATTTTTAGATCACCTAGGCCTACCTTTATTCCCTTATCACACTCAATCAACTGATCCACCAACTCCTTAATATACAGAGCAAACAAAATTGAGGACAGCACACATCCCTGCTTTAGGCCTACATCCAGACGTACATTCTCTACTTGTACCTTTCCTAATGAAAGTGTACAGTCTACATCTGCATATAGTGCTTTTTTAATTTCTCGAAAATTTGCACCAAATCCTAGTCCACTTAATTTTCCCATAGGGTATCTCTTCATACCCTGTCATAAGCTTTCATCACATCTAAGAAACCCATGAAGACTTTCCTCCGCTTTTGTCTTGCCCTCTTTTTTGTCTTTAATCCATTTTGAATTTCCGCCAGAAGACCAAGCCTTTCAATTATTCTACTTAGCCTTCAGTACATTATCCTATATAATATTTTGCCCACATTTGACGAAATGGCGATGCCCCCACAATGGTCCAATTGGCCTCCTGGGCCCTTCTTTGGAATGTATGAAATCCTAACTTATTCTTATCTGAACTTGTTCTATACTATTTAGTAATTGTGTTTGGTTTGATAGGTATTCTACATTCATTATTTCAAAACTAATCGCTTAGACAAATCCTTCCTTCCTGACACTATTAAGCTGTGGAACAATCTTCCTTCTGACATAAGAGACTCAATTTCCCTCCAAATATTTAAATCAAAACTGAAAGGAACTCTACTAGCAGTGGACCATGTTCCTGTTCACTATACCCAAGGACACAGATTTGCCAACATTTGTCATACCCAGCTTCGTCTTGGATTCTCGAGACTTAACTTTGATCTCTTTAAAGTCAACATCATCCCACAACCTACATGCTCCTGTTCCTACCCCACTGAAGATTTGCAACATTTTCTGTTCTTTTGTCCAAAGTATTCAACTCACAGAACTAAACTTCTCAACTCCGTCATCCCCATTATTGCTCCCGGCGACCACCCGAATCTGATTATACACACAGCAAGTGACAGGCTAGCTCATATCCTTCTCTTTGGTAGCGACGAATTGTCCATTCCCCACAACACGCAAATTTGTGATGCTTTCCACAGATACATCGTAGACACAAGACGCTTCATATTTTAGCTTGTTATACACAAGCAGTCATGTCAATTGGGTTAGTCGCTGACTTACACAAATTTATTTCTCATGTGTCCTATGAAATTTTTATTTTTAGATTTTTATTTTATTTATTTATTATTTATTTATTTATTTATTTATTTATTTATTTATTTATTTATTTATTTATTTATTTATTTATTTATTCAATTATTTATTTATTCGCTGGTCTGTAATATTGTGAACAGTGTATACATATATGTGTGTGCATTCTACCCGTAGTGAACTATCTTTCTTTGTTTTGCATATTGGTGACGTTTTTATTTTGTTTCCTGTATGCGGGGTACAAAACTGAAACATGTGTACAGCTTCTTTGTTAATTGGGTAACTTTGTTCATGTTTTGTCCTGTGTGTTTTGTAATATACTTTTTATGTGTCAATCCATGTTCTGGAGAATCCCCCGATTAGTGACATCTAGATGTACTATAGGGCGATCCAGTTGGAATAAATATGTTTAAACTAAACTATTGAAGCTCTGCATTTATAAGCAAAACTTCACTTATTTAGCTAATTCATCATTTGCCACGTTCATATTTATTCACTGTTATGTGGGTTGTCTTTGCTAAATATTTAGTTTAGACAAGGAGCCACTACTCAGAGAGACATGACGGGTACAGGCTCCGAAACATGTTCTGAGTAGTTACCCGCTGAAGACCCTTTAATTTATTTGGGCTAATAATATACCGCCTTTGTCAAAATTCTACAGAGGAACGTGTGCAATATGGACAATAATATTCCCATATGTATATGGGTTAGACAGTAACAGGTTAGCTTATGGAGAGTAAAGAGTTCGGAATGCGGAATAGGGTAATGACTACTAGGAAGTGGTTCTAGACAAAAAGACACAAACACAACTGAGTCTATTCCATTCCTTTGGTACTTGTCTTTTCTCAATGACCCAATTAAAAAGCAACTGTAACCTATCTTCAATTTCCGCTGGCCCTCTTTTTATGAATTCCGTCAAGATATCATCTGATCCTGGAGCTTTGCGTAATCTGCTCAACTTCCATTTTAACTTCTATACTTCTGATCCTGCAACACATCTCTGGATCCCATTGATCCTGCATGTGTGCACTCTGATTGACACACTGGTACTATTCCCTGATCCCAATGCTCCTCTGAGGCTTCCTGTATTACTTCCTTTTTATCTGTCTGCTTTCCTCTATGCGTGATTTCCTGTGCTTCATTCTGTTTTCGCCAATTAACCTGTTACCAAGAGATGACTGACCCTTCTCCCCATTCTCCATTATTTTCCTTGTCATTTGTTCATTATCTCTGGCTCTTCCTTCTGCTTTCATCTCTGCTACATCCCTTCTTCATTCCATATACTGTCTCTTAGCTTCTTCTATATCACCTTAGGGTTACCTGTTTTTTGTTGGCTAGTCTCCATGCTCAAATTTAACCCTCTTTCTTTTTATGGCTCCTTTCAAGTCTTTGGTCTCTTCTATTTGCCTCCAAAGCAGACCGAAGATGCGTATTTTGTCTACTCCGCTGTAGTAACACGGAACTTGGTCTGCTTTGCAGGCAACTATTCAATACCCTAGATTTTCAACCAGGACACTCTTTCTACCTGTCTTTTCCTGTGCTACCTGAAGAATCCTTATGATCAGGTCCCCATTCATTTCGTATTCTTCTCCTTCATTCTTCCATCTATTTTTTCATTCCTATAATTCAACTTTTAGACTTCCTTGATACCCTGTCCCGTCTGTTTCCTCCTTTATATTCCGCACCCATTTAGTCCCTCCCCCTCCCCCCCTCTGTTTCTTCTTTGATACTGCACGTTAATGGAGACTAATATCCAGTTATGGTTACTGCCTATACCCAATGTACTTTCATCATCTATTTTGCATCTTTGTGTCATTTGAATTGCATGTACTTCATTGTCCTTTAAAGTATAATCGATTATTGTCTGCCTTTCACCAGATGCCCATGTCCACCTTCCTTTGCATTGTACCGTCAACGGTTCTTTGAACGTGGTGGTGAGGGGGGGGGGGGGAGGGAGACTTTTGAACACTTGATTGAAAAAAAAGAAGATTTTTCGATGTAAAAAGTATCTGATACATAATATTTGCAGGTGTTTCAATATGTCAGGTTTTACCATAGGTCTTACAGATTTTATTTACGGTATCCTTTTGCTGCTGCTCTAAAGATCCAAGTCCCCCACCAAATTGAAACATGCATCCGCTGGTAAGCAGATTTGCCATAGCAGACGAACTTTTGTCACCACAACAGTGACTATATACTTACACAAAACATCTTCAAATGCAAAAAGTTAATTGACATCTACCTTGGGGCCACTTTGAACGTTCAATGTTGTACCAGACCCTGTTTATTTAAGTGATATACCCTGGTATCAGTGAACCAAATACATATACTAATGCATTTGATTCACTGATACCAGGATATATCACTTAAATAAACAGGTCAACACCAAATTACACACGATTTTAAGCCTGCTACATTGTGATAATTGTTCGTGTGTGTATAGATTTTTATTTGGTTGATTGTGATGTATATTGTGTAATGTATATTTTTCCTCGTCTAACGGGGGTCTTAATAAAGTATTATTATTATTATTATTATTATTATTATTATTATTATTATTATTATTATTATTATTATTATCATCATCATCATCATCATTATCATCATCATCATCATCATCATCATTATTATTATTATTATTATTATTATTATTATTATTATTATTATTATTATTATTATTATTATTACTAATGCTCTTCTCTAAAATAGGATATAATCACCTTCCCCTAGCTCATGTATGTGTGTTTTAATGCATGGGTGCATGCATGTGTACATAGAAAATAAGGGGGGGGGGTGGCATTATTTGCCGGGGTGGAAGGCTCGGGATGTTGGGGGGGGGGGGGGCACAAAATTTTGTTGTCCCAAACAGGAGGGTCACAAAATTTCACCATCTCCATGGGGGTGGGGGTGTTATAAAAAAAGAAAGTTTTTAATACACCAAAATGCACCATTCAATACCAATATAGTCATATATTCTAATTTAGCTGCAATGGGGTGTTTCGCGAGACACGGGGGGGGGGGGTGTCACAAAATATCCATACGAGGGGGGGGGGGTAGTTACGGTTTCAAGCCGTGTAAAAATAGGGGGTACGCAAAAGAGTCGATGTATGCTCACTTCTGCACCATTATAACTCTAGGGACATTTCACAATGTCTGTTTAAATTTCATTTTGAGGACAGGTAAAGGTCCAAAACCATTTTTTAGGGATCTTATACCTTAAGAGTCTTATTGATGGAAAAATATCATAGCAAAAAGTGTATAAAAAGGTTGTGATGTGAAGAGTTTAAATTTGTAGAAAATTGAACTTATGGGTCTAATTGCTAAATGATCCAGGATTTTCATACCACAGCTTACATTCAATTGCCATTTTATTGATTTTAGTTTAGTTCTGTGCTGTCAAAGTATCCATAAATTATCCTTAATAGGTTTCTTACTGTACCTAGGTTTTATTGTAATGATTTTTAGTTTAACTCATTCTCATATTGTTTTTATGAATGGTAATGATCTGTACATGCTCCTGGACTTTTTGAAGTGTGCCATTTTTTCAGGCCAAGTTCCCTTGTGAAATTCAGTAACCTAGTTCCATTTCCATTGATTCCGCTATCCCCT
The DNA here is from genome assembly GCA_964020975.1 of Hermodice carunculata. Classification (NCBI taxonomy): domain Eukaryota; kingdom Metazoa; phylum Annelida; class Polychaeta; order Eunicida; family Amphinomidae; genus Hermodice; species Hermodice carunculata. The sequence continues at coordinate 71,767,695 of OZ026613.1, read as the reverse complement.
CCCTCAATTCCACTCGATCCATTTTCTATGTGCCAACTAAGGTATCAGAGCCATAGGTCAATATGCTTTGAAAATCACATCCCGTCAAAATTGACTTTTTGTCATTTTCGGTAAAAGATATTGGTGACCTTCCATCATACCAGGTGGCTTTGTCATAACCTTTTTATTTTTATGAGAAAATTAAGCCTGAAATTGTTCATCACTGCTAGCATTTGTCAAAAGTCAAGTCAAGTGTCAGTGTTTATTTAGACATGCTAATCCACCTAAGCACCAGCCAGGGTATGTGCAATGAGGCATATGTATGATTTTCCATTATGCACACAATAACTGGTCTAATTAGGCACCCGTTTATTTAGCAATATAAGCCACAGTCATACTCATGATCAAAAGAGCATTAAGCCCTTCACATGTCAAGAAAACAAGCTGAAACCACAAAATAACTCAAGCTTATGCAAGATAAGATAAAAAAAATCTTCATTTCCAATGCATTTCAATGGGGGTTTTTTCACCGTACATGTGGCAACAGATCCGATGGCAAGCCCTTTGCATGATTTTTACACAGACAAAGGAACAATGTTAGGGAGCCAGTGGATTTCAAGTAATGGCCTGTTACTCTTTCAAATCTTCTCTTTCACCTTTTACTGCAGGTTGCTCGGAAACATATTTTCAGATGATCATGACATCTTAAATTTTGTGACAGCCTGGCTCAAAAAGTATTTGGTCAATTTTTACAAACTCATTGGAATTTGAATGTAACTTAAGAAGTCATATCTCAGTTTTTAGATGTTCCATTTTTATATGACTTTTGAAGCTCCAAAAATGAAATAGTTGTCCAAGTCTGCCAAAAATCATTTGAATGCTTATAAAATAAAAACTTTCATGTTTATAAGTTATGATTTAAGGTACAATTAAGCAAATTTGCAAGCTTGCATCTGTTATATATGTTTCGAGAAATCGTGTCGCACAGTGCAAATAAGACCCACCATTTACGTTTGACCATAATAACTAAAAACCTTTCTGTTCACGCGAGAGAAAACTGCACATCTGTACAAAACAAAAAATATGTAGTTTTATGAGTGTAGATACAGAAAAATAGTCACTTCATTGTATTTAAAATGGAACTCCTTAGCATGTGTCAGGATAGCTCTCCCCAGCAATCATAATCTGGTAGCCCTGTTGTTAAATGTCAGTAATCATCATTCTCATCCTATCATACATCTGATCATTCCATTCATTGGGAAACCCCTCGCGACCCACATACACTATACCTGCTGCTACCTTATTTTCATCTGACTCTATTCCTATTCACTGCATCTCATTTTTTTCACCTCGTTGTCCTCTTCACATGAATCTTGCCATGTCTCGTGCCACTTTACCCACAGCTTGATCAAGAACCCCACTCCACCTCCTTTCCTTTGTCCACTTTCTCTCCCTCTACCTGTCAGCTCATACCCTGCTGGGCATGTTACTATACTGGTATCTTCTTTTCTGACATGTATTCAAATTATAGATATCGTAACACTGCACATTTTCGTAAGTTACATGTAGCCTCTAAAGGTCAAAGGCCAAGGTCATTTGGACCTTTGAAATTTTCATGCAGCCATAACTCTGTCAATTTTCATCCAATTTTAACCACGTTGGACCCAAATTGTTGGTATTGCACTACTTCACATTTTTGTAATTTACATGTAACCTCTAAAGGTCAAAGGTCAATGTCATTTGGACCTTTGAAATTTGCATCCAATTTTAATCATGGTGGACTTAAATTGTAGATATTGTAACACTGCACATTTTTTGTAATCACACGTAACCTCTAAAGGTGAACGATCAAGGTCATTTAGACTTTTGAAATTTTCATCCACCCATACTTCTGTCAATTTTCATCCATTTTAACCATGTTGGACCCAAATTGTAGGTATTGCAACACTGCATATTTTCGCAATTTACATGTAATCTCTAAAGGTCGCAGGTCAAGTTCATTTGGACCTTTGAAATTTTCATCTAGCCATCACTTGGTCAATTTTCATCCAATTTTAATTATCTTTTTGGACTCAAGTTGTAGGTATTGTACCGCTGCACGTTTTTGTGATTTACATGTAACCTCTAAAGGTCAAAGGTCAATGTCATTATGCCATTTGGAAACTTCTAGCCATAACTCGGTAATTTTTTATCCAATTTTGAACATGTTGAGCTCAAATTGCAGATATTGTAAAACAGCACATTTTTGTAATTTACTTGTAAACTCTAAAGGTCACACGTCATAGTTATTTGGCCCTTTGAAATTTTCATCTGGCCATAACTTGGTAAATCTCCATCCAGTCATGTTGGGCTCAAATTGCAGGTATTGCAACACTGCACATGTTTGTAATTTATATGTGACCTATAAAGTTCAAGGTCATTTGGACTTTGAAATTTTCATCCAGCCTTATTTACAACTTTTGAAGGCACACAGATTTGTTTGAAGCAAATCTTCTTTTCTAGTAATTGCCCCACAATCTCAGTCACAGTCAACTTTGTTCTATGTGAAGGGGGGGGGGGGGGGGGTTCTTCAGCAGGTTCCAGCGTAAGTTTATGGATTTTGTGCACCACTCATACTCAGCTTTGTTCTAAGTGACGGAGGTTAGGGTCCTCATGAAGCAGGTTCCAGAGTAAGTTCATGGATTTTGTGCATTTCAAAGCTGGCGCGTCCAACTGTCGCATTGCTGCCAAAAAAAATGCGACACAGACTTTAAAAACTGGGACAAATTTTAGGATATGGGAAATTTACGCTAATGATTTGATAAGCACATTAAAGGTTGCAATTTTTTTACTTGATTTTATTGTAACACTTTTTTCAGCTAAAAAGGTGTATATTATCCCAAAATTGTTGCGAGAATAGCTCATCTGAAAACCTGATTTTCATCAGATTTCGTGAGCTTCCAGGCGCTTTGCCCCCGCCCCCTCGTCCCCATTGGGGCACTGCCCCTGGATCCTACTGCCCCCCCCCCCCGCCAAAATTACAATTTGTTCCAGGCATTAAGCAATTTGCTCCAGCATCGCTTACTTGGCACAGCTTTGTAAAGGGTCACAAGCAGCTATCTGCAGAATAGATATTTTTTAGCAGCATTACATTGGACATAAATATCTTGAGGTTTGTAGGTCGATCTACAACAAAACTATTGTGGGATTGAGTGGCTCATCTACCGATCTAAGACTAAGCCGGATCCTGTTTAACTTGTTTCTTGCTGGTATGGTTGATATTTTCGACGAAGGTTGCGGTGGAGTTTCCCTTTATGATCTTAAACTAAACTGCATGATCTAGCTCTACTATCGACCTCTCCATGTTTGAACGAATTACAAGACCATTGCAACACATGGTATTTAAAGGTAAATCTGTCCAAAACTAAGGTATTGATTTTCAATAAATCAGGTAGCCTAAACAGTGTGATTCAACAAATTTTCCCCACGGTTCTGACCCTGTGCAGGCTCGTAGTTTTTTGTTTTTGTTTTTAAAGGGGCGGGGGGGGGGGGGCTTCGTTTTTGGGAAGATGTCGGGCCAAAAGATCAGCGCCAAAGCGCTATGCGAACACTGTGCATGCGAAGCCATGGGGGGGGGGGGGGGTCCGGGGGCACGCCTCATCCCCGGAAAATTTTTGAAACATGGGTATTCAAATACGGCATTTCCTGGATTCTGGAAACATTCGAAGATGTTCTTCATCAATGCTTGACTGCAATAAATATGATGATAAATACTACACATAGGCCTACTTATAAAGGATCAATAGCAGCTATCTACAAATAGATCATTTTTTGTCACCTTACATTTGACATAGATATCTATAAGTTTGTAGCTTGATCTACTGTGATGGGGTCTAGTGGCTAATCTACCTCTCTAAGCCTGATCCTGCTTAACTTGTTTATTGTCAATATGGTTGATATTTTAAGTTGCGATCCAGTTTCCCTTTATGATCTTAAAACTAAACTACATGCTGTATGCTGCATGCAGACGATTTAGCTCTGATATCGACCTCTCTAAAAGGACTACAACACTGTTTGAACAAATTACACGACTATTGCAACACATGGCCTTTAAGGGTAGATCTGTCCAAACCTAAGGGATTGGTTTTCAATAAATCAGGTAGACAGTGTAATTCAACAAAAAATGTCTATGATTCTCACCCTGTGCAGGCCCGTAGCCACCTTTTTGAAAAAGCGCGGGGGGGGGGGTCGTTTTGGGGAAGAAGACGTTAAAATCAGCGCCGAAGGCGCGATGCGAGCAACGTAGGTGGGAAGCCATGCAGGGGAGGGGGGGGGGGTCCGGGCGCATCCCCTCCGCGGAATTTGTTTTGAAACATAGGTATTAGGTATTCAAATACGGCCGTGCAATTCCTGGATTCTGGAAACATTCGTAGGTGTTCTTCATCAATGCTTGAATGCAATAAACATGATGATAAAATACCACACATACTCTCCTGGTTGTGTTATACAATGTACATCAATATCAGAGTCTCTAAGTGGGTTGGGGCAAAATAGGAAGAACTGCGGAGATGGGGGCGAATGGGAAGATTTTTTATCTGAGAGCACTGAAGGTGCGAAGCTTGCCCAGGGGTTCTGGGAGCATTCTCCCCCTGTTTGACATTTATGCTCTGTTGGCTGCATTCTGTGCATTTCACGTGCCCGTGAGGTGCCTGAAAATTTACCCGAACCAGTAGGGCCTACTAATTTACATAAAATAATGGTCTTTAAACCTACTGGCGCCTTTTAAAAAAGGGAGATTTTTCCTCTTGATCGGAAGACTTTGTTAAAAAGTAATGACAATTGGGAGTTCTTCCACTAAATCGGAAGACTGGGAGCCTCTGCGATATGTCAATAATTTTCTACCCTTCTCCTCAATAGCTAAGATAACTTACCACCCACCATATTAAGATTCCCCATGAAAGGACCTTTCCAAAGTGTATACCAAAATGCCACGATGTCTGCCAACAGCGGTTAGACCGAAGGAAAGCTGTTGACTCACGCTTTTACATGGCACAACAATGGCATGCAGAGCTTAATGGTTTTCTAGTGGATGCGAGATCGACTGTTCAGCTAGCCAGTATCCAGGCTCAAATTGAAGGAAGTCTTTCACCAAGGAATCATCGTTAAAATTATTTGCTATGTTTTTATTGCATTTAAAGCTGAACACAAACAAGGAAATAAAACGAAACAATGTAAGTCTACTTAGACGTATAGTAGAAACTGCCGATGTGTTCAAATTTTACAATATGGCCTGCCTCGATATTTAATAGGCTTGTATTTAGTCTCCATACTTAGTTTGCGATGCCTTTCGCCTTAAGCCCTTTCAATTTTTTTTTGGGGGGGGGGGCGGAAGAGGGGATAGGGTCCGCTGACGGCGGGTAGGGGGATCGGACGAACCCCCCCCCCCCCCCGACTACAGGGGCCTGCTGTGGAAATAGCCTCTTGGTAAGGGATGGTTCAACATTATCATCATTTTTGAATTGGTACTTAGGGTACTAAATTTCATGACCCCCCCTCCCCCCAAATTAGTACTTTGAAAATGATGATTTTCCCCACAAATCAGCTAAATTGCACAAAACAGGCCAAAAATTGACCATCATTTACCATTTTCTGTGAAAGTGTACAGACCCACTTAACCCCCTCACCCTTGCGTAATGTAAGTACCAATTCAAAAATGATGAAAATATTGAACCATCCCTAAACGTATCTGGGAATTGGATTTTGTACCTCGAGGGGGGGGGGGGGGTCTTCTCGCATGCTATTTCCAAGCTGAAGGATCAGCCTAACAAAGCTGTCTTTAAACTTCGACAATTTCCGCTAAATAATAGTGCTAGATTGGCTGTCAAGTTAGTCGGAGTGGAGCTTGGGATCGAGCTTCCCTGTCTAAATGGATCTCTTATATAACAGTGTAAAATATTGGCAATACTTAAACAGTGAACATGATTCTATGAAGTATAAATGTTTATAAGAAAATTATGAACTATGCAATTTGGGGAAAACTTGCTGGTTAAAATATATAAAAGACCTGTCATTACAGTTAGCCTTTCAGAAAAATTGGAACAATTTTGTTGAACGAACACCAAGAACTGTAATTGACTTGATTAAGAATAAACTACAGGATATTTACTGCTCTGGTTGGCTTCGAGAAATAAATGGTTTTAACTCTAATGGCCAGCAAAAGTTACGAACCTACTGCACATTCAAAACAAAATTTGAAATGGAGAGATATTTGGAACTACGAATTTATGTATATAAAAAGTAACAAAGTCATTAAGCTAAGAATAAGCGCTCACACGCTTCAAGTTCAAATAGAATCTGGCAGATCGGCTTCACAAGGCCAAAAACCCATATAGACCAAAGAACCTGTAAGACATAGCTATATAGCGCAGTCAATTATTTGTGCTAATAAGATGGTGGCGGATGGGCCTAAAACCACAAGTTGGCACAACGTCGTCACATGGAGCTCCTATATAGAAGCTCCATGTGACGACGTCGTGATTTTAGGCCCATCCGCCACCATCTTATTAGCACAAACAATTGAATGCACAGATGAATACACAATATTTTATTGCAGATATGGCCCTATGTGGGTCATTGAACGCATAGATGTTTCAGGTCCAACCTCTTTACCCGCACCCCCCCCCCCCCCCCCCGCGTATATTAGCACGGAAGCTTGACTGACTGAACGTTACGAGCGCCTATGTCCCCGTGGGGTCTGCGTGGAGAGTGGCCGAAGTGCACTTGGGTGGCTCCCGCCGTCAATCTCGCTGGGGCCTGCCATTACAAAATCACCTCTTTCAACTTTACAGGCATGGTGACCTCACAAAAATAGGTAAAGGTTACTGATATTATACACAATTCTAGATTTGGACATTGTCTATATATCATATAAATTTGGCAAGTTTAATCCAATTACTTTTCCACATATGGAATCTTATACCTTAAAACACATTTTGGCTCATATTTCCATCAAATTATAGGTGGTGCCACTAGTATCATAAGCAGCTTAGACTTCGACCTCCCCCACAATCCCACCAAATTTGGTGAAGATCTGCTACAAATTTAAGATGCTAGAGTGTTCACAAGATTTTCACATTTTGACCCCTGTATTACATAATACGCCACCCATATCAAACTCGGCTTAGATTTTCATACACCGTATAAGTTCTGAAAGTTATATTGGGCTAAATTGAAAACTGTGGACAGTACTGCAGTCACAACATTTTCACATTTTGACCTGTACATTACATAATACTATAGGTAGCGCCACCAACATTGTTGTCAACAAAGATTTTTATACACTTTATAACTCCTACATGTTACATGGCCTATCTCAAGAATTGTCGGGTGCAGACCATTCACGAGATGACCCCAATATTCAAACTGGCCGTGTGACCTTGACTTTCAACTCGGATTAAAAAATTGTTTGTGTTCAAAATATGTGCCAAACATCCAGCTTCCATACATAGTCGTTTGCTCAAATCAGGTAAAAACTTTTTGATTTACTGAGAAAAAACAAAACACTTGGACAAGTGCTAAACTCCACAATTACTGGGTCCCAGTGACCCCAAAAAGCAGGTCACCAAGTAAAGTTTTATGTATTATGTTGTATGTGCAATTTTGATCTGGAGGCTAGATTCTCTTTGCGGTTGATGTCCAAGCTACACCCAGCCATTACAAAGTCACCTTTTCACCTTTACAGGCACAGTGACCTCACAGAAATAGGTCAAGGTCACTGATATTACATAACATTCTACCTTTGGTCATGGTCTATATATCATTACATTTACCAAGTCTAATCCAATTACTTTTCCACATATGGAATTTTATATCTAAAAACACATTTTAGCTCACAATTTCTGTCAAATTATAGGCGGTGCCACTAGTATCATTAGCAGCTTAGACTTTGACTTCCCCCACAATCCCACCAAATTTGGTGAAGATCTGCCAAAAATTAAAGATGCTAGAATATTCACAAGATTGTCACATTTTGACCCCTATATTACATTATACAGGTGGCACCACCAATATCGAACTCGGCCTAGATTTTTATACACCCTAGAAGTCCTGAAATTCACATTGGGGAACTTGAAAACTGTGGACAGTATTGCACTAATGAGCAAAAGTTTACAGACAGACAGACATGGGCAGTCACATAAGCTCTGCTACCTTTGGTCAGCAGAGCTGAAAATTACAGTTCAAATTTTCTGCAAATATTTGATGTGACTAAATGTTCAAATATTCCAATTTTTTTTCTTTTAATGAAAGCGTTCCTCAATAATTTTTCCATGGATAAATTTGGAGGAAATGTGGTGTTGCACAGAACTTTGTGACAAACTTGGCACATCTTAAAATTGAAAATTTGATGAGGGCAGGCATTCAGAAACTATAAAGTTGATATAATCGGTAAATCCACAGTATGTCAACCATTAGATCTACAGAACCACTCATTTTTGTCTGATAAAGTGATAACTCCCAAAATTATGAACACTTTTTCCCATAAGACAAATGTAAAGAAGAAACAAAACATAAATCTACGTGGACTAAATTATAATTTTTTATTTGACATGTGCACTTGCTTTGTACAGTTAAAATGGCTGCAGATATGCTCCAGCAGTGTAAGATATCTGCAATATTGCACCAAATTTATAATAAAAGAATTAATAAATTATACAATGATTTCCCATTGTGTTCATTCCTTTATGTTTGTCATCAAAATACAACAGTACCATAGGCGTTCGGATGGCAACACATGCTGTAAGAGTGCAGCATTAACTCTTGCTTTTATAACTGAATTTAGAGAAAAAATCTGCAAATTAGGAGCCACAGTTTTGTAGCAAAGTGAGATGTGATTAACCTTGCAAACTTCATCTCAAAACCTAGCATATTTTCTGTTAATTGTGGAGCATTTTCTGATAAATCCTTATTTATCTTTAACTAATGACCATCTTTAGCGTGGTTGGGGATATGCTTTCACCAGGATGTGTTGCAATAAGAACGAATATGGTCTGTTAACTCATTCTACACCGGTCACCTTGCCTCGTGTTTATCTCACTGGAATTTCAAGCAAATTGGGTATCAAAATTCCGTACACACAAGCTTAGAGTATTGCTGAGGTACCAACTAAGCTAAAAGTCAGTGGACTGATTGCATTGCCAGGTAACTAATGTTCCATTTGCCCAAACATGGGTAGCTGCAGCATGACTTGTAAAGTACAGCTCACACATAAGTTCCCTTTATGCTTGTATTTTTAAAATGTGTGCTTGCATGCCAAAAAAACCCAGGCTAGCATGTGCATGCATGGTAGTTGAGCCAGGCGAGAGAGTGCCAACCAATGCCACTGGCATTTCACGGACTAAAGACATATGGCAAATGGCTAGCTGCGTTATGCCAATCACACCATGAGCTGTGCACACTTTGTGACCAACTGTTGGCCAAACACATTATGTGTGGCACCAAAAGCATTGTGCCAATGGCGAATCGCCAGATGCTTGTGGCATATCTGGTTGTTGATCATGAGAATTTGGCGATGCGATTTTTTCTCGCATGTGCCAGATTTTATGCCAGTACATTTGAGCATGCTTAAAAATAATGCTAGCGCAGTGTGTGTGTGTGTGTGTGTGTGTGTGTGTGTGTGTGTGTGTGTGTGTGTGTGTGTGTGTGTGTGGGCTGCACTGTAATACAAAAATCAATGATCCAAAGTCTTCCCCCCACATTAGGATAGAGTTGAGTTTTTTCTGCATCACTGTGAACAATGCTAGCAATGCCACCTTTCACACCAATGCCTCTTGTTTGCAAATACATGAACACAAATTAGATCAGATATGTGTATATTTTACTCCACATTTGATAAATAGTTGATTTTATCATATAAAATGAGACTAAAATATTATCGCTTGCAATTATAATAGGAGAACTGTGGGTAACAATTGAAGAGTTCTGATATTGTAGCAGAAAGTGCTCGAGATGTCAACCTTCAAACATCAAACAGCACTAGAAACCAAAGAAAACAAAATTTGCAAGAGAGACCTGCTTTTTGTGTTCACTTCTTATAGTTTAAAGAATTTCAAAGTCTGAATGAAAATAAAAAAGCTGAATCCATCTCAAACTGAAAAATAAGGAAAATTGTATGTTCACTTTGCGCAATTGCTGTATAAACACAAGACAAGTGATACAAATGACATTGAGGCAACACAATTGTCCACTTTATGTACTTTTCATAAAAATATACTCTGTTGGACTTAATTTTAGTTTATTGTGTTTTATGGCGTATGTTGTGGACACTTCCACTCAGCAGAAGTATATCCTGGATACCAAACTGAAAACTACATGATTTAGTTTCTGTACTGGATAAGGTGTACATGTAGAATGAAAAGTTGTAAAAAAGCTACAAAAGCTATCACGCAAAAATGCTACAGTGTGAAGGTATACCCTCTATTATTATCTCAAACCAGGTGTAGAAGTCTCGAAGCAGCAAACATACCTGTATACTAGCAGTAAAATGAGAAACTTTTATGCCCATTTTGGCAGTAGTAACAAATGTCTGCACTTACAATAATACAATACAGTGGTCCCTGTCTTGAGAGACCACTCTAATGAGAGACCACCTGGCTTGGAAGACCACTTCGCAGGTCCCTTTTCCCATCTTTTCCATGTTATTGTACCTCTAATGAGAGACCACCTATCTTGAGAGACCACTTTTGGACCTGCCCTAGGGGTGGTCCCTCAAGACAGGGACCACTGTATCTGGTTTTCCATACTCCCTACAAAAACGCCTGATATGCTGTTTGTGTATGGATCTATTTTGTCACCATGTCAGTTTACAGAAAGTCTTGAACACTCCTGAAACATGAATCACACCAAGGATATATTTTTGGACTGTGAATAGCAATTCACAGGGAAAAAGCATCAAGCTGAATGTTTTAGATGCCAATTTGGCCGAAAAAAAATACCACACCTACAGACATAGCTGTCTGTAACTTAATTGAGGCCATTGCCATGAAAGCATCTGCTATTTTTAACCCCTTCCCTTTTAATCTTTCTCATTTATACTGGTGGAAATTGGCTGTTGGTTAAATACTATTTGCTTAAATGTTTTTGACTCATTTTTAACATTCATGAAAAGCAATATGACTGGGACTTGTAGATGATAACACTGATAAGGATAACAAGCTTCAGATCAAGGAGTATTGCTGACTTTATCTTAGCAAAGGGTGAACTCAGTCTCATTCAACACTTGGCCTGATTCCCGTTTATGAAGATTACATATTCAAACTCTTCAACAAACGAACTTTTACTCAAGTACTACCATGACTAGTTTAAAGTGGTTGTTGTACAGTGGTCCCTCCTTTGAGAGACCACCCCTAGTGCCATCCATAAAGCAGTCACATAAAGCAGGTGGTCCCTCAAAGGAGGTATAAACAACATGAAAAGTACTACAGAGAGACCTGATAATTGTGGTCTCTCAAAGGAGGTGGTCTCCCAAAGGAGTGGTCTTTCAAAGGAGGGACTACTGTATAACTTGACAGGCAATGCAAAACCCACTGCATAAGGCTTTTACTAGAATAAGATGAAAGGCATAACATTTTCACTCTTGCCCAGTTTAGTTCCTCTTAGGAAATACATTTGCACTTGAAAATCTTAGAGAAATTGTTCAGTCATTCAAGTAACATATACCAGTCTTGAAAAAATACTACAGGCGTACTTGTAGCAGACAAACCTAGCACCTGTTTCTGCTGCTGAAACTTACAAACACAAATTTTAGCAGAATGGATGATTTTGAAAAACATACATATGTATCTGCCGTAATCCAATATTGCATAATGCATCTTTAATTTGCCAAGTTTGAAGTATCTGAGCACCCTAAATCTGTGTCTGTTTCGGATAATTCCAAATACATTGCAAAATTGTCCAAATTCTATTCAATCAAAAAATATTGAAAGCCACAGGTAATCAAAATCTCTGCAAATATGGAATTCAGAGACCAAAGAAAAAGATCATATGGTCAGGTCTGTAGCCCGTCCTGAAATTACAATCATTCGCCAGCCCATAGCTGCACAATTCCATTTCATACAAATGTTTTGTAATGAAATTATCAGTGATAATTACTGTGTATACAGTACATAAGAAGATCACAAACTTCTCACGCCAACTTAAAACATACTTCGCTTATAACTGTATGAAAACAGCACATATAAAATGCAAATGTACATTTGTATCAATTGGGTAATTTTACATTTACGTGCCCCCACTGCAAACAGAACTGGTCACACACATTAAGTTTGATTTTTCAAAGTACGTTAGATTTAAAAAAAAAAAAAAATCATATGAAAACTGACTCTGTCTCCTAAACGAATTCAAGATTTAGGATTCAGGATTTTTTATTCAGCCATAACTCAAAACATCAATATACACAGCAAGACAACAGAGTATACCACATCAAAACATGTAAATTAGAATAAAAATAGGTAAGAGCAATACACCTAAAGATCTTTGTCAGCCTGCTAACATGTGTGCAACCCTTCACATTAGCAAACTCAAGCAAATATTGATTATGAGTGCCAGAACAGAATAATATGATTTCAACAGTAACTACTTTAAACTAGTTATTTCAGAGAAAGATTTCACTGATAATTAATTTGGCTTACAATGTTACAAGAGGTCTCATATTTTCCAATAAAAGTTTGCTTGATATGACAAAAACAAACAAACAAACAAACCCCAGATCACTGTGCATGTAGACCTTTTCTTTTATCAGTTTAGTTGTAGAATTTAAAACTTGGATCACTTCATGGTGAACACATTTTTTAAAAAAAATCTGCAGTTCACGTTAAAAATAAAAATAAAAATAAAAATGATTTTCCTAGTACCATAGTCATGTATTTGGGGTGTTGGCATAATCAGTAATTGACAGAAATACATTGGAAGCCTGTCATTCTGTAATTCAAAATTTTAGAATCTGTGATGTATATATATACAGTGGTACCTCTCTTGAGAGACCCCTCTAATGAGAGACCACATATCTTTTTAAGACCGCTCTCTCAGAACACTGTGCTATCTTTTCCATGTTGTTGTACCTTTGATGAAAGCCCACCTGTTTTGAGAGACCACCTTTGGACCCGCCGTTGGGGTGGTCTCTCAAAAGAGGTACCACTGTACACATGTATCTTCAATTTTCAGTAAATTTCGAGACTTAAAAATAGGATCGGTTTGAGCACTGTATTTACCTTGATCAATTATCTGTGTAACCCTTTTTTAACTTTTGATAGCCTTTCAAACTTGTATCCCCACTAAAGAATACAGTAGTTAATTCATAGTATTATTACAGAACTATACAAATAAGTTGCAAAATATATGATGGGAGAAAGTGTTTCAATTTATTCATAATGCCAATTGTTTAGGGAATTTTAGAAGATATTTTTTTTCCATAAATTTATTCCATGTGACATGTTTGTCTAATGCAACACCAAGGTTGTTAAAATCTGTAGTGGGGGTGGGGGTGGGAGTGCATATAGTGTTTAGTCTCGTTGTCCACCGTCTTCACCGTATCTTATTTTCCTTATATTTCTGTCCCCTATTGCCTAACCTATTGTCTCCTAATTTGGTGCAGATAATCCATGGGCCTGGAAAATTTTTCCCATTGATGATATATAACCTTGAGGTCAAAATTCAATGTCAAATCCTTGTTGCATTTACTCTGCTAACTCAGCAATTTTCAAATATTGGCTTAACCTTCTTAATGGTGCATTGTAGGCCCAAAGTTACTGTTATACATTAATAGGAAAGTATACCTATAGGATTTCAATTTGTATGGTTTATTTTAATACTAAGTGACCCTGAAGGGTCAACCTGCATACATCCCTATATATGATCACTATGTAAGCAGATTTCTTATTTAGTCTGTTTAACAATACCATTTATAGTTAATCATGCCGTTTCATATCATTTTTGTACTTATTAAAGCATGACTTAAGATAGTCCTGTTGAGCAATTCTACCATTATTTTTCAGAATTATATTACAAGCATTAAAGTTTGTTAAACATGTTTATATTCTTCTGCGTCTGGTGTTGCTTCCTTTCAACCGTTATTGAAGTTTCCACCGTTCATACTTCGTGTTTACTTTTTTTGCTAAGGCAACTTCACCTATGAATGTTTCATAGTTCTCATTTATATCTCTAGGGGGTGGACTATATATATTTCCAGGAAGTATTTGCTTGTGATTTTTCTTACATACTTCAATGAACTGATCTTCATATACCTCAGATATATCTGATAAATATCCATAGATTTGTAATTATAGGAATCTTTGAGATAAATATCAAGGCCACCATGGATGGAACAAAATTTTCTTGATATATTAGTATACAGTTTTCTATTTGTAACAATGATAAATCAGAATTTTTCTCTATCTATGTTTCTTGCAGACAAAAACTGATAAGAGGTACATGTAAGCATCCATGAGAATTTAAAATTTGCAAGAATATTTTCAAATTGTCAATTTTCACATTAGGCAATTTACAAGTCAACTAGGTATGGTAAAAGGTCTCTGCATCTTTTTCACTTGCTGTATTAGTTAATCAACATCAAAATATGGAGATTGTTTAATATGTTTGGGCTCGAATAGGTTTGGGTCAATTTTGTTTGTTTGGCATAATTCTGGTAAGGTTGTAATGGAATTTATGCCAACACCTCCAAAACAGCCTAATATTGTACAATCATCAGCCATTATCATGGTTATAAGTCACATGTACAAGAAAACGAAGGTACAGTCCCTGGATACCACAGACAAAGACAATAGTTGATGCGAAACGTACACGTATCAAGTCAAACTGATGAAACTGCACTTAGAAGGCAACTAGGATCAAAAAGACTTAGACTAAGTTAGCAATCTTGTAGTTCAAACATTGAGCCACAGTTCTTTAAGAGCAACCTGTATATTATGTTTGTCACTGCTGTAAACAATTCTGTCAAATTTTACATGATTATACATGTAGAAATACAAGCAATATATGAACTAAGTATTAAATGCCCACATCTTTGATTATCACTGACTTACACAGAATATTTGCCTCAGGAATGAAATGTAACTGTGGCTAAATTTTTGTCCCAATCAACATGTAACCTCTAATGGCAAAAGGTCGAACACGGTAGACACATTTGTAGTATATTGAATACATGTACCATATTTTTGAGTTACTGCTGTGATGGGCAATGCCAGCATCACCATTTACTGCAGACATAATGTCTGATGAGGTCATTTTGGACAGATAGCTGCACAATACTGCAGCAACCGTTATCCCTCCTCCACAGGGCATATATATGCATTTTGATATCTACAAATCAACGAATCATTAGCAATTTCAATAATTACTAATTTTTGTGAGGGGTTTTCCAGTAAAAATTTGTTGCTATGCTCATTCTGTATTCATATGGAAGACTAAAAGGGAAAAAAAGCCATAGGCATGGTGGTTACAGACACAATGTTCCACATTCATCCTATGATGTACAAACTCCTTAGGTACACTGTAATTTCTTCAGAAAAGAAACTTTATCACTGATGGTGATATATAATGGGTATTTTGAAGCATAATCATAGTCATTAGTCACCTACCTGTTTTTTCAGTCATATTTTTCAGTAAAGCCCACTGTGCTTTCAACATGTTAACATAACGAATACATTTTTACAATTTTGGCTTTTCTACTTTGACTTCGCACTATTCCTGCATTGTATAAGGCAACAAAGCCACAAAAACATGTCAAATTCTTATAGTTCTGTCAGTTTTGATGCTCTACTGAATCTGATGCAACAAAATGCCTTAAATCCATGCACTAGGCTCAGATGGAGTCACAAGACCTGCATGCCATGACACCCTGCTGTGAGACAAATACCAAGCTATGTTTATGGAAGCCCCAAATTCAGCTAGTGTAAATTTCTCCAGGCCAGAACTTTGATTAAAAAAAACAACAAAAAAATAGAAAAAGAAAATCAAATAATATACAAGAATTAATGTGAGAAATGTCCTCAGTCTATAAGTACTTTTACTTAGCATCACATGATTTTTTCTCTCCATACACATGTACTGTATTTTCTCGTTTGTTCCTCATTTCCAATTACCATATTCAGAAATACATGTATTGCTACCTAAGCCCTATTTTGCCATGAATAACATTTGTATATTAATTTGGCTATAATTAGCAAATACAGGTCTACAGCTGAGGATCTCCTTAGTTGACTTTCCTGAGCTTCCCAGGCACTTAAAAGGGATACTGTAGTTTTAGAAATTTTCACGCTCGACTTAATTTCGTGCTTTTCGTGCTAGTACTTGATGAGCGAAAATAAGATGTGCCAAAATTAATTGACATAATGATAGATTAAATAGCCAAGCTATTGATGAGCAAATTTAAAACGTGCAAATATTTTCTTATTCATGGAAAATCAAGTTTGCACAAAATTAAACACACACGAAAATTTCTAGAAGTACAGTAATAGTCATTGTTAACTCCTACCCGCCCCCCCCCCCCAGTTTTTCATGTTAAACAATTCAAGTCAGCCAGGTGTATTCTCCTACAAGAAGGTCCACAAAGGCAGACCCGGTTCTCTGCCAGGTTTTCAAGTTTTCAGTCAATTTGTTTTTTATAATACAGAGTCCATGACCACTCCAGGCTTGTCGATAAATTTTCTTCTTCTCATAACAGCATCCATGATCTTCCGTCGAGGTCCCATGGGTACCCCAATGTCTTTCAGATCATCATCTGTGCACAGCATCAGGGCGCTCAAGTCTATCTTCTCTCGTGTAAATACTGAAATGAAGTCTGTAAGGTTATGAGCAGCTAAGAAGAGCTCAAGAGGCGACCCTTCATCGATGACATCATCATCCAGTGTTTCCAATTCCTCATCACTCCAGGGTAACGCCTTCATTCTGACAGCAAGGCTTCCTAATGTACCTATGCTGTCTGATATACTTGCAGATCGAGATATCTTGTAACTTGAACGTGGCTTTTCATGGTTGGAATCTTGCCCATTCTGTAATGTTTCTTCCTCTGTGACATTATTGGGTAGGGACATTAGAGCACCAGAGGTGGAGGGACGGTTAAAAAAGGCCACACTCCCGAATCCTGGCCTTTCAAACATACTGGATGACTCATTCTTAGCTGAATTATTTGAATCAAAGCTGTCCACTCCAGAATCTCCACTGTAGTTAAAGTCCGGTTCACTTATGGCTCTGGACAATGCATCTTCAGCTGTACTCCCAAAGACATCCTCCAAAGGCATCCGATGTGCACCTTTGGAGGAACTCGCCTCCCCATTTCGTACATACATAATTTGTGAATCTCTTTGTAAACCTGAGAGTGATTTAACAGTTTTCTTCCCATCTGACTCTGTTTCCAGAATTTTAAAATCTGCCCCTCCATTTGTATCGTGATGGCGTTTCTGTTTTATTTTCTTTGCCACACCACCCAGAATAGGTTTACGGGTACTGTGCGTGTTGTGGCTGAAGTGTTCGGAGTACGGCTTTGGCTGAGAAAAGGATGAACCTATAGTTCCTTTCTTAGCACCTATGGTCACTACAGAATTTGATTTGGTTTCATTCTGCCTTAATATACTCTCACCAGGTGTTACAATTTCAAATTCAGTGGCATCAACCCTTTTTTCCCAACTCCTGGCAATTTTTTTGTCTTCTTTCTCAGCTTTCTTCTGTGCCTTTGTTAACATCTTATTATACTTTTTGACACGTTTCTCAGCATCCAGCACTGATTTCTCCCTGAGTTTTTTTACCACTTTTTTATTCAATGCTGCTTGTCTAGCTAACACAGCATCCATGTACTTTACAATTTCTGTCCTGTCATTGAGGGCAGCAGTATCTAGAGCTGTATGAAATTCATTGTCCAGGGCCCACAGATTGGCCCCAAATGAGACTAGGAAAGACACACAGTTCATGTGACCATTTGCCGCAGCATGGTGTAGGCACGTACTGCCAAAGTAATCACATTTGTCTGGGTTGCCCCTGAAAGTACAGAAATGAAACATATAAGTTAAAACAATCAATATATTTTTCGCATTCGCATATGTTTAAGGTAAATTAAACACATGCACACACACTGGATTTAAAAAAGAAGTGGTCATACAGAAAAATAATTTCTCCTACCTAAGCAGACTTTGTAAGCCCACTTTGCATTGTTATGCTGCATTTACAGAAAATAGTTCAACTGTTATTGTATAATACCCAAGAAATAGAAATGATTATACCATTTCTGACATAACTGAACATGTCCTTTCTATCATATTGATGATTCAAAAATAATATTCCAATATTGATGCCAGTAGCTACAACCTAGATATGAAGTTTATGTACAGTAAAACCTCCCTATACCGAACACCCTTGGGACTGGAAAAAAGTTTGGTACAGTGAGGTGTTCGGTATAGGGAGGTTGGCTTACATTGGAAGTATATATTTGGGACCAAGAAATGGTGTTCAGTATACAGAGGTATTCAGTATACAGAGGTGTTCGGTAAGAGAGGTTTTACTGTACTTCCATGGCCTGCTTGCTTGTCATTGTAGAATCAACATTTGTTCCCTATAAAACAAACGCATTCACTGCAAACTTATTGTGATGCCAGCACCATACAGGCAACTGTTACTTTTCTATGGAGTTTCTTTGATTCTGATGCATTGAAAGTATTTTAAGTGGACATATTTTTGATGTAAGATTTCAAGGCAGAGATTTTCATTGAACTTGGCCATTTTTATACACTCTTCCAATTAAAACCATGCTAAAACACTTTTTTAAACTGTACGTTCTATACCATCAGTAAAATACATGCAGGCCAACAAAATATAAAACTACAGCGAAATATGTCAATTTACAAATGATGAATGTACACATCATCATGTTGACAGCTGGACACAATAAACATTTTCAAAGCTGGTTTTTGTTGGATGTATCTGTATGACTTATCCTTGGGAGGTGCACATTTGCCTATGGGCTAATTCTCTTTTGCACAAGGGGCCAATGAAACCTGTTGCTTTTTCCCTGAGGACAATTTACTGTATATGTCATGCATGAAGTCCTTGCTTTTTGACAATGCAACTCCCTCAGTCACAGTTAAGTGCACAGAGAAAGCAAGGAGCAATACATTTACAAAATAATTGAGTGATGGCAGATTTCTTTCTGCATTCATGCAGCAAAAAAACTTTGCAGTTAAATGGTGAGAAACCCCTTGTCAAATAGTCAATTCCAGGCAAAAGATCAATAAACAGTGAGTCACACTTTGTTTCATATGTCCAAGGCTACACGAGGGGTATGCTTACAGGATATGCTCACTCCCACGTGCCAGTGCCCACCGATTGAAATCAAAGAAAGGTGCCCTTGTTATCGAAAGGACAAAATGCCTGTATAGCCCATTCTTTTGTCTATTCTTGCATACGCCCTTAATTCTGGTGTAATTGTACAGGCACAAGTTTGCAATAATGCACAGAGAGAGAGAGCTATATGTGTCATTACAGACATGTGCCCACTGTGCCCCTAACAGACGTACATCTGACACACATGGTTCATCATCCATCCATCTTAAACACCTTCATATAGCAACCAGTTTTTCTTATTAGTCTCCACAAAAACACACCAACACAGATTTGTACCTACAAGTATCAAAATTATAAAGAAAACATTGTGAAAAACAAGAAAACAAAACAAGTAACAAAAAAAAAAAAAAAAGAAAAAAAAAAAAAAACCCCAAAGGAAATTAACTTGGTATGGATGTCTGCACTGAATTAACTTTATGGACTGTCAACTGGGAAACTGATCAATGATACATGTGTATATATGTATATATGTAGGTACATACATGACTACATTGTGCTTTGTCCACACGGTGATGAGAATGAGAGTGACATCTGTCATGAATCATGTGCAACTGACAGGTTCCAAAAAATCCTCTGTTTAGGTAGGGGATCTTTGAACTGATGCCACATTTGTGATGGACTTTTGCCTGCATTACTTATTACGATACAGCATGTTATTAGCTGCATATTCAAATTCCTCATGGTCAGAGCTTTAATTTAAGTACCAACATGTCTCTACTCTACAGCCAGTGGTTTTTGCCAGGCCCTGGCAAGTCATGCTGCAGCTACTGCAAGGGTAACAGAAACATGACTTTCCAGGCAATGCAAAAACCACTGACCCACACATTTAGCTCCATCATCCCACAGATGTCCTTTTTGTAGCCTGTGTATGCATATACACATCTTCAACAAATCACTTGAGGAATGGTTCATCATTTCCACAAGCATATAGAAACAGTATGCTGAGTCAGGAGGTTAATGGTGATGTACTCTTTCAATATCGCAACATGATGATCAAGTAATCACAACCAAGCATTGTTATTGCCATTGGGTATGAACTTGAAGATTGGAAATACTTGCATTATAGGCCCAGTAAGTGTTGCCTATATATGTACACTTCAAATAAGAGCCAAAAGTGGAACACGTTTTTCCTGTTTTCCTGTTGGGTATGTAGTCACTATTTTGAAATGTCCGAAAGAACTCTTTCTGGCGTAGAGATGGAGGGATGGACGGAATAATGAAAAAGAATACTCTGTGTACTGTCTTGAAACTGTTGACAATCTTAAACTATATATGCCTTTAATTATGCTGGTAGTTTTTCACAGAAGTAACATCTCTCTCTTGAGAGGTTTGATACAAACTGTAATACATATACTGTTAATCATCAGTGCATGCCATCATAACTGCATTCAGCATGTATATTAAGGTTATAAATAGTCACACCGTTTTACATCTGTGGATACTGGTGCCTTTCTTAAGAGATAAATCCAGAAAGAGACCACTGTGGGGGAATGAGCAGCTTGTCAAAACTATTTGCATTGTATATTGTTTATATTATACGTCCTGTGGAAAATGACCTGTTGTGACATATAACAGCTTGGTGATCTGCATGCATGGCAGTCTTTCACACCAGGCTTGACTGAAAATAGATTGTCATACACATTGCAGCAAAAAGACTGTGCTGTTCTAGAAGGGAGTTGTCTGTACTGGGGTATTTAATTTTACCTACCAGCATACTGGAAGCCCACTTATTTTCTGTAGTTCATGCTAGTTATTACTTTGAAAAATTTTTATTTTCTGTACTGGGGCAATATTATTTCATGTACCAGTGCACTAGCCTCCCACCACCACACACAAACAACTCCCTACTATAATACAGTCATGTACTTGTTAACCATTAAGACCTCACTGTCAGCAAATAGTTTATAAGGTCACATCACTCCATGCCATTTCTTTTCTTCATGTCATAGACATCAACAGATTAAGTGGCTTTAACAAGAGGGTTGTGTGAACAGCACATCCTCAGCTGACCTTGACATTCAACCCATAATATGCCCCACCCTAGTCAAGTGGTACCCAGCATTGTTCCTACACAATTTTGAACCAACTGGACAAGTAGTATTGCAAAAAGACCTTCCCAAAATTTTGTCAAAAAATTGACCTGAAAAATCCATAACAAATCTAAAAATCATTGGAGCATGACCATTTGAACAAACTGTGTACAGACCCACCCAAAGTACATAACATCACTAAGTCTGAAGTGAATCTGATTAATGGTCTTGAACAAGTCAAAAATGTGAATTAGGTACCATTGGAGCCCCCACTGACTTACATCCTAATCATGCAATAAGAATGCATGCATTAATTGATCAGCACCCAAATTGATTAATTCATTAAAACATCAGAAATCTGCAGCATCACCACCTAGTGAACAACTGTGTTTGACCCTTCCACAAGATGTTCCATCAAATTTCAGTATAATCCCAGGCACAGTTTTGGAGAAGCCTAAAATATATTAAACACACAAATATTCACCACCATCACCAAACCAGAGCTATGCTGGGGGGGGGGGGGGAGGGGGGGCACGAATGTCTCGCCAGCATAATTCAAGCCACTCCGAAGTTTTTCAACAATGCTCATTCAAGCATGATGTAACAAATGAAGTGTGACAGTGATGGTACAAATCTGTAGTGACCATCACCATCAATCATTTACCCAAGTATGAAAGCCCCACCCAGTGTAGTTAGTGAAACAAATACAGTGGTACCTGCTATTTAAGACCACCCCTACAGCCAACAAAAAGTGTCTCATACTGCAGGTGGTCTTAAATTGAAGGTATATTTAACATGTAAATACAGCAGAGGGTCTTGAAACAGTAAAAAGACATGCGGTCTTAAATTGGAGGTGGTCTTTAGAGCAGGTACCACTGTAATGCCACTACAAATTTTTTGTTGACTGATGGACGGACATCTCTAGTATGATACACTAATGTAGAAAAACATGACCCATATTCATAAATTTCAAACCCAACAATGACAGCAAAGAGATTCCAGAGTTACCAAAGCATCAACATCCATCTTCCAATACCAATGTGAAGAAACAAATTTCACTCCTGACTTGAGACAGGCAGTCACCTACAAAAGGCAACTGGTGGTTTTAAGACGGACTTAACCAATGAAGTGAGAGTGATGGTACAAATGTGTAGTGACCTTCACTATCAATCATTTACCCAAGTATGACAGCCCTACCCAGTGTAGTTAGTGAAATAATGCCACTCCAAAGTTTTTCTACAATGCTCATTCAAGCATGATGTAACCAATGAAGAATGACAGTGATGGTACAAATGTGTAGTGACCTTCACTATCAATCATCTACCCAACTATGAAAGCCCTACCCAGTGTAGTTAGTGAAATAATGCCACTCCGAAGTTTTTTGCTGATGGACAGATGAATGGACATCCGGATAGTGAGTGCTTTAGTCTCACCAACTGCTTATGCTGGCAAGACAAAAATCATTTTTTGAAACGTATTCAATCCAAGAAGTTGAAAAATTGTTATCAAGGTCAGCCATACTATTGCAATATCAAACTTCTACACGATTCACATTTGTGGTACATTTGGCATCTTTTGCCTTATTTTTTATCAAGATATTGAATTAAATGTCCTTTTCTTAAGTACTTAGTGACCTAAAAATAAGTCAAGGTCACATGATCATTGGATCATGGTGACCAATAATGTAGGACACCAAGTGCAGTTTTATATACAAGGTACTCAAGAGCAATTTTGATCTGGAGGCTCAATTCTCTTTGCCACTGATGTCCAAACTACACCCTACCATTACAAAATCACCTCTTCCAACTTAATGGGTCTGGTGACCTTACAAAATATGTCAAGGTCACTGATCAAAAAATATATTAGCATTGGACATGATCTATATATTCTATAAATTTGGCTTATCTCATTCAATTATTTTTCGAGATACGGGATTTTGTATCTTTCAAGACATTTTAACTCGTAATTTCCATCAAATTATAGGTGGCACCACTAGTATAAACGACTGAGATTTTGACATCTTCTACAATCCCACTACATTTCATGAAGATCCATTGCACATTAAGCACGCTGAACTGGTCATAAGTTTTTCATATTTTGACCTGTATATATTACATAATACAATAGGTGGTTGATGTTGACAAAGATTTTCATACACTTTATAATTTTTAAATGTATATGGGCCTAAATCACAATTGCGAGGTGATGAGCATTTACAAGATAACCACTATATTCAAAAGGGCCATTTGACCTTTACCTCCCACACAGATTAAAAAATGGTCTGTTTGTTCAAATCAGGTAATAACATTTCCAGTTATTTAAGACAAACAATCAATTTAGACAAAGTGCCAAATTCCACAATGACTGGGTCACAGTGACCCAAAAAGTAGGTCACTAAGTACAGTTTTATATACAATGTAATCAAGTGTAATTTTGATCTGGAAGCTCAATTCTCTTTGCCATTGATGTCCCAGCTACACCCTGCCATTACAAAATCACCTCTTTCAACTTTACAGGTATAGTGACCTCACAGAAAAGCTGTTGACTCAGTCCACAATTTGGCACTTAAAAGAGTAAAGGATGCTAGAGTGGTCAAAAGATTTTCATATTTTGACCCATATATTACATCATGCTGTAGGTGGCACCACCAATGTCAAACTCAACCTGGATTTCCATACACTTGGCAAGTCATGAAAGTTCTGTAGGGTTATCTTGAAAACTGGACTGTATCATGCTCACAAGCAAAAGTTTAAGAATGAATGGATGGACAGACAGGTGGATGAACAGACACGAGTGATTGCATGAGCTCTCTGACCTACGGTTACAGAGCTGAAATAATGTAACTAAGTTTGGGACAGGTTTCAAAAAGTTGGTTTGGCAAAAGTTAGTTTGGTAAAATCATCTCTTATGTCATAAATATGTGCCCCTGATATTGATTAATTAATTTATTTACGTTGTTATTCTGCATGTTCAGTTTTACATTAGAAAAGAAATGTAGCAAATAAATTGATCCAGCATGCATAATAACTGACATGGTAGAGCTTCCTGACTAGTATAGTTTTAGCAGAATTAAAGTTCAATTACAAATTGAACGTCCTTTCATTCTATTACGTCATCTGTACCTTTCCGGGATCACGTGAGATAGCACTATATATGTGGCTGTGAGCCCCAGCCCGCCAGTGCACTGTGTTTGATTCCGTCGAGGACGGACGTTTTTTCCACAGGGTCTGTGGTCAATTTGCTGTGAGCCCAGCTAGTGCATTGTTTTTCAAGCTGTCACGAACAGTTGAAAATAAGTTTGCCATGGCAGACGCAATGGTAAAACGCAAGAGAAGTCCTGCGGGGACGCAAAAAGCTGTATGTACAGAAACTTCGGCGGAAGTTTCTGCGAAATCTTGCGATACAGGTGTGGTTTCACCTGGAGAGAGAAAGGACAGCAGTAATTCCGTTCTGTTGGAAAAAATAAATCAAATTTTGGAGACCAACAACAAAATGTCGGAAAGAATGGATATGGTTTCGTTCAGAATGGACGAAATAGAAAACTGGTATGGCGAATCCGCATACACTGAAGAAAATTTCGATGTTGAGTCTGCGCCGGTCAGTAAAAGACCAAAGTTTGACACGGACGTGTCAACTGAAAGTTCGTTGGACAATGTGTCAGGAGGTGAACAACCACAGTCAAGGTTCACTGATTTCGCTAAATCTTTCCGCGTGGAAGAAGTTTGCGATAAACCGGTAGATCCCCAATTAGCGGAGATTGTGAATGCCGTCTTTCGAGAAGGAATGTCGGACGACAAGTACAAAGAACAAAAAGAACTGGTTAATAGACCGGAAAATTGTGACGCAGTTACAAATGTTCGCCTAAATCAATTAGTTTGGGATATTGTCCGACCGCAGACTTCCAGTATGGATAGCAAAATGCAAGTCACGCAGACATGCATGGCTAAAGCGGGCATTCTTGTCACGCAACTTTTGAATGACTTGCCAGTCGAAGTTGATGTTACTTTATTGGATAAAGGAACGAAGGCGTTGGCTTTTCTTGGTCATGGCTTCCATAACTTGTGTATTCGCAGAAGAGAATTATTGAAACCAGAACTCAAACAGGAATATTTGCATTTGTGTTCGCCTTCCGTACCTCATACGTCTTTGCTTTTCGGAGATGATATTGAAAAGCGTGTGAAAGACATTTCTGATGTAAACCGAGTGGGTGTACGTATTTCCACAAGAGGACGTGGCAGAGGTTACCCAGGTCTGGCAGAGGTCAGACGTATCATCGAGGTCGAGGCCGAGGCATGTGGCAAAATGGGTGGAATCGCTCTTTAAACTACCAGGGCAACCGGGGAGTTCCTGGAGGCGGTGGCAACAGCCAGAAAGTGCCGAAAACGCAGAAGCAGAACAAACAGACGGAAAAATAAAGGTGAGTGTCCTTTCCTTCGAAGGAGGTAGATTAGGACAATTTAAGAATGAATGGCAGAAAATTACGAAAGATGAAATTATTCTGAATTTCATTTCAGGTTGCGATATTGAGTTTGTTGATGGTATTTTGCCACGACAGGTTTCTCTGCCACGTAATCTCGCATTTAGTGACAAAGAAAAATCGGCTATTGATCATGAAATTGATAAACTTCTTGATTTGAAAGTTATTGAAATGACTGATCATTCGTCGGACGAATTTATTT
The DNA here is from genome assembly GCA_964020975.1 of Hermodice carunculata. Taxonomy (NCBI): domain Eukaryota; kingdom Metazoa; phylum Annelida; class Polychaeta; order Eunicida; family Amphinomidae; genus Hermodice; species Hermodice carunculata. The sequence continues at coordinate 71,741,624 of OZ026613.1, read as the reverse complement.
CGTCTATATTTGTACGACCGAAAAAAGATGGTTCGTTAAGAATGATTTTGAACTTGAAAGATTTGAACGAGCACGTTGAGTATCATCATTTCAAGATGGACACATTGGAGTCTGCAATTAAATTAATGACACCCAATTGTTGGATGGCATCAGTAGATCTCAAGCATGCGTATTTTTCTGTTCCTATGAGTTTGGAATGCAGAAAATTTCTCAGATTCTTCTGGAATGGGAAGTTATATCAATTTACTTCCTTACCGCAAGGGTTGAAATCAGCTCCAAGAATATTTACAAAGATAACAAAGCCTATTTACGCTTCATTGAGAAGTTTGGGGTATATTATTATGGGCTATATTGACGATTCCTATATTCAAGGGGAATCAAAAGAGACGTGTATCGGGACAGTGGAACATACAATCGAATTTTTTGAGTCATTAGGATTTGTTGTAAACATTCCTAAATCAATTACCGATCCAAAACAGGAGCTTGTATTTTTAGGATTCGTGTTGAATTCCAAAGATATGACGGTAAAACTTACAGAAGAACGAATAAACAAGATTGCTTTAGCTTGTGTGAACTTGCAACGAAAAGCTACAGAAAGTATTAGAGTAGTAGCTCAAGTAATCGGATTAATGGTGTCCAGTTTTCCTGGTGTGGAATTTGGCCCGTTACATTACCGAACGCTTGAAAAGAGAAAAATTGAAGCGTTGGCCTTTTCTAGGGGAAATTTCGATGCACTAATGTGCATTTCAAAAGACATGAAAACCGACCTTCAATGGTGGATAGATAACATTCACAGGGAGAAAAGAGATGTGAAAAAAGAAAATGCTGAAATCACAATCATTTCTGATGCGTCCCTTCTTGGTTGGGGCGGCATATGTTCAGAACAGAGAATTGGTGGTAGATGGAATGAACAAGAAGCATCCTCCCATATTAATTGTCTAGAATTAAGGGCTGCTTTTTATGCTCTAAAAAGTTTCTGTGCCAAAGTAAAAAACAAACATGTTGCTCTGTTATTAGACAATACTACGGCAATTGCATATATCAACAATATGGGAGGAATCAAATCCGTTGAGTGCAACAATCTGTCAAAAGACATCTGGAATTGGTGTTGCAAACGGAATATTTGGATTTCAGCTTCCTATGTTCCAGGGCAATCGAATGTTGCAGATTTTGATTCCAGGAATTTCAATGACCGTCTTGAGTGGACATTAAATTCTGACATTTTTGAGAGAATTACGCAAAAATGGGGTATTCCATCCATTGATCTGTTTGCATCTCGTTTGAATGCACAAGTATCGAAATTTGCTTCATTTCAGCCTGATCCAGAAGCTCATGTTGTTGATGCTTTTTCCATATCATGGTCTTGTATAAAATTTTATGCGTTTCCTCCTTTCAGTCTGATCGGGCGATGTTTGCAAAAAATCCTGGCAGACAAAGGGACTGGAATAATGGTGGTACCAGTGTGGCCAACTCAGGCGTGGTTTGGCCAGCTCCTACACATGTTAACAGACTGCCCAGTCCTGTTACCCAAAATGGACAATCTGCTCACATTGCCTCGGAAGGCAACATTACACCCGTTAGGACAGAAACTGCAAATGATGGCATGTCGTCTGTCCGGCGATTATTCACAGGCTGCGGCGTTTCAGAGCGAGCTGCCGAGCTCCTTATGGGGGCTTGGAGATCTGGGACCAAGAAACAATACAAAACATATTTACAGCGATGGTTTAACTTTTGTCGTGAATGGCAAGCAGATCCGTATCAAGCTAATATAGGAATTGTGCTAGATTTTTTGACGGACCTTTTCGACCAAGGAAAGAGTTACAGTTGTGTCAATACTGCACGTTCCGCATTATCATCTTTGATTGTCCTGGAATCGGGTCAAACAGTGGGGAGTCACCCATTAGTAATTAAATTACTAAAAGCCGTGTATAATCATAGACCTACGGTGCCACGTTACGACCAGATTTGGGATGTGTCACTAGTCCTGCGGTTTTTACGAACTTGGTCGCCTGTGCGTTCTTTGGAATTAAGTACGTTATCATACAAACTGGTGATGCTGACAGCCCTGGTTGCAGCACCAAGATTACAAACGTTGCGTTTGTTGAGTATTTCAAATATGACTCAAGGTAAATCTTCATTTACTTTTCGATTTAGTGAAACGTTGAAACAAAGCAGGCCGGGGTTTAAAACTCCGTCAGTGTGTTTACATGCATATCCTGCTGATAGGGGTTTGTGTGTGGTCACTGCATTAAGAGAATATTTGACACGGACTGAACCTCTGCGTGGTCCCGATAAACAGTTATTCATAAGTTTTGTGAAACCGCATAAACAAGTAACAACAGCCACTCTCGGACGTTGGATCAAACATGTCATGCTAAGTGCTGGTATTGACACTGACATTTTCAAACCACATAGTGTGCGGGCAGCTGCATGTTCAAAGGCAAAGAGTATACCCTTACCATGATATAGCAGTAATACAGCGATGGAGAAGCAATAATAAAGCAGACATGGAAAGCTGTACACTGCTATCTGCAAAGCAGCAATAAAGCAACTGAGAAGTGATGCCGCTTATAAGAAAGTTGACATACTGCTTTCTACAAAGGGATAACGCAGCTTTTCACAAAGCAGCAACCCTGCTTCGTACAAAGCAACAATACAGCTTCTGAGAAGCTGTACCCTTTTCACTGAAGCTGCACTAAAGCGGCTGAAAAGCTGTGCTCATTTAAATATTTGGCTACGGTTTATTGTTGCTTTATAGCTGCTTCCATAAAAGCGATCATACAGCTGCTGGAAAGTGGCATTCATAACATGGAGTTCTCTATGTAACTGCTTTGTAGGGAGCAGCTATAAAGCAACCATAAAGCAGAATTACTGCTTATGGCGGAGCAGCATCACAGCTGCTGAGAAGCAGTATACCTTACATGGGTTATTCCATGTAACTGCTTTTTCAGAAGCAGCTCTAAAGCTGCTATAAAGTAGTGTTACTGCTTCTGGCATAGCAGTAATACAGCTGCTGTAAAGTGGTGTACCTAACGTGGGTTTCTCCATGTAACTGCTTTGTAAGAAGCAGCTCTTAAGCACCCATACAGCGGCACTGCATTACTACATTGCTGGAAAAAAGCAGTATTTAATACATGGTACTGCCAATGTAACCACTTTGTAAGTAGCGCCTATAAAGCATGCATACAGCTGTTCAAATGAAAGCATAATGATTTCCATGGGTTTGTACCTACTGTCTGAGACCCTAAAATGTGTCTTTGGACAACATTTAATTGGTCAAAATGTTAGATTTGTGGGGGTGGGGGTCAAGTATACTGTATGCATTATTACCATCAAATTCAGCATCTATTCTCTTACAATCTGCTGAATTTGGCATTATGAAGGTCATTCAGCCATTCTGTTTCTGCAATCCCAGAAAAGCACCATCAGAAATGATATGATGTTGAGAAGATGTGAGGTGCAACATTCATGTAACTGAATGAAAGACCCATATCTTGGAAGCACAGAAGAGAACCCAGGACTGACATATCTGCAAACTCTGAAAAAAATAGTTAATCAATTCTAACAGAACAAAGAATGTACGGCAGCAAGTGTTGGCCACTGGGAAAAATCCTGTTCGTATGTATACAGTGATATTGACTACTGCCCCCTTAGGCTTCATACTCTGAGTACCAGTACAAGACAGAAAATCAGCAATGGCCCAGTTTCTGTATAGGGGGCAAAGGGAACTTCATGAACAATGTCTGCAGATTGTCTACTTACAGACATTGAAGGTTAGACACGAAAATTATTAGAAAATACAAACAAATGTTTGTCAGTTAAAAGCCACATTTAATTACCATAATTACAAACTTTGTGTTTCCATCACTTCCATCAAATATCCGAGTTTGCATCATCAATTTTACATGCGCTACAGCCTATATCATACTCGGAAAATGTTGAAAAATATCCATTGCACAACTCTAGTGACCTTGAAAAGCAGTTCAAGGTCAACCACATTATCTATTATATTAACTGACAGTTCTTTGTTGCTCATAAGTTGATAAGTTGGTCTTAGCTGCAGGGAGATGTCATCTTCGTCTAGTTCTTTTTGGCCTTTGTCGTGGCAGAACTGCAGCAAGAGAACACAGCAATTCCCTCAGCATGGACCTGAGCCACTGAATATTCTCCACACAGTAGGCTGAAATTGGTGAAGCAAAGAAAGTTGAAAAACAAGCATTACACTTTGAACATAAAATGATAAGCTAACACTCCCATGTTGTGGACATGTATATCAAATCAATAATGATCACACTAATTATTATCAGAAGATAAGAACCTTGAATTTAGTTATGTTCCCCATGTTTCTTTTAAATAAGTTTAGTTGCTTGTACATTTTTCTTTTCATTATATACATGTATGCTAAGTATTTGATTTAAATGGATCCTGATTGTCTACCCTGCAATTATTAGAAATATACCAGTACATATGCACATATGTGTGTCATGTTACATTGGGGATTATATGATGTACATGTAGAAATATTATTAAAGTTAACCTGACCAGCCATCTTCCTGCAGTTTTCCTTCAACCCTCTCTCTTTCAAATGTTTCTGCAATGCCTGCAGTTCCTCCATGGTACCTAGTTCCTAGAAACCATATAATTGGTCATTTTAAAGGTATATCTCACATGAATAAAAATGCATGTCAAACCTTAACTTATCTCATAATCTTACCAGAACAGGGTGCCAGGAGGATAGAAATAATTTCTTGATCAACCCCATACTCTCAGTTATGAATTGATCTTGAACTAAGACATATAGAATATTGATTGATGAATTTCAATTCTCTTATTATTAATGAGGCTCTGTTTATTAAAAAAAAGAAAAGAAAAATAACAAGTTTACGGCACTGTACATTGTGAATTATAAGATTGTAATACATATACATGTAAATGTTTGCATGAACAGCTTCTGGCTCGAACATTACCAGTGCAGTTTGGATACTTGAAACAAATATGTGTACCATTTTCAAATTTTTCACATCTGTTCTAGCTTGCATTGAATTTAGCCCCTGGCACTCATGAGATATTTAGAATCTTACATAGTTGTTCAGTTTAGAATATATCATTTGATCAGCACATACACACAGATATTCAAGCTTGGAAAACAGGAACACTTACCACATGTTGCCAACTAGTGTAACTGCCTCAAATTCTTTCCCAGGGCAGCTAGCCCTTGAATGCAAGAAAAAGTTTCCCCAACTTTGTAGGGGTCAAGCTCCTTTCTTGCCTGGTGTGGGGGTTTGTAGTAAGACCACAACCTGGTCATCCATTGTCCTGCCACTCCATCAGACTTAGCATACTGCTGACTTTTGCAAACAGCCGCAACTCAATGGACAAAAATGATTGTGAAATGATGCTGACCCACAAATAGTCCTGAGCCAGGCTTAAAATAACTGTGAAATAACCGCCAAAATGAACCCTTAACAGAGATACCATTTGTGGCTCCCCCCACTGTTTCGTACACTACTCCATGGCTAATTTAAGCTTTAGTGACACTGGGTAGCAAATGCTTGATATCATAGATTAATGCAATCAATTACTACTAAAATTAATTGCTTAATTTAACTTCATCATCATTTAGATATGCATGTTGGAATACTTTTCACCCTCTTATTCCAGGCTGGCTTTGTCTTGCCCCCCCCCCCCCCCCCCCCCCCCATTCCAGCAGGCTCTCAAGTTTCTCCAGATGTGCTTGTATCAACAGTCATTTGCCCTGGCCATGCCAGGCAATGCATAAAGCTAACTGGTAGCAATAGGTATAGCTGATACTGTGTTCCTTGACACCCTGGCTCTGAATGCTTACAGATGCTGTTTGGCCATCCTATCCAACGTAAGGGAAAAGAGACCCTTTGTCATGTATAAAACAGGGATTTCAGCCACACTAGACTGCTGGATGGATGGGGGGGGGGGGGTATATTTTTTCGGTTGGGAAGATTGTGTTTATTTCTGTGATGTTCATCTCATTTACAATGTACATCTCCCACCCTACCCACACTGGATAAGAAGACTGACTGCCTCTGGGAAGCTTGTAAAACTGCCAACAAAGACTATACATATAGTTTAATAAGTGTTGGATGTAACCTTATCAATAAACATCTATTTAATGTAGTGCTATAACAGCATAAAGTGATATATGTTCATATGTGAATACCTTCTTGGTTCAGACTGCATGCATGAATAAAACATAACTAAGTCCAGGAAGCGGTAATACAGTGATGCAGGACTATTTCAAAATCATTGAAGTTCCAGAAGCAGCAATAAAGCAGCATTGTGGCCTCAAAATATTTTCTATGTTCACACTGCTTCATCAGAAGCAGTATTTTCCCTTGAAATAAGTTCTCTGCTTTGAGAGAAGCAGTGGATGCAGCTTCTGTTAAAGGAGTGAGTACAACTTATTGTAAGCAGACTGCTTTAAGAAAAGCAACAGTCCTGCTTTAAAGTAACTTGTGTGCTTTCAGAGAAGCAGTGTATACAGCTTCTGAGAAAGCTGGGAATACAGCTAACAAGTAAGCTGGCTACTTTCAGAAAAGTTGTGTTGACTGCTTCTATAAAAGCAATAAAGAAGTGCTAATACAGCGGACTGCTTTGGTTGGAGCAGACCGCTATATCATGGTAAGGGTAATGCTGTGCCTGTTGACCATATTTTGTCCACTGTAGGCTGGTCATCCACTTGTACTTTTGCGAAATATTATGATAAGAAAGTTGTAAGAGGAGATGAATTTTCATCTGCTGTTCTGTCTGCTTAAACGCCTTAAAGGTATATATTTCTTCATTTGTTCACAAGATGCATCTTGTTGATTTGAACTGTAAGTGTGTGTAAACAACGTTCATTAAACGTTTTGAAACGTGGTTATGTTTTCGTGTACATCATTGCTTTGAAGTCTCACGTGATCCCGGAAAGGTACAGATGACGTAATAGAATTGTACAGTTAAACGAATCCCAAAGGGTGAAGTTTGACTGGGATTCTATATAGTCATATGGTACTGAAGGGATTACGTGCCCACCCTATTTCCCTCCCATGCTTAGGGACTCAAATGGTTTGGTTTTTAGGGTTGTGTATGATGTACACTCATACTGTAAAATCTGGCGGGCTGGGGCTCACAGCCACATATATAGTGCTATCTCACGTAATCCCTTCAGTACCATATGACTATATAGAATCCCAGTCAAACTTCACCCTTTGGGATTCGTTTAACTGTACAATTTGTATTCACTGGCAGGTGATGGCAACTTGATGACGGGCATTTTTGAAGTTGCGTTGGCCATTGGTGACATCATGTAAAAATACCCATCATCAAGTTGGTACCAAACACGATGAATACAGTTGAAAGGATGTTCAATTTTTATATTTACATTAAAAAAAAAATAAAAAATAAAAAAATAACCCACAGTAGTCTATCTTAATGGTTTATCTCATTATTCTTGTGATGCAAATTATTTGAATATGATACAGTGGGGAGAACCTTAGCAGGGCACAGATTTTAGGCCTACAAGCACAAGCTAAAAGAGCCCTGGTGTTGCTATTGTGAGCGCCCTACTAGAATGTCACTATGATTGTACGTGCACATGCAATCAGCTTCACTCAAGAGAAAATCAATGTCCAAACTTTCCCTATATATTCTTCTAATGTCAATGAAAACACAAAAATGTAAACATTTAGCACTATAACTCTTGCAAGTGAAAAATTATGCACTGAATACCTCCATTTCGATTTTGTTTTGGCATGTATGTTGTAGACTTCGCTACATCTTCCTGAATACACCGACAAACCTCGTTGAGTCAGCTCTCATGCCATTCTGACACATGAGCATTTTATGAAAAACAAGACTTGGTATAACCAAAGTTAATATAAATAGTTTGGTCTTCACCCAAAAACCTGATAATTAACTTGCCAAGTTCTTTTGGTGTAAAACAGGACCAGATCATGTACACATCCTGTTTTTCTGTCATTTCTACTGTGTCTATGCTTAAGTCTACACATATCATCTCACTAAACATACTGAAAGGACCATTTAATACATGTAGTTTTACAGCTTACAGATGTACAGCATCTTTAATGCAGTACCATCACCCTGACACCTGGTGGTCAGCAAACATACTAGTCAATGAAATGGTCCTGGTGCAAATATGTCCTGACAAAAATACTGGCAAAGCATAACTCTTCATCAAATAAGTCATTTATATCTGTTCAGTCTCCAGTGTCTTTTCTGTATAACCTTGTAAGCCAAACCAAACAGTCCTGTCTGCTTCAACTGCAGCCTGACATGACTGACAGCCATTTGTTCAGGGCCAGAATTTCGCAAAATTTTGTGAGAATCTATTTGATTTTTGTCAGTTAGTTTTCTTTTTAAAGAAAGACAAGTTTTGAAGAA
>OZ026613.1:71691484-71733009 GCA_964020975.1 Hermodice carunculata | reverse complement strand
TCTTTACGGGAATGGATTCTCGGATTCTCACCGAAATTCTGGCCCTGTTGTTGTACCTGGACTCTTTGGACCAAGAAGCAAGTGAATTTGTATGCCAGCAAAAAAGTCCATGGCTTTAACTCATTCCATACCAGTCCCTGATTTTTCCATATATCTGCCTAGATTTAAGACGACAATTACATATTTAAATTCTTCATGACAAGAGCTTTTGTTCAAGTACCAACATGCCTATAGTCTTAAGTCAGTGGTTCTGGCACTGCCTGGCAAGTCATGCTGCAGCAGCAGCATGACTTGCCAGGCAGTGCCAGGACCACTGACCAAGGCCTGTGGCCATAGTATGGAATGAGTTAAGCTTGTTTGAAGACAGTGGAAAGCAGACCATTTGTCACCAAACACCCATAAACATGATAAACACACAACACAAGATCACAAGCGAGTGGGGGTGGCACACTTTTCTTGTTATTTATCTTGTTTTCGTCTGTCTCAAGTGCTCGTCAGGGAATAAAAGGAACCTTCCCCCCCCACGTCTCTTAAGTATATACTGGGTACCTGATACTATATTACTGTGACCCAGATGCACAGTCAATGAAGTCACAGCCCACATTTCCAGTCCTATAAAAATTACAGCAATCACAACATGTCACTGTAGATTAATAATATATACTGTACACCTTTTTTCCCCATGTGCCTATACATACCATGTACACTTTTTGTAAGTGCCAGCTGCACTTAAGTTTTTCCCAGTAAAGCAAAATGGACCACCAAAGCACTGTACATGCACATCAAATGTCTGTTGTCTTTACAATGTTGTTACATTTACCTGTATGTATAATTGACAGTTACATGGGTCTGGGTGCTCATGTTGTAGAGAAGGTTGTACCCTTACCAGGCTAATTGACATCAGCTCAGTGCATAAAATCAATCAGCATTCATGGGGCTAGCATGAGAGGCAGTGAACCCGCTATTATGCCATCAATATTTTATGATACACAATGAGGTGCACGCAACATATGTACAGTATATATATATATATATATATATATATATATATATATCATTCCTCTTGCTTGTTTAACTTTCATATCCTTCACTCTTCAGCTTGAGTCCTATGACGCCAACCCAAATCAACCCATCTTGACAGATACCCGGCCCTTTTTCATCACTCATCCCACCGTCTGCTTTAACTTGGCAAAGATCACCAACTTAATCACAACAAAGTTCATATTTCAATATATCTTAACGTAGGGCTTAAATACTTAATGCGCAGCTTTTCACTCAACCTATCATCTGATTCTCATTGCCTGTGAAGTGACAGTCTGCACCACCCACCCACCCACCCACACCCAGCCAGACATGCCCTCAGTACCTCCGGCCCTCACTGATTCTGTCTATGCAGGTAAATAAAATCAATTCGCAGTGTTTATTTTCACATAGTCTGCCACTTCACCATTCACATAGGAATGCTGAAAGCATGGAACTTAGAAGGTCTGTTTAGCTGGCAACTAAATAATTAAATTAATTTCACTTTTGAACCAATTGTTCAATATTTATTACATCATTCATATAGTAAAACATCCTTTCATGAACAGAAAAACAACTACAGATTGTTCCCAGAATCACTGTCCAAGTGACCAGTGAAGATGCAGGCTTTTTAAAATATGACACTGCAAGGGGTGTCCATATTAAGATCAATAATTTGGCTGTACATTACAGTATAACTGTTTAAACATTGCTCAAGTGAAGCACGTAGCTGGGTTACAAGTATTGTGGTCTGATATGTAGTTGCGGTCTTTACTTAATCTCCACTTTACTGATGGATGCAAATTATTGGCTATTTGTTTGTACCCATGTGTTACTGTCAAACTAAACTGACATTCTATTATTGTTTCTTTATTATACGTTTACAGCTCTGAGTTCATAACTGAATTTATGTGTACCTTAATCTGCCTGAGGCATGTATCGATGATGATAACAATTTATCAATGACCCAAGATTAATTTGACTTTTCCACACCTGAAGTAATTCAGTGTAAAATAAACTGGCACTTTCGTAGAGCTTTGGCACATACTGCATTCTAAGAAAGAGGCTCTCTTTGACTGTAGGCTTGCTAATGTGTTGAACAGAGATCCTTGATATGGGACATAAAAAAGACAGAAGTAATATGGGACATTCATATTAGCTGCGGTGTTGCTCTGGCACATATCATAAAATAAGGGAGTGCCCATATGTATAGGCAGATCCCAGTATCCAACTTGGTAGATTGTGTTGCTCCTGGCCAACCTAGCAACTCTGATGTAATTAACTGTTTAAAATTTATAGTCATGTTCTTAAAACACAATGACCTTGATACAAGAAGGAGATGTGGTATTTTCAGAATAGGTAGTCTTTATTTACATAAATGTTAGCGATTAGTCAGCAATGCCCTTAATTTTTCAAGCCTGTTGGCTAATTGTCATTGTTGCTTAGTGACAGGTTCAGATTTTGGTGAGAAATTAATATACAAAATGCTGTAATGATGTAATCTGCATGAACATGAAGCTATGTCGACCAAGAACTTGATTATTTTTGCCTCCAAAGCAGACCTGAAGCTATGTCGACCAAGAACTTGATTATTTTTGCCTCCAAAGCAGACCCAAGCTCCATGTTATGCCTGCTCCACTGGGCAAGCATAGTAGAAATAATCCTCTCTGGAGAAACCCTAGATTAGTTGCCATCTGTCCTATTGGGTAGTCCAGTAAAAATAAATATGTTTAAACTAAAACAGGGAACTTGGTCTGCTTTGATGGCAATTACAATGTTTTAAAATTTTTTCTTGTCATTGATTTTTTTTTCAGAGTTGTATGAAGCTCTCTGATTCCATGATGTTGCTGTGCTTGTGAAACCAACACCACTTTCAAAACATTTAAGGCAATTTGGATGGATATACTGTTGCTACAACGTATAACACTTCCACATTTTGAAGTAAAATTGAACATGTCAAACACGTATAACTGTTTGTTTTGTCATTCTTTAAACAGAGTGCCTTACCAAAGATGTATTGATGATGTTAGCAAAATTTGCACATATAATATTTGCTTTTTAAAGGTATCAACAAATTATGTGATGAACAAAGAAATAAATGCAGATCTGAAATACAAAACTGGCATTATGTTCTTTTTCTTTTAATACATACAGATGCACATGTTGCAACACTGACTCTGTATGATAAACAAAGACAAAATTAGCTTAGTTTTCACTTACACAGTCCAGTGGACATCAAAGACGGCTTTGTGCACCAGCCAGTTGACTAGAGCAGTTGCTACAGTGAGATTCCACACCACAGCTCATGTCATACAATATACATGTATACACACACACACACACACACACACACACACACACACACACACACACACACACACACACACACACACACATATATACAGGCTAGAAATAGGGCTTATCCGCTTGTCCGTACTAAGTGAAACTTGTGACGGACAAGTAAAGTTGCCAATGCACTTGTCCAAAATTTACATACAGTTCAATTAGAATAAGACTCCACTTGGTTGGCGGACAAGTGAAAATTTTTCCTATTTCTGGCACTGATATATATATATATATATATATATATATATATATATATATATATATATATATATATGGATACAGTGTATATACATTGTATACATAAACATGTATGCTTGTCACACTTTGTGCATGGTCAGTGATAGATCAATAGACATTGAAACATGCATGTACATGTATGCAACACTGTTAACCACACAGACAGCCACGCCACACCATCTGCAGAAGCCACTTCTCCATAGACCCTGTACTTTTATATCCTCCCCCTCCCCGGAGCAGTGGCCACTCCTATTAAAAGACCACATTTCTAGTGCACTCGGGGTGGTCTAATAAGAGGGAGACCACTGTATATGATAACAAGAGGCAGACCACTGTATATGATAAGAAGAGGAAGATTACTGTATATGATAATAATAGGGAGACCACTATATATGATAATACAGAATGGCTACACATGAAATGATATGGGAATGAGAAGACTGTGAAATCAGACATCATTTAAACAAATTCTTTTCAACTTTCATATGCTTTCCCCATTCCCTTTCCATTTTCCTCAGGTGCACTCACCATTTTCGACTCTGTTTGTCATGTGTATTGTATATATACTATAGTGTTACCATATAAATAATCTTAATCACTGTTTCACAAATAAAACAAGCAAAAATGTCACTTTTGACCAGACATATTTAGTAAACCATTCACAATACATAGATATTTATTTCAAGTTACACATCTTGTGCATTATTTCCTTCCAAACTAGATGTACGTGTCACTGCAATGTAAGCATTAAGTGTAGTCTGCTGTTACATCAGCATGTGGTATTTGTGAATGCTTGCATGCACCATCTAAAAGCACTTTTCATTTAAATCTCTTCAAAATTCCAAAAATAGCCACATTCAAATGAAAAAAAAGTCCTCAGTCTATTGAATCTTTTAGCATCGCTCACCACAACTTTTTTTCTCTCTTCTGGTCATGACATGTCCTGCATTAACCAGTATACACATGTATGTGTTTTCTATCTAAATTGGAAGACCCCCAGCACTTACATGCTTAATTTCAAGTCTAAATCTGGAGACAGTACACAACATGCACTGACATGTTACACTGTTCAAACTTGTGGACTAATCAGTCCACACAGATAGGTCAGGCAGTTGCAATACTTCATCTGTCAAGCAAAAATGGCTGAGCAAGGGGATAGAAATTGTTAAAACAACTATAAAACATTGTATGTCCAACTTGCAGAGCCAGTTTAGTGGCCTGCTTTTACAAGTTTCTTTGTCATGCAATTCAGAATGTAAAGCGATGAAGCCTTGCCTTTATACGCCCTTCATGTCAGGACAAAGTACATCTACCATGAAAAAACTTAAGTTATATACACTTCCTTTGGTTATGACAGCTGATGCTACTTTTGATTCTTTGTGGAAAATTACTGAGCCATTAAAATTTGATTTTCACAAGTGGATTGCATTCAAATCAACTGTTTTTGCATGCTCCATACAAAGTGAAGCACAATGATGATACACTATGCTCTCTCTCTCTCTCTCTCTCTCTCTCTCTCTCTCTCTCTCTCTCTCTCTCTCTCTCTCTCTCTCTCTCTCTCTCTCTCTCTCTCTCTCTCTCTCTCTCTCTCTCTCTCTCTCTCTCTCTCTCTCTCTCTCTCTCTCTCTCTCTCTCTCTCTCTCTCTCTCTCTCTCTCTCTCCCCCCTCCCCCCCAACATGATGTCCAGGTCAAGAAAAGCTCGGAATAATTTTGTCATTTTTTATCTGACAGGATAACACATCAATCATGGAGGGGGGATGCTTTAAACGAAATAAACCAGGAGTTAAGATGAGTTTTGTACAGTTTCTAATGGGATGCAGATAGTAAGCTTGCAGCATTTAGTTGCAGTTTTAGCCAATTACACAAAATGAAGGTTGCGGTAAGTTAAAATAGCATGGCTCAACACACGAGGTTCGTGCATTGAGCATGTTAAGGTCTCCATCTCCTTATTTCACCAAGATCATGAGATCAGGAACATTGGCCACAATCACCACTGAACCTTGCGGGCTTTAGCTGCACCAAGCCATATATGTCACATAATGGGTGGTATTGCAACTGGTTTTGTTACTGACGTGAGTATCTGGGAACAGTGTAAAAACTTTTTGAAGACAGGCATTGTTTTCAAACTTAAATAAGCCCAACTATCCCTGACAACTTGATCAAGGACAAGAGTCTCACATAGGTTTTAAGCATGGGTATGTGTATTACATGCTGAACAGCCGTATCTACGTGTTTTCTCCACTCCACTGTGGAGCTTGGTTTGCTTTAGAGAAATACTAAATCATTTCAATAGTTCTAAAGAGTCTGCTCAGCAGGAAATTTCAGTGCACAAGCATTATGCTCCCCCAACCCCCAACCAAAAAAGAAAGAAGAAAAAAAACAAAAAACATAAAAAAAAAAAAAAAAAAAAAAAACAGAGTGCCAAGAGCAATCCATAGCTATATATGTACATGCACCAGTACAACAAAGAGACATTTCAATGCCCAGTCCAGCCTCAGAGATTATTCCTGATCACCTTAAAGGGTTACAGTAATTTGTCAAACTTTAATCAACATTAGGTGGATGCCTAATTAGTAGCACCAAAGTGGAAACTTCATTCATTGAGAAAAACAGGGATAAAATCTGCAATATGTATAGGTAAACACCGAAGTATTGAATTACTGAGACACTGGCCCCATTGGTGAGACAGGATACACTGTGCCTGGTTTGGATGAAATGCTTCAGTGACTGGGATAATTAGTTATTAAAGTGCCAATGCTGTTCTACTACTGTGATCACATTAATTGGGTTTCCAGGCTTACTGTTTCCTGCCTCAGGGGCAGGTATTTCACATGCCAAAGATTATTTGTACTTTCTACACTTTATTTTCAAAAGTGGTTAATTTCACAGTGTTGTTACTTTGTTTAATTTGTAAGCATTCCATTCCATGAAGGTTGATTTGCCAAAGCAGCAAGTATAGATCTTCACAAGTGTACACAACAAACATCTGGAGGCTCCTCCTCCAAAGCATATGGCATCAAATCAACATATTTTGATTTCACAACATTTGGCACGAAACATATACATGTTTGCATGTAGGTCCACTGAATAAAAAGAAAACTTTGTGACAATCTCTAAAGGTAAATATCACTTTCTTGTCAGATGTGTACATAAGTCTTCTTTATTTCATGAATATACCTAGCAAATGGAAAATGTAATCAATATTTTTCTTCTAAGAACAAAGTTAGCACTATAATTTGTCTTAAGATCCCTCCCCCCCCCCCCTCCCAAACACACACACATACTTTCACCCATGAATCTTTTCTAGACTTGTGAAATGTCTACATTTATGGACAGCTCCTTTCACTTTATGAAATTCAATCGAGTTGTAATGTTTTATCATCACAATGAAATGATATGCTGGACAAAGCTTTGACACATTTTTTTTCTCCGTAAACACATTTTCAAACATCTAAGTTAATATAACACTTCAAATATGACTTGATGCTATACCATTTAAAAAAAAAATCCTCTTGGGACCAAGCTATGCAAACTTCCAAAGTTTCATCAGTAATAGCTGGTGTTTAGGGACAAAAAGTTTGATAATGGTCTCAATTTCTGTATTAATAATTCCTGACAGTCTCAGCATAAAACTGTTTAAACAGTGATACATTTAGCACTAGAATGTTATGGTGGTAATCAAAATAAATGAGAACTGTGTAAGTCACTTCTAGATTCCCCCTTAGTGTTAAATGTTGACATTTAACTTTCCTGCTGAACATACATTAAAAAGAAATCCATGCATTAAAAAATAAAAAATAACCAAGAGGACTGTGACAGTCCTATCCTCAGCTGACCTTAAATATACAACTGAAGTGGTCCTGTGAACTTCAGAACGATATCATGGTCACCCTTGTTTAAGACCATTTTCATTGTTGCTAGCAGGAACATATCCCCTTACTGATTTTTCCAAAAGTTGATACTTGTTGAAAATTGGAAAATAACAGCACCAGAATATAGTGAACAAATTTGGTGGAGATCATGTACATTCCAAATAAGTCTACAGAGGATCCAATTTAAGGTTTGTGAGAAAAATTCAAGAAAAGTGAAACATACAATTTGTTTTTTTAAAGTGAAAAATAATTACTGCACCACCTGGTGAAAAAGGAAGGTCTAGAGGTCCCAAGAAATGTCCCCATGCATTTTCAAAGCAATTAACTGGTAAGTTTTGGAAAAGATTTTTCAAGGTTTTGCCCAAAATATAAACAAAAGAATTCACAAAAATTTGAAATGAATCTGGTCAACGGTTTTGAAAAAGAAGTTAAAAATGTGACTTTCCATTGCAATCCCCCTGAACTTGCATTGTAATCCATGGAATGTTTGCATTAACTAATCATGATTAATATGGTCATAATACTTCACTTGCAGATCTTTATTGATCACAGATGAACTGTTGGATATCTGTATAGACTTCATATTTCTGTAAACATCTGGTGATACAACATCTGGAGGTAGACTGACAGGACTTGAATCATCAAGTTGAAGTGAATCTGGTTAATGGTTTTGGAGAAGTCAAAAAAAGTGAATTTCCATTGCAGTCCCTTTTTACTTGCATTGTAATCAATAGGAATGTATGCATTAACTCTTTCAGTGCCAAATTTTGGACTGTGTCAACAGGTTTTCTCGGCCTACATTGGGCACATTGTGCCCAAAGCATGCTGAGAAAAGCTGTTGACCTGGGATATTCTCTCTGGAACTATAGGCATGCTGGTACTTGAATGAAGGTCTATTTATGGGGAACATGAATCTGGGAACCTAATAGTAATTCTGACTAGTCTTGACTTAAGTTGTGACTGGAACTGAAAAAGTTGACTTATAAGAACTCAACTTAAAAAAAATTGTTGAAAACCAGGTATACAGAATGTAATCACTTACAGAACACTTTACTTTGATCCTTTCCTTTTGAAGTGTTGCAAGCTACATTTTCACCCAGTTTCAAAATAATCTAAGAGACAGTTTTAGAAAAGTTGAAAATAGTAAAAACACACAAAAATTTTGAAACAAAAAAAAACTTAGTGCCATTAAGTGATCAAATTAAGGTTTAGCGATCCCCAGAAGTGTCCCTATGCAATTTCAAAGCAATTGGCACAGCAGTTTCGGAAATTTTCTTGGATTTTGCCAAAAAATGAACAAAATATTTATAAAAATTAAAACAATTATCAGAGCGTGACCATATGAACAAATTATTACATACCCACCCAAGGTACATGCCCCGCAAGTTTGAAGTGAATTTGGTGGACTGTCTTGGAGAAGTCAAAAATGACTGACCATTACAATCCACATGTATTGACTTGCATTGTAATCAATGGGAAAGTATATGCAGTAACTGATAGGTACCCCAGTTGAAAAATTAATTAGAAATCAGAAATGTGGAGTATCTTCACCTAGTGAACAAATTTTTTTACCTTTCCACAAGCTACATTTCCACCAAGTTTCAGAAGAATCTACACAAAAATTTATAGCAAAATATTAAAAAATCTCAGCACCACTTGGTATACAAATTCAGGTCCAGGGGTCCTTGGAAGTGTCCCTATGCAATTTCAAAACAATTGGCTTACCACTTTGCAGAAAAGGATTTTTTAGGGATCCCCCCCCCCAAAAAAAAAACTAACCAAAATTTCATTATTAAAAAATCCAAAATCACTGGACCATGACCATTTGAATAAACTTGGTAGAGACCCTCTGTGGAACCCATTTATTTGAATATAAAATTCATTTTCAAATGCAGGTAAGGATATGGTGAACTTTATAAAATATGTACAAGTACAAATTGAGTGCAAAGAAAAAGTGATCCCAAAGCACCAACTCAGCCTTAATTGTTCTTTTCCATTTAACCCTTTCCTCCTCAAACTGGCCAAAACTGGCTGGTGGTCAAATGTCGTCTGCTTCAGTGTTTTCAACCAATTTCAACAGTAATGAAAAATAATTTTGAATGAGAAGATGAGCCCTATGAAGATCACATATGCCCAAGGTCAACAACTTTCTTTGGCATGAGTTGGGCACTAAGTGCCCAACTCATGCCAAGGAAAGTTGTTGACTTAAGTGTCACTTCAAGGGGGAAAGGGTTAAATAGGGTCTTCTTTGAGTTCTTGGTCTGTAAACCTGGAAACTAGAAAAAATACATGACATATGTACTACTAGATCTGATCTATTCACCTATAACAAAACAAAAGCAACCAAGTTTGACAAGCACATGTCCTAACAGTGGAAAAGCCAAATAAGCGATCACTTAAATGCATTGTCTGTAGCAAATGTTCACACTTACGACTTGACACAGAAAACTAACATGGATAATTTATTTGTCCCACATAGACCCTCAGTAGGTCACTGAGTTGAAAAAGGGAGGTATTTTCTGTGACACTGTCTGAACTTTATGTATAAACAGCATTGAAATACGTACCAGCAGGCCTGACAGGTGTCAGTTTGCATGCAACATGGCAAGTCCTCAGCAAAAGGATATTGATGACGATGTACTGGCAAGAATACAGTCTGCTCAGGCAGCCAGTAACAACTTTGATGATATGATGATGATCTACAGGACTTGGACCAAGCATTATGACCACGACATGCTTCAAATTGACTTCCGAGCTCCAAAAATAGCAGCTCAACAACTAGCCAGACAGAAACTTCCCAAAGATGCTCGTATACTGGATGTTGGAGCTGGGACTGGCTTGTGTGCAGAAGTCTTGAGAAACGACTATGGGTATACAAACATAGAGGCAGTTGACGCCTTGCAGGAGATGCTGGCCATAAGCCGGAGTAAGAATGTTTACCAACACCTGCACTGTCTTGTTGTAGGTGACGGGAACACACTTCCCTTCCCTGATAACAGCTTTGATGCCGTTATTATGAGCGGTGTATTGGCTAGGGGCCATATCAAATGTGACTGCTTTGAAGAGCTCATTCGCATTGTCAGGCCTGGTGGCTATATTGTCAATACAATGAGGGAAGAGTTTCGACGGGAGGTGCCAGAGTACCAGAGACTGGACCAACTTCTTCAGGATTATGTGGACAATGGGAAGTGGGATATAGTCCACAAGGAAATAACTCCAGGGTATTTCCTTGATAAAGATGCCATTACCTGGATACTCTGTGTCAAATAATGATCAAGCAAAAATTTACATAAACAATATGTCATTGACAGTTTTTTTCTTGCACAAAGATTTATGGGTTATATGAAGATATGTGTCAACAACAGGGTCAAGACACTGTGCTATTTTTGAAGCAATTTCAACTGTAGACATTTAGAGCCCTAAACTTGTCACCAAGCAGCCAATATGACAACCCTGCACTTGTATCATGCCAAGAACAAAATGTTGTATAAAATCAATGAAAACATTTCTATATCCAATCCCCCCCCCACACACACACACACCATACAAAAAACCTTTGGTGTCACATGAAAGCTTCCACTCAGAACAACTAATTCAAACAGCTCTTGCCACTAGACTATATACTCCCTGCTCATACATATATACAACAGTTTCTATATCAAGTGACCATCCCTAGATCGCCTCTAAAATGTAGTCCCATAAAGCAGGTGGTAATTGAAGGCAGGTACAATAACACTGCAAGGATAGTGTGTAGACTGAGCCAGATGGACAGCAGTCAACAAAGATCACCTCAAAACAATAAATTTACTTATATCTGGAATTCCATTACAAAAAATCCTTCTGTGACCTTGAGAAAGTAGTTCAAAGTCATCCACACTGTGTCATACCTATAACTTCCATATAATACACATTCGGGGTACATTCAGTCTCCTTGGCCTCATTCTTTCACAACATGTTGAATTTACTGTCCTTTGCTGAAGTGTATTATATATTTTCAAAGTCACCCAAAATTTTACCAAAAAATATCACTTACTTAACAGATATTTAAGTTTAATTTTGTTCCATCTCAATTTATCATCATACTAATAAATCTAATGTGTTTTTGATACCTATATGATGTTTGCTCCAATTAATACCATCTGTGGCATCCCCATGACTTCACACATCGTTTTGTCTGAATAATGTTCCTGTGAGGGTATATTGGTATACAAATGTATGTACACAAGTTACGAGGTAATGACCAGTGATGACCATCATTCACAGACAAAAAAAAAAAAGAAGAAGAAAATGATTTCCTGAAATGCACTTCCATGATGACCTTGAGAAAGTAGGTCAGGGTCATTCATATCATGCAATTTCAAACTTGAATAATTGATATATTTGTGGCACAATTGATATCATCAGTCTTATTCTTTCTCAAAATATTGAATTTAAGGTGTTTTCTACACATTTCGGTCCATTTCTTCCATAAGACTGCAGGTGGCACCACCAAATTCAGTACCTTTTTTTTTTTTCGTTTTGCTTGATCAACTTTTCTACCAAATTTCAAGGTGCTTCATAAAATTCTCTCTGAAAGATAGCATTCTCAAAATTTTCCCATTTCAATCCATATATAGGGCCTGTATTTTCCCGTTTTTAACGGAAACGGAACTGAATAATGAATTTTTGTCACCTCTGAAACGGAATTTGCTGTTTTGCCTTAATGTGTTTTACATACAAAGAGAACTACTGAAACAGAATTTGGAACTTTCTGGCTGGTGAAACGGAATTTCTAGTTTTTTGAAACGGAAAAATACAGGCCCTACATATACATGTATTTCATAATACAGGCAGTGATACTAATGTTGAACTTGACCTAGAGTTTTATTCCTAAAAACGTAACTAGTATAGTAACAATAAAAATGGCCTCCTATTGTTGACTTGTATTTTTTTCTTGATCCTCATGTTACAAAAGTTTTTGAATTATGTAAACTGGTGTGCTTCCATGCCCTTATTAATGTGAGGCATAATTACTTGAAAATAAGGCCAATTGTCGCTGCCTGAACAGATGTGTCTAGCTGTAAATTGTACTAATGTCAGTGAAACAGATACACATCCCTGTTTGCCACACATGAATAAACACCTTGTCAAATAACTTGAAGGGCATCCATGCCAAATCATGTAATAACTTTCTGTCATGCTATCTGGTCTACATAGAGCTTTTATTTTTTCCATTATGAATGCTATCTCTGTTGCCCCATTATTCTTCTTTTTTTTTTTTCAATTCAGGTCCACGCATTAGCAATCTCTCTTTCATATAACATGTTTAAGTAGTAAGGTTAAGTTACTGTAATGGCAATACAAAATTCTTTTTTTTTTTTTTTTGGGGGGGGGTCTTTTTTTTGCTGAACTGATTGGGACAAATGTCTGTCTTCCATTAATTTTTCATTTATTGTATTTTTCTTTTTTAATGTTTACTGTTTTTGGTTTCTACCTCTACCTCCTATCAGACACTGACATATTAGCTTCCCTGTTAACATTCTCTCATTACAATGTACACCTGTTAATTTTTTTACTTTTCGTTGTTGATTTTAGTAATGCTTCAAGGTGGAAAAAAATATATAACGTATCTTTGATACCTCACATGTTAACTGGAATTGTGGATTTAAAGTTCAAGTAGAGCCTGTCTGTCATAAATAGCTGAATGTAATCACTCGCCTGTAATTTTGCATTCACCTACACTTTCTGACAGCTTTAGGGTTTCTGCAAGAGGGTGAAATGGGTAAAATTCTGTACCTTTAATTTTTTTAGGGTATAGCTCTATACCTAAAATTGTCACTGAATTTGCTCTTTAGAGGTTCCATAGATGCTGTAGAATCAATTCTAGTGCATCTAAACAAAAATTTTACAGGAGTGGGCTAGAGACGCCCTGCCTAGGACAATTACACTTGGCACGTTTCTGTACCCCCTTTTTTTCTGGAGGAAACCCTGAGCCTGTATAATTGAATGATAAAGTTAAAGGTATACAACATCCAGCTGCATTAAAACACCATGAATAGTTTGTCGAAGCATACCCATGCACACGACATACAATTCAACTGATATAAAAGTGGGTATTTTTGATGACAAATTAGGCATACAATATATATGATGTGTGTCCACCTGCATCAAGATCAACAAGATTTAACCTTTTTCCTGGTTAGAATAGGACTGAGTCAACTGCTTTCCATGGAGTGGGTCCAGTGCAATGAACTCAACCCATGCCAATGAAAGCTGTTGACCTGGAGCATGCTATCATTATAGCTCTTATCTTCAGTTCTCACCAAACATGTCTTCTGTTGAAGAGAAATACAAGGGATGGTTCAACATTTTCATTATTTTTTTTAATTAGTACTTACAGTATGCAAGGGAGAGGGGGTTAAATGGGTCTGTACACTTGCACACAATATGGAAAATGACGGCCACTTTTTGGCCTATTTAGTGCAATTTTGGTATGATTTGTTTGGAAAATCATCATTTCTAAAGTACTAATTTGGGCGGGGGGGGGGGGGGGGTGTCATGAAATTTAGTACCCTAATTACTAATTCAGAAATGATAATAATGTTGAACCAGCCCTAAGTAAAAACATTGAGGCAGACAACAACTTACATTCTTTTGCTTTTGGGTGATTAAACAGGGAAAGCGTTAAACTTAGGTCAGTCGTTCTTACTCTTCTTTGCATTTGTCATAGCTCAGTCGTCACCATGACCAGTTTGCAGTTCTTGCCCTTCCAGACCTTTGCATGTACCTCAGTAAACCCATGTAACAAGGCGTAGTGCATTTTGAAAGAGACCAACAGAAGTCCCACAATGGGCATGCTGGCATTCCTTTCACTGTGGCCCCATTCTGGGGACCTTGTGCCCCTTTAAATGTGACCCTGTGTTTGCCTTTATGCCTCTCGTTGCTCATAAACTTTGCATGACTGATGTGCTGAAGCAACCTTTACCAAGACATCAAATGGTCGTCACACAGCATCAGCCATCCCTTCCTTCCTCTCGCCACTAAATTTTTTTTGAGTTTTTCTCAGACACTGTAAAAAGGAAGGAAATCCAAATTTGCTGTTTATACCATTTTGCATGATATTGCGCCTCTATATCCTTGCTATATGTGGAGTAGTAAAGATGTTGAAAATTGTGTACATATTAAAGGCATTTGAAACTTCAAATCTTGACTAACTTCAAAACTTCAATGCACAGAACGGCCATCCCAACTTCTATCTAAAAGTAATTGATCATTCCAAATGTAATGAATAAGAAGCAACAGTCAAAGCAATTTCAATAGACCTGTTCATACCGAGTTGTATCGAACTTTTCTGGACTGTAATTAATTATGCATTCCATTATTGGCCTAATTGTCCAATCAGCAAGTGGCCGAGTCTGGCCCACGCCTTCATGTTTCCCACAGATGCAACAGCTAACGCTAGTGATTACAGCATGGATTGTGCTGAATAGTGCATATCTTTTACCTGAAATGTCACATCAGTGGTGAAACATGCATTTTTAGTTTGCTGACAGTGTGATTTTTCATGAAATCCAAGCACACCCTGTGTTTTACTTTCTGATCCTTCCAGGTGTAATCCGGCCAGCGCAGTCGAGCACAAAATGTTAACAAAGCAGGATGCGCTTCACGAAGTGAACCAAATAAACCTGAGTCCTATGAACTGGTCTATTATACTATTAATATGTATTTCAAATTTTAAATCTGGAATGTCTTCAAAACTAAAACAGAAAGTAATAGCACTCTGATTAAAATGTATTTGTTATTCATCACTGATACACATGAAAATTATGTAATTTACAGTAACTGGATATGCCATTCCAACTTTCACCTGTAGGGCCAATGATATTCCATTTCAAAAGAGGAATTCAGCTTCATCAGCAAAAACGTTTAAAATTCCATTTCACTCCTATATATTTATATATAATTCATATAAGAAAAAATGTCAAATTCCGTTTCAAGGATGAAAAAAATCCTCAATTCCACTTCGGTTTCGGAAAAAACGGAAAATTATTGGCCCTACACTTGTACTTTGTAAGTACACAGGCAGCTTTTTACCCTTACTTTTCAATCTATCTGTTTAAGTCTGTTCTCAGCATCCAGGTATCTCAAGAACTGATTTGTAAACCTGGCCTAAAATCAAAACCAAAACCCCTCAACATGTGTGGAAAAAATGAATGAGTTACGCTACTGTGCATGCAGTTACAAGCTTCTAACATTCACATTGAAGCTCTGCATTTACAAGCAAAGCTTCACTTATTTAGCTAATACATTGACACATTCATATATTTTTTCATTATTAAGTGGGTTGTTTTTGTTGACTATTTAGCTTAGATAAGAAGCCGCTGCTCAGAGGTACAGGTACAGGTACAGGCTCTGAAACAATATGTGCTCAAGACCCTTTAATTTATTTGGGCTAATACAGCCTCCAATTCTGAATTTGAATCAATTAATGATATTGTGGCTGTACCACTTTTAATGTTTTTTCATTTTTCTCACTGCTAGAGATGCAATGTTAATATGATGGTACCTGTTGTATGTGGTCTTTCCCTGCAGGTGAATTTACAAAGAAATTGATTCCTTTGTCCCACAAGTGTGGCAAAACGAAGCAGTGGGACTGCTCATGGCAATGGCGGCAAAGAGCCGCTACCAACCTCACCTGGAACCACATGTTCAAACATCATGATACAAATACATGATGGTTGATGTTTTGTTGCTTTACCAAGAGAACTGAAATGTTGCTGCACTATCAATGGTGCCCTTGGCAATATTGTGTGGCCAAAATGAGGCTTTCAACTAGACCACCAAAATATTTTCATAAAATCTCCATGGTAATTTAGGTAAATGTTTTCTTGATGAGGAAGCAGAGGCTTGATGAAGATTGGATTCAAGCCTGGATTGAGTCAGTAATTACATGAGCATACATGTACATGTATTACAGTGGCCCCCTTCTAATAAGGCCCCCTCAAGAGAGGCCACCCTCTCTTGAAAGGCCACTTCTCCATGCCATTAAAGTGGTATTTCTGTTGTACTGTCCCTCTCAAAAGAGGCCACCCCTCTAATGTGGCAAGTTTTGGGGTTGTATTTTGGGTGGCCTTATTATTGGGGGACCACTCTACTTGTTAAGCCACTGTATTCTATTGATGCTGACATGGGGCAATTCACTTTAACACTGGTTGGACAAAAAGACTTTTTGAGCAAGGTATACACCATCAGTACCCATGCTTCTACTTTGAAAAATAGAAATTTGGTCTTTTCAATGCCAGGTACAATCATAAAGGTAACTATCCTGATAAATTATTAACCCTTAAAGTGCTTATCAAGGCTACAGTCCTTTTCTCATGACCATTAAACATATATAATGGTTAAAAGATTCAAATTCCTAATGAAAATGCCTTTCCTTCCAATACCAGCAAGCCTAGTTTAGAGCTAAAAGTGGTCTTAGTCAACAGCTTTTTGCACAAAGTGTCCTGAGGAAAGCTATTCATTCCGTCTTAAATCAGTGCTTTAAGGGTTAATTTCATCCTCTGTTTTTATAAGAAGCCAAAGAATACCTTAGTGCCATGAAAAATGGTCATAGGAGACTACTCTGAATCCAGTTGAAAATGTATGTACATATCAGTTTAAAAGACTGCACTTACATTTCACTTTTGCTCAAACACTTTCCACTTTTGGTTGATTTTAGGTCCTTTACAGCTTAAGTGTAGGGTGAGATGAAAAGTACAATATATGGAAGACCTGACATCACCATGGTGATGGTGATAAGCTTATATAGATTCTTTCTCCTCTCTTTTATTTTCCCGCTAAATCCATATAGTTGATCCATACAAGAGCATATTTATATTTCTGTGCAAAATATTATCAAAGTGTAATTGCCTTCTGTTAAATGCTGGTTTCTCTTTCTATTGATTTGAGACCAAACAATCAATCATACATTTACACTGTACCATGGTGGTGTGGTTTCTAAGTTGTGACTGGCTGAAACTTCAAAGAGAAGTACCACACCACGTAAGATTTTTTAAGTTACAAAAACAAACAAACAAATCTATTAAAAGATGACCTTAAAATTTTACCCTCAAACTTAGATCTGCACAAAAAATGCACAAAATACATATATCACAATATTTATAATATTGATGGGACCTGACAGTCTTTATGTGCAGAAGGGGCCCTGTCCTGCTGTTGCCTGGCAACACCAGATGTTCTTTGCTCCAGCTGATGGACCAGATTCAGCATGTGCATGTGACATCTACAAATACATATCATGTACAGAGACCAACTGACCATCTTAGGACTTCACATTTATTTGGTTCCTAATATAAACTCACATGTCTAAAGCAGAAAATTCTCCTTCTTTGAGCTTCTGCCCAGAAATGGCAAACAGAAGTAGCAAAAGCTGTTAACTAAGCCCAGGCACAAAGTATGGTGACTAGGTGCAGACATGTCACAATTTTACAGGCACATGTTGTTTTTGCTGTTGACAACTGCACATGGGCATGCTTACTTTGGTAGACACAAATTTAATTTAACACTACATTTCATATTACATGTATACCCATCAGTTCATATTTTTGGTAAAATTCAATTCACATGTAACAAAATATTTATTTCCTTGACTTTCAGTTTTACTCTTCTGGTTTTTTTTAAACAATTAAAAATAACTATACTAGCACATGTACCTATTCTCAATATATTCCTTCTGTCTGCAGGGTGGACAAAAACACTTGTTATTTTCACTTACTAATCTATCTTTACATGTGTGATGAGTTGACGGTCTCTGTGAATTTGGTGCAACGATGTCTAGCTCCGTTCCCCAGGGTCTCAGTTATGAGGGTGAACGCATATTTGATTTCATTACACTAAGCAAAGCACACTTTTCAGAGAACACACACATTTCATATTTTAATAATCACAGAGACCCTAGCTTTTTAGGTTTTTCATAAACTGATTTCATGTTTACTTATACAAAAAAAAAAAAAAAAAAGTTTGCCCCTCTGACCCACTCTGAACTTCACCTGTGAGGAGTTTACAGTTGCTATATTGAGAATAGGAACATTGTTTTCACAAGCAGGTCACTAGAATGATGTGACATGTCTTGAACAGACTACCTGCATTTGTCCAGAAAAGAACACTTTGTTAAGGTTTTACCATGGAAGTGCAGCTTCGAACTTGAAGCCTCTGATTTGTGACAATAATTTTCCCATCTATGGTCAGTGACGTATTGTGCAGCATTTTACAAACCACACCCCATATAGCCTATCAAGAATTGTTACATCATGTATACATTAAAATAAAGGGTTTGAAAGTGGTTCAAGTCAGGTACATGAAGTTTTCTCATGATACTGCATGTGTATTTAAAAAGGCCCCTCTGTAAAACACTGCATGAAATCCCTGATATCAAAGTAACTGTAGCTTACTCCACACCCTTAGGGTACAGGCCTTGGGCGCTGCTTTTTTATTCCCTTCACTACATGACAATTTATACACAAGCTGCAGCATGAACTGCATGGCCATGCAAACCCACTGACTTCAGACTAAACAGCCTGGTAATTTATACAGACATTTTATATGCTTGTAACACACCGCTTTGTGAAAATAAACTTCTTTTTTTGGGGGGGGGGGGGGGGGAGGAGAAAGTGTTAATTGCAAGTTTCCAATCACAAGTCAGATTCACCATTCTGCATTTGGCTCTTAACTTCTGCGACAAAACCACTTATGATTACTCAGTGCAAGAAACAAATCAATATCCTAACTGTGTAACAAGGCTACTCGATGTACACTTACAGTATCAAAACTTCTATCATAATATATGCATCTAGCTACTTGCATATTTACAAACACAAAACTGGGTGGAGTGAAATCTAAATTATTGATAGGAAATTATTATGACTTCAAGCACAATGGTGGTAAAACATCACATTTTAAGGACCTTTTATGAACAAATTCAATATATATTTGTGAATTGAAATTTTTAAGGCAAATGCCCAGTCATATTTCTTTTATACTCTGTGGCTTTTTGTTGCTTGAAGGACATGGGATCATGGCAGCTAATGTTGATTCAAGTCGATATATAACTTCTTTATTGTGTTGGAGGTCCATCAGGATACACAAATGATGGGTGGGGCAGTTTGCAAGTGTAATGGAAATGACTATAATAGCTTTCAATTTAAAGCATGACAAATCCTAATAAATGGACCAGTGTAACTTTATGCTTGGAAGCAATTCATCATAAATGTACCCAACAAAACTATAGCTGACTTAAGTATAATGTCTCTTGTCTATGATTAAAAAAAATATTTGAGGGAATTCATTAATCACACTGTTAACCAATAAAACTTCTATCAACAAGCGTCATTCAGACATCCTACACTAACATTTAGGGCCTGTGTTTTTCCGTTTTTAACCGAAACGGAACGGAATAATGAATTTTTGTCACCTCTGAAACGGAATTTGCTGTTTTGCCTTAATGTGTTTTACATACAAAGATAACTACTGAAATGGGATTTGGAAATTTCTGGCTGGTGAAACGGAATTTCTAGTTTTTTGAAACGGAAAAATACAGGCCCTAAACATTCTTTCCGAGAAAATCTGCCCTAAGTCTGTCCATAAAAACGAAAAAGGGAAACATCCACGGAAAAAGAAATCAATAAAACTTTACCACTGTAGTACAGATACTACTCCCCCCTCCAAACAAACAAAAACAAAAAACAAAAAAAAAAAAACAACACAAAATAGATGATGAAAGGAAATATTTTGTATGACTGTGATGGCTAAAAGCTATACATAAATTATTTACAGCAAAACACCCCAGTCCTAGATACAACCTTACCTGCTCTAAAGACCACCAATTGCAAGAGACCACGTTCCTTTTCAAGACTGCTCTTTCAGAACACCAGCCCGTTTCTCTCACAAATTAAACTATTTCAAGATCACCTTTGAAATAACACCATCATTTCCTGGCACTATAAAATAGCAGACATTCCTGCATACCTGAATGCATAGATCTCAAGCCCACAGATTATCATTTTTTTTTAACACCCCTCTCTTTTAAATTCAATTAAAAGGCAATCAGAAATTGTTGGATCCATGCCCCCCTTGCCTCATTTATAACCTGGCTAACCACAGGTCTCATTTTGAAAAGACTGTAGTAAATAAAAATAGACTATCACCATGACCAAGATACTTGACCTACTGACCTAATTTTATGCATGTCACACTGTTGTGTCCAGATACACAGGTGTGTAAAGTTTCATGATTCTCACTCACAGAACAACAGAATTACAGCCCGGACATAAACTATAATGTAATTTTGCATGAATGTATCACCGTGACCCAGATACCTGACCTAGTGACCCAGCTTCATTTCATGACACACCTTTAGGTCAAGATATATACATATGCGTGTGAAGTTTCATGAAACTTAAGTTAAATAGTAAAGGAATTATAGCCCAGACATGATTTTATAATGATATGTCACTGTGACCAAGATACCTGACTTAGTGACCCACTTGTGGTACATGACACACCCTTATGTGCAGATGCATCTGTATGTAAAGTTTCATTACTCTAAGTTACAGACGGACACACAGAAAAAGCGATTACTATATGCCCCTCCTCCAGTAGCCAGGGGCCATAATCAGCTGAAAGAGCCTACATACACAAAGGGTTTTCATATGAACTGAACATGACAGTCTCTGGTAACAGTATAGTCTGACTGTATGACTCAGATATGAGGTTCTCTAATCTGTGTCACATCAAGTTGGGTGAAAATATGGATTATCAATATTGGTGAGATGCCCCAGACTATCACTTTCATTTTCAATTATTAACCTAATTCTTTATTGTGATGCCTAAACATGTTAAGATTCCTCCTGAAATAGCAACACAGGTCATGTTGTATAGGGACAACTGTATGTATTGTGAATATTTTGAAAGAAAATCTGATAACCAAATAAACAAGTGAGGACACGTTTATCGCTATATAGTAGGTGATTTGTTGCTCCAAACTTTGTGTAAACTGAATTATCTTGATTACTATTTTGTCCATATTTTCAGGAAGTCCATGTCCATCTCTTGTCAAATGCTCAGCAAATGTTCAGTAACACAACCACTGGATAACCATTTTGAAACAAAGACTGAACATCTGCCAGTACATGCACAGTCTTGTCTGACATATAGTAGTAGTTTGGTACCATAATAAACAAGTAGCTTTAAAAAGCTCTATATATTGAAAGTCAGGTTTTTTGTTTTTGTATTTTTGATCGAAAGAAGTGCGCACGTGTTTGCCCGTCTCCTGTAAGAAGATCATGCAGAAGGTGGTGCAGCGCGAGATGGACTGAGTTCAGTTGTACGCAGCATTCCGGTTTACAACACTTGAAACGGCAAGTGGAATATTTTGTATAGTTTTGGACTGGATGTTTGACAAGTACGAAGGTGTGCTATGCTCTGCATCAGTGCATGACAGGAGACGGGCAAACATGTACACACTTCTTTCGATCATATTTGATGTTATATAATAGGATTTGCGCCTGTTTATTCATTTAAAGAAATGTTTATACATTTGATGACATGCCATGATGCAAAATATTTTCCACATTATAATACAGAGGATTATTTCACTTTCGTTTTTCACTTTAATACATTGCACTATTTTTTGGTCGCATGTATGGTTGTGAATGCGTTGTGATTTGGGCTCATTTGCCTATTTCAGGACTCTTCACTTTCCAAACACAAATGTGCACAGTTAAAATTCAACTTGTGTGCATGAATACCATACCAATCACCAGAACTGATTCCAATATTGAAAGTCATATGACTTTCAATAAAAATACACTTTCCCATTTTAACATACTTAACATGGCTAAAATGCCACTAGACCTTAATTTCCATTGACTAGTGATTTCAATCTGCTCAACTTTCCCTTTGAATAATGAATGAGACACTACAGCTTTCCTTGGGATGGTTGGGTGCTAACTGCCCATATACCCCAAGGGCAGCAATTGACCTGGGGCGTGTTATTCTGATGGGCCCATTGGCAATTCTCATTCAAATTGTTTGTCATTAAGAGTGTAGCCATTTTTACCAACATTTTCACATCAGTACATAGAATACGTGTGTGTGTGTGGGGGGGGGGGGGGTGTCCAAGATCAATGCTCTTTTTTAGCTGATTTTGAAAATTTTGATCAATATTTAGCTAAAAATCAACATTTTCGAGTACTCTTTTCAGAGTAGGGAGGGGGTTACAAGAAAGAGAACTCTGTGTACACTTTTGAAAATGTTGATAATTTTATCTGACCCCTAACACTTAAGTGAATAAAAATCAAAGCAGATGATATTTTACCTCCAGCCAATCAAAGCCTGTTTAAGGTGTAAATGGATGATAAATGACCACAACTCTTTGCCTTGACAGGTTACAACTCATGCTCAACTAAGGTCTCTGGCATATACTCTAAAATTTTTGGTTTTCATTTGAGGTTTGATGAAACGGGGGTGATGTGGAAGGCATTAAATGCATCTGGTATATCAAACTGGGGACTTTTATTGTAATTAATGGTCTCTCTCAACACTTGCTTTAACTCTTCCCCCACCCTTAAATTGAGACTGAGCCAACAACTTTCTTGACATTGGTTGAGCACCCAATCCATGTCAAGGAAAGCTGTTGACCTGGGGCATGCTATACTGAGAGGTCTCATCTACAATTCTCATTCAAATTATTTCTCAATACTGTTAAAAAAGTCAAAATATTGACGTGGAGGATAGTTGACCACCATCTGATTTTGGCCACTTCAACGGGGTTAGCATTTGGTCTATAAAACACTGGTTTCATTTAACATGGTATTATTTATTAGATCATAGACTCAACTATGGTCATTCATATTGTGTCCACGTAAAACCTACAAGCACTGGTCAGTTAGTAAAAGACCACTGGAACAGCCTAAAGCAGGACAATGGACACAGTCCTTCCTTTGGATAATAACCACCTGGGACACATCCGAAGCTGGTCACATAAAGCAGGCAGGCTCTATATTGAGGCTAAATAACAGAAAAAATGGCACTGGAGACCTGATAAATATGGCGTTAAAATGGGTCTGAAGTGATCTCTCAAAGGAAGGACCACCATATAAAATTATCAGATTGTGCTCTCTTGATGCCACATTTTAGACTGAGGCAACAGCTTTCTTCCGCACACCTGCACCCAAGTGGTCCAAGGAAAGCTGCTGACCTTGACTCTTATCTTCTCTGTCACTACAGGCATGCTGGTACTTGAATGAAAGGTATTTTTATGAGGAACATGTGTCTAGCATCCTTAAAGTGATGCAAAGTGATTTGTTTCAAGGAGTTTGACTTGAGTTGCCCTTGGCACTGAAAGGGTTAAAACAGCAGGTCTTTTACAGGAAGCAGTGAAGAAATAAAATGTGAAAAACAAAGTATCCTGAAATGGTGACCTTTCAAGACAGTCCCTCTCTCATACTATATAGTGTTGCTCTTTCAACCTAACAGTGTACAACTTGCTGCAGCTACATGTAGTATTTTCAATTCATCCTTTAAACAGCCATATATGCCACCTCGTCTCAAATATCATCACAGCTCTTTGTCACTGCAAAAGAGTGTGTGTAACCAGCTGTAACAGGTACACAAGCAGAAAACACTCCTCAGGGTTTGCCCAACAAATGCTCTTCACATGCTCATTTGCACGCTGTGGCCATCAGTTGAATGCCATTAGTCAGCATGAAGCTTAACACTTGTGGAAAATTTGCAACAGGTAAACGCTTCAAATTTCACATTTAAGACTGATAAAGTGGCTAGTGTTAGCTTGTTGTACACAGTGTGTATATAACGAACATCCAGCACATGTTCAGTTAGATAAATGTGACCCAATGTGATCATCACTTGTGAGCTGCACAAAATTACTCAACTGTTTATACCTGAAGTTTTTTCAGAGGCAGATTCACACATTTTAGACATTGCGGGTGCCAGACCCCTAGCGGTCATTCAGTTAGTAAAAGACCAGTGGAAAAGCCTAAAGCATATATTTTTACTGGAAAATGAAGTTTCTGTTGTGAAATGAGGAGGTATAGATCAGAAGTGCCCCCCTTCCAAATCTGCCTGTGTTTGTGTTTTGTCAGTTAGGGACCTTACAGCCTGAAGTCCTACTGAGCTGTCAATCATGCAGGTGGGTCGCATTGAACTGTGCTATAGTTATTCCCACAAAGTACCCCTGTTGCTTCCACAAGACAGGTCATAGTAATTTTCTCTTGTTGTAAATTGAGACTCCAGGCAAGTTTTTTTCTTCATGGATGCCTGTTTGGTCACTTTGAATGGCCAACAATAAAAATCACCAGTATGGATAAATGTTGACAACCCTAGCCCTGAATTGCACAGGGCCTTGGTAATTTGAAATTCAACCATGTTCACTACCATGTTCAGTCAGGGAAGAGCTCATGAGCCATATCATTAAATCTGACCTCCCCAGGTAGTCTGCAGGTGAAAACTAGCTTCTTTTTTTTTTTTTTTTTAAATATGTGTCTGAGCTGGTTCGAGTTGTTTCTTGTTTATTATAAATGATTTCCTCGTGATATGAGAACAATGAAATGTGGGTTTTTGTGGCATGATGTGAATTTGTCTGCAAAAAATCATAAAACATGAATGGATGCTTGTAGCGTAACAAGAAACAAGCAGAAACAAGTCAATAGGGAAGAGCAACAATAGAAGGTTCCTGCATTCCTCCTGTAGAGGGCTCTTAGTCAGGAGGGCATGAGAGGTGTACTCCCATTACTTTCCACTGTAATTTTCATTTCAATAAATAACATAAAAGCACTGTATATTGAGTTGCCACGTTTTCCCCAGAAAAACTAAGGTGTAAAACTGAAATAATTCTAAAAATGTATTTCATGAACCTTGAAAATTACCTGGCAATTTATGAAAGGTTATTTAAGCATAAGATCCAAAGGGTCAACACAACTCTAGCCCATAAAAATTTTGTGTATTGGGTTGTGTATTAGTTGAGCTCACATAAAATTGTGAATTATGAACTTTTTGAATTCATCACTGTTTTTTCCTCTCAAAGAATACATGTACATCCCATTTGGAAAAGGACAAAAGGAGAACCTGAACACTGTACATCCAAGTGCCCAGTGTTGTGATGGACACAGAAACACAAACCTAGCATGTTATGACCAATGTTACCTTGCACAGCCATGATCACATAAGGTACTTTATCCTCATTGCACACTGTCCTGTCAGCATGGTGAAGGCATTGTGTGCCAAGATGTTGTCATTTTTTAATTTCAAATGTGCAGTCTTTTTTTTTCTTTTATCACAAGTGACAGCTCATCAAATTGGATCCAGTCTACATATATTAGCATCAAAGCTCTCTTGCCATGGATCCACACAAAATATTGCACCAGAAAACATTGTGAGGCAGCATTGTTCACATCCAATCTGCATAAGGGGTGTACAATGTAATAGGAAAGGTCAGAATTAGCTCATAGGTGTGTATTCGCCCCAATACACAACTGTATACACAAACATTAGGAGGGCTAGAGCTGTGTATTCCCATTATTTGGTATGTTAACCCTTTCCCCCTCAAACCCGCTGGTGGTCAAATGTCGTCTGCTTCAGTGTTTTTAACTAATTTCAACAGTTATGAAGAACAATTTGACTGAGAAATGTGCATGAGACTTATCAAGATCACATGCCCCAGGTCAACAGCTTTCCTTGGCATGGGTTGGGCACTTAGTGCCCAACCCATGCCAAGGAAAGCTGTTGAATCAGTCTTAATTCAAGGGGGAAAGGGTTAAAGCAACCTTGAACAAACCAGTCACTCTGGAGCTGTCGTTATATAATTTTTGTGAGGTATTTAGTTATGCATCTAGATTTACTGTCTGAAATTTGTTGTTTCTATGTACAATAGTTTTCAAGTTGCAAAAGACAATGTAAAGTAATGGGAATACACAACCCTAGACCTCCACTGACTGCAGTGCTCTCTTTTAAGTAGTTCTAGAACCTTCTGTTCTTGTCCTTGCCTATATTAACACATATGTGCACCACTGGCCTTAAAATTTGCCGTCAAAATTATTTTCCATATTGGCCTTTGAACAAGTTGACTACTTGAATCTGTTTGGTGAATTCCTACCATGAACTCTGCTGTATTTGAATCCCCCATTAAAAACAGCAACACATACATGTACAGAGGTCCCCCTATTATAAGGCCACCCCAAATGCACCAGAAATGTGGCCGTATAAGAGGGGTGGCCTCTCTTGAGGGGGAGTATATTATGGACATCCCATACTTGCTGGATGGAGAAGTGGCCTTTCTAGAGGGGATGGTCTCTCTTCAGGGGGGCCTTATAAGAGGAGGTGTACATGCAAACTGATGTGGGTTCATGATCATGTCAACGTACACCTGCATGTAAGTGTTTTACAATTTCAACAAAATTCAACCCATTGCATGTTTGTATAATTTGTTCTGCTTCTGGTATGTACCAGACAGTAAAATTTCAGCTGTTAATATCATCAATGTTTATGTTGCATTTTCTCAGGTCATCCAGTCCTTATATAGCTTTGAAATCAAAGAAGCACTTTTGATTAATTTTTTTTTTTTCAATTATTTGACTTTATTGCAAACCTGAATTAAAATTGGTCTTGAATTACTTTGATGCACATTTTTAATTGACCTTCAACTTTGGAGTTCACCTGGCCCTATATGTTTTACCATACAGAGTATCTATATTCACATTTCCTACATGTTCTGTGCACTTGAACCCTTTATGGCTGGGTATAATAGTCACAATATAATATGTCATATACTGTAAACTACTTAATTTTGCTGTACATATATTTGGGTTCATTTTGCTTGTGGTGAAAAAAAAGCCACAACAAAATGAAACAGTATTTAGCATAGCTTCATTAGGAAATTTGTCGAAAACATTGATACTTCGGGGCCAGAATTTCACAAAATTTTGCAAGAATCTATTTGGATTTTTGTCGATTAGTTTTCTTTTTAAAGAAAGACAAGTTTAGGCAAATCTTTACAAGAATGGATTCTCGGATTCTCGCCGAAATTCTGGCCCTGTACTTTAGTCAGAATGTCTGAAAGACAAAAGCTGTGAAAATTTATGCACTTGAAAATAAGTACATTTCCAGTGAGTAACACTTGTATGAATTATTATAATAAATTCCCGATGTAAAGGCTTCACAGCTTAGTACCAACATGGCTAGTTTAAATGTATGGACATTACTGGCCTAATAGTCTAAATTGAAGAGTTTCAGAGATACTAAATGGCCTAACAGGTTTCTCCAATGACTTGGCATGCTTTGTGCCCAAAGTGTGAGAGAAAAGCTCAGTCCAGAAATACCGGCAGGCACTTTCAAAGTTGTTCAATATCTTTAAAACACAGAGCTACAATGTTGATCTATCTATGTGCAAACCCTGACCTGTACCAAACTTGTGTAAAATGTGGCGATACATTTTCAGTAAGACATTAGTAAGATCAAGTTATGTTACTAGACAGGCAAGGTCAGTGGTTTTCGCATTGCCTGACAAGTCATGCAACAGGCTACCTCTGTAGCAGCATAACTTGCTAGACAAAGCTAAAACCACTGATTTAAATTACTTGGCTTGTGGATATTAACATGGAACGCTCTTTTCGAGGAATCAAATTTGTAAGCAAACTAATGTTGAAAACCAACACTTACAATCACTATCAAAAAAAAAATGGTCATTTATTGTTGAGTGAAGTCAAATAAAAACTTCAAATACATATACTAGTAAAGATGACACTTTTATTTGAAGTTCACCCAGGCACCATTTTTTTGTACCATTTAGTTTTGAAAGCCAAGGTATTTCCAGTCTACGGATTGTTCATCTTGGCATTAGAAATATTTCCCTTTTGGCCTGCTCCATGTTGAAAATTGTACCTGCATACATCTCAAGTTCAAAAGTGTACCTAAATACATCTTAAGCTGACAATTAACTTATAACACCTCTCTCCTGAACATCATGCATAGCCTTCATGAACTTTAAGCTTTTAACATGTTTAACTTAAATTATTGTCAAAAAATTCAAATAACCAAATGAATTAATGAATCAATCAATCAATCAGCTTCAGTTGTACAAAAATCACTATCAAGGACAGACTCAGGAATCCAATCCAGTGGCAACACCCAAAACTGAACATATGATTTCAATGCTATTGTAATTTTCAAACACTGGTACGGAACCCCTTCACTAAACCTCAGTCTACCATGCAAATGGGCAGAAGCAGTCAGAAGCAGGGCTGGCCAGAAAACACCATGCCTACACCCCAGCAATGAGACACAAGGTATATCTGAAGTGGACAAAATCCCCACAAGTTATCCTGAGGTGTTCCTAATGTCTTTGCAAAAGCCTGTCTGTCTATATAGATACCCTAGAGTCTTTCCTTCACCACAGAAATAGGGTTTAGTAATTCTTTACCCTTTTTATGGACTGTCAGCTGTCAACTTTTAGCTTTAGTAACACCCCAATAATTTCCATCTGGTCAATGTCGGTAAAGAAATGTTACTGTATGGTTTGATTTTGTGGTTACATGGAGGATTATCATTCCAATGCCTGCTTTTTACTTTTGCCAGCAGGCAGACTACAACACTAATGTCACACAAATATTTAAGGGAGCAGTTTTAACTCATTCAACACCAGTCCCATTTAAAAAAACGAAAAACTTAAGAGATTTACAGATTTATGATGAGACCATTGCATCCTCATATTCTTTACAAGCAGAGCTCTTTCATTCAATTACAGTGTAACCTCCTCATGATGACACTCAGATATCCAACATATTCACATAATGACACAGTTTTGAGGAACTTTAACTCATTCCATACCAGTCCCTGATTTTTTCTGTATATTCACCTAGATTTAAGATGACAATTGCATTTAAAATTCTTCATGAAAAGAGCTTTCGTTCAAGTACCAACATGCCTATAGTCTTTAGTCAGTGGTACTGGCATTGCCTGGCAAGTTATACTGCAGCTGTCGCAAGGGCAGCTGCAGCATGACTTTCCAGGCAGTGCCAGAACCACTGAACAAGGCCTGTGACCATAGTATGGAATGAGTTAAGTGAAGTTGTTTCGTTATGACTCATTTCTTTTGACACATTCAGGTACCTGACACTTTTTGACCGAAACACTGATGGTGTCATTGTAAAGAGGTTTCACTGTACACGTACTAACATACCCGGGCTTAGGCTCATGGTTTTTTACTGTGGACAAAGTTGTGCTCCAGCTGCCAAACAGGCAGCTGGAGCATGACTTGTTAAGCAGTGCAATTATTGCTGCTCAAGGACTTTGCAAGTGCCACAGTATGAAATTAGTCGAAGGGCAACCAAACAGGTCCACATGCTTCAGCTGTCCGCTGCCCCCACTCTAGCTGTGCACCACACTTTTTTCTTTTTAAGATTGCAACTTGAAAGTGAAGCAACATATGTTGTCACAACAACAGCTCAAATAAAATTTACAATGGCAGTCCATTCATTAACCCAAATTACAAGATTCACAGAAATTTCACTCAACATGTCATTCAGTGTTTCCATTAGGAATTTTTTCAGAAGGTCCCAACCTGTAAAAGCAACAAATTTTTAGCTATACTTTGCAAAATCAACAAAGGAAATATAGGAATTTGGGACCCTTTGAGTTTTGCTGAGGGGGTATTTCATGTTTTGAAATGGTAATGTACCCCAATTTGGGGGTTTACAGAAACCCTGGGACTCATATATGTTCAACTAGTACTTTAATAACCTTAATCAAAGTCCTCAGTTAAACGATCATCTCAATTATTATAATCAGTTCAAGCTGAGTTTTAAAAACAACATACGCACCCCCCCCCCCCCCCATTAATTCCCAGTGTCTCTTGAAACTGTTATTTCTGTCATCCATTTGGTGAACGGGTGTTCATTTTAGTCAAGTGATACCAGTATGTTCAATCCTTCATTTTAGTCCCACCAATACCCCTATGTGTCAAGCCTTCATTTTATTCTAAGTAATACGTATACCCTACATGCCAAGTCTCTATTTTAGCTTGAGATAGCCAATATAATGTGTCAATCCATGTTTCATTTTAGCAAAGGCTGTTAGCCTGCATGTACGCTTTAGCCTAAGTAATATCCATATGTGTTACTTTTCCAAACTTTAAAACATTTGGGGCATTACAACAGCATATACCTTTATTGATCACCAGCTGATCCTAAATACAACACCCCTGGGGTGTATTTAGGATACGTATGTGGATTAGATTTTGCGCCATCAATGCAGCTTTTTCCCTTTCTATTTGACTTGCACAATTTTCCAGTGGATGATCAGCTCAAGATAGAAATGCACCATTGACATGGAGCACCTCTTGATCATTGTGCCGCCACACAGCGCGTAGTTATTCCTTGTCGTTAAAAAGAACCATTCTTTTAGTTCACCGTCACCCCACAAATAATTATTGGAACCATGCTTGAAAATACCCCTGCAAAAAAGATCCAAATTTACCAGTCCCAACATCAGAAACAAATGTGTTCTGAAAGCATGCATGCAGGTACACTTATGATGCAGTGACCTGCTCGACAATTACCCCTGACCATGACTGCACATTGTGGAGGATCAAATAATGGCCATGCCCATTTTCCACCTTTGAATTGGAATTGCCAGACAGCAATCTCAAATTTCTTTGAGTGGGAACATTCAAGAATCACTTGCAAAGTGAAGAATCTGTTTATATATGCATCTACAGGTTTACATCTTATCATTTTAGGATTTTAAAACAATATGTATATATACACAAAAATCTCCACCCTAGGCATACACATGCAGTTTCACATTGAGAGAAATTTTATGGTCGTGTGCATGCATCAGGGATGAATCAGCACTCTCCACTATGCATGTCTGCTGTTCCTGGACAGGACAATCAGAACAAGTCAAATTATCAAAGCATGGACTGAAAAGACAGTGCATTTTAAATTTTGGTTCTACAAATGCACTTTGTAGGGATAGACAAATGAGCATAAATTGGAGGCAAGTAAAATATCAAAATGACTTGTCCTGAGGACTACAGCGAGATACAGAAAGTGTGAACACTAGCAACCATCAACATGCCTCTGCCATGAAAGTTTAACACCTCAAAAAACAACCCTGTTTACCTTAACCTTACAAAGTATACTCGATGTACCGGTTTCCGAAACACTAAGCCAAGTTGGTTCCTAAAATGCAACTGAATACTCCATAATGCATTGACAGTTAAATTATTGGTTTACGTCAGTGACCTCAAGTTATGAACTATTCCTTCACTGTAACACTTCAACAAACTCATCTTTTCTTGATGAACACAGGCTATCCTTACCATGACATGTCACTTCACACGCAGTAGCTAACCTGTAAAATTCATGTTCCTGTTATCGATATAGGCATTAAAAACTTCATGCAGATAAAACAGATAGCACCTCAAATGTTTTTTGTTTGGGTAAATATGAAAATACTTTTTTTTATGAAACTGGACAAGATTAAGGCCTCTGTGATAACACAGACAAAGAAAAGACATGTCCTTTGGAGAGTGTGCTTATTTATTAGCCAAAATGTAACAATGTGCATTTAACTATCCATCTGAGGCACTGTGGAATGAACACGGAAATTGTTACATCAGATGTTAACATTGTTGGATAGGTATGTCTAACATAAAATGATGGCTTGGCAAATGATGACAATAGCATTTTGACAACCCTATCAACAATACTGAGAATAGGTACATGTACATTGACACACATATACTTCAGTGTCCATCAAGTTGCAGCAAATTCAGCTCAGACATTTTTGATGTATTGCCATGACTCAAGTAACAATATGCATATCGCTTGATTTATACAAACTTCATAAATAAATAAACTTAAAGTTACAGATTTTGCACAACAAAATCAAATGTCTCAGATGGAACATTTTTATCTCTGAAAGAGACAACTGAAAATATCATTGCACAGAAGCCAAATTCACAAATATAAATGACCCTGTGACCTTGAGAATTAGGTCAAGGAGACCAAGATACAGTCCCAACTTAGGTATACATAATCCTATCAATACCGAAGTTTTGTTAAAGTTTTTCTGTAGTTATTGCATGGAAATCAATTACCGGTACATAAAACTGACCCCATGCATGACCTAAGCTTGAGAATTAGGTCACGGTCACCCAAATACAATTCCATCCTAAGTCTCATCTAGATAACTTTTTTTAATATTTCAAGCCTTTACACAAAGAACTCGATATTGTTCAATCTGGATGAAAACTTTTGCATTTCCAATGGGGATGATCTGGGTTGGTTTAATTTCTTGACACACAGCCTTTTGTTCCCATGATGCATGTTTGTGACACCCAGCAACCCATGCCATTTGAGGTCAGGTGGGTCAGCAAAGCCCGTTACATTGCAGTGAACCTGAAAGTTTCACCCTGCATATGAGGACGATTTTTTTTATCGTCTTCTAATCTACCTAAAGTACGTATTATTATCTTTCATATACACCAAGGTATGATAAAATGAAAGTTTAATCCTTATTTGGCAACATATTGAGAGGTTAAATTTATGTCTGCTAATTCCCCATGTTAATCTATGGAGAAAAAGTGAGGGTCATGAAAATTGACCACAAGATGTGGCCAATCAACCATGACTAGGAATAGCAGCACCACCTTTAGGGGAATTTAGAACTAACCCAAATATACACTATTACATAGGTCATTACCTGTAAAAACAAGTCCTAGAAAACATCAGGTGCTTGCCTTCAGTGTAAGTGCATACCTGGTTAGTATGATGCCAGGGCACTTTTGAGGACCAGTTATGATGAAAAATGTGTTTTCCTATGGACACATAATAACAAGCAAAAGGTAGATCAAGGACCTTTATGTAGTACGTATCAAGAGCTTAATAAAAGTATGAGAGCATTATGAGATGTAAATACATGATGCCAGGAGAAATGGCTTTTGAGATTTCGTGTTCCCAGAAGTAGGTGAAAATGACGAAATGAGCTACTTGGCTATAGAACTTGAGTTTCAGTACTAATGTTTAGAGCATTACCCACAAGGTACATATAGAACTCAGCTGAAAACTTTTCAATTTTGTATTGGAAACTTGAGAAGCAAGGCATTGATTCTTAAATGAGTTCCTTCTATATTTTTTTTCATCACTGAATCCTTGAACTATGTGGGTGCACATACATGCGGGACCAGGAGGATCTGATTTTATGTTGTACTTGCACAGTACTGCCACTGATAATGGTCTTACACTGCAGGTGGTCTTAAAATACAAGTAATTTAACATGCAAATAAAAATAAATAACTGTCTTTACAAACATTCTTAAAACACTGTTTTGTTTCTCACGGGGGTGGGGGGGTGGTCTTTCTCCCGCCTTATTAAAAAATGTTTTACAGTTATTTCTTTTTTCTTTGATTTTCTAACAAAATATTGTGGATCCATAAAACATGCAACCAATTGACAGGTGTTGCCTTTGAAAATCATAGAAAAATCCATGTCTGGGGTGTATCAGTCTTTAACTCCGGTATTTATATATTGACACAGTTGTCTCCCTTTTAAGAGACTACTCCATTGAGAGACTTCCTACCTTTTAAGGGGCTAGAACACTTTACAACAATAAAATTAGAAAATGCTAGTTTCTGTTGAATATTATACTGTGTATTCTACAATTTTCATTTCAACCCGTAAAAACTATATAGTTTATGAAAGAAGACATCTTGATAAATGTAAAACCAGCAACAGATCTTTTGCAGCTGCTTAGTCATTCAATCTTAATTAGTTTTTAAATTACAATTAAATTTTTCATTTTTTGAGTATAAACAAAAAAAACAGCTCAAACACATTTGCAGATAAACATTTGGTTTTGATCAAAATAGATAGAGAATATTGTTGGCTGCAAAACCATATCTCAAATTTTTTATACAGGGTCTAGTTCACATTTTAAAGCTTTTTAAATTTTATTCAAAATTTTTAAAATTTAGATGAAATTTCATTTATCTAAAAAAATTACCTAAGCCCTTTTTAAAAAAATCTGAGAAATGATATTTTAGACACAGGTGCAAGCTTTAGTTTGATAGCACAAGCTAGCTTGTATGTTAATTTTTGAAGATGTTGTTTTTTATTTTATGTAAATTTTATAAATTTTAATTAGAATTTAACTGAAAAAATTGTAATGGTTAAATCTGAAAGTCAATAGTAAATTTCAATTAAGATAAATGTTTTCTTTCAGAAAATATATGCTTTTGATACTCTTGCATGAAAAACTAATGAAATAATTACATATTTCTACTTGAAAGTCACAAAGTGTTCTAGCCTCTAAAGACCACCTTTAACCAGTGCTTTATGCTTTTCCATATAACTTTATCTTCATTGAGAGATGACCTGCTTCACGTGACCACTTTTGGGCCTGTCCTACAGGTGGTTTCTCAAAGGAAGGACTATAAGTCATCAGTCTCCATGTGAATGAACTGCCTCACTGACACAGCTTGACTTTGACTGGACACAGTTTGCTGTCAGAGTAACTCTGGCTGAAGCCTGAGACAAGAAGACGGAGTACTCATGTGTCAACTGAAGTATAGTGGTCATTTCAGGTGTGTCTCAATTTTGACCCAGCAAGTTTCTTTTTCTACATTGTTG
The DNA here is from genome assembly GCA_964020975.1 of Hermodice carunculata. Taxonomy (NCBI): domain Eukaryota; kingdom Metazoa; phylum Annelida; class Polychaeta; order Eunicida; family Amphinomidae; genus Hermodice; species Hermodice carunculata. The sequence continues at coordinate 71,697,850 of OZ026613.1, read as the reverse complement.
TTGCATTCTGATGTTTATGTGTGAACAAGGGAGTTCTCACTCTTTGTATCACTGATAGCAGGATCCACCACAAGCATGTAATATTATACAAAACCCACCTCATAATGACAGAACTATTGATGTGAAATAATGAGAAAAGTATTTTATTGGGAACCACTGAACTAATTCTGTTACATCAGAACCCACTGCTATGTTATGCAAGGTATCAAAAAGAGGGCAATTGTTGTGTGGGGTGTTGTCAAGTGGTTAAATTGTGGTCATGTAATGCTGTGGACCTCTTTATTTACCCTGTTCATGATCAGGTGTTAAATTTGTTCTTGTAAGAGCCTGTAACAGTGTATGTAGCATGGTGTGGTTTTACATCAACAGGATCAATTCATGCAGAGAACTTCACACTTACTGTTTTTACTAATTTTTTCTTGAGCTTTATTGTAAAGCTCTTGTGGTTTTATTAAAGGATTCTAAATATCTTTTTGAAATACCGTATTCATTCCAATAAGGGCACATGCTCTAATAAGGGCACACACCCTTTTTGTTGGAAAAGAAACCTTTATTTTCTGAGATAGGTCAAGGTTTAGTCTCAATTCTAGTCCATTACCTGTTTTTTTAGGCATATTTTGCCATTAAATTTTCCTAAGGGCACTGTGCGCTTATTGGAATGAATACAGTATGTCCTTGTCTTTGAATGAGTAACTTTAATAAGTCAAACGTCATGGACAGGACATTTTAAGAATTTAACACCCATTAAGATTTTTAAATCCAACTTTATTTTGTGTCAAACAAGGTTTTGATATCCGTCTACTCTACAATCATTTGTCTAGAAAGTTTTTTTCCCCCAGAAAATCACCAAAAGCATAAAAGAAAGAGCATAATTTGTAATGTGTCATCCACAATGCCAGTTACCTTAAATTAGAACTTAATTTGACTTATTTAAAGTACTGAAGTCACAAGGTGCAAACTTATCTCTGTCCCTTAAAATATAATATCTTAGCTTTAAATTCTTATACATAAAAACAACTTTCAACTTTTTTTTTAATTTTTAAAGGTCATGTTTATATTACCACAGAATGTCCCATTAAGATGGAGCCCAAACTTGCAGCTTCCCCGTATTACATAATTAAAATGAAATTAGTGCACAGGGATAAGCCTTTGTTCTTCAATTGAGTCATGTAACACACACATCCACCCTGGGTGCCCTGTGACGTCTATGCTCATCGCCGCACATAGTGGCAGATTGACCTGGCTGCCTCAGTGGCAAAGCTGGACCCCATGCACTGCGTCACAGGTTACAGGCATGCGCAGTAGAAATATTGATGGTTTTGAGAGGAACCATCTTTGCATGTTCTTGCACACTGTGTCAAACACTTCAGACAGTTTCCGCCAGTGAAAGTCTGATGAAGATAGGAGAACTGGAAGCCAAGTTATGAATTTTTGCCTTTTTCGGCTTACTTTGCTCACATAACCATTGTCAAGGAACAAAATCATCCAATAAAGTTAATATGGAGATACATGTAGACCTGGACCAAAACCTACACGTTTTTTAAACATTCAGAGTTAGATTGGTTAAGTGCAGTAGCAAATTTGGGTTGGCAGTGAAAGGCGGACTAAGAATTTTGAAAATAAAATGTGCTGTTTTGCATTAATCTTACCGTATCCAATATGGTGCTTGCCGTGAATTTGACATGTTTGCACATACAGTGAAACCTCCCCATGCCGAACACCCTTGGGACTGGAAAAAAGTGTTCAGTATAGTGAGGTGTTCGGTACAGGGAGGTTTGATAGCATTGAAAGTATATATTTGGGACCCAGAAATAGTGTTCAGTATAGAGAGGTGTTCGATATATGGGGATGTTCAGTTAGTTACTGTATGTGGATGCTTTTCTAAGGGGGGAAAAGGTGAAACATCTTTCCTACTGGAAATTGTTGCAAGGCTTGGATCGGGGTAAAAGCAAGGATGCTAGGGGCAGCAAATACATACACACAGCAAGTTGAAGACCGGCCTGGTCTACCTTCATACAGGTACAAAATACCCCTCAAGAAGCATGCTTATGCCATGGACCTATTAGGTTACAGGAACTGATACCTGAATTCTGGGTATCTTTAATTCATTTTATGAAGTGGTTTATGCTTTTTATAAGGGAAAAGCCCCCAAATCATTTGAAGTACGGGAGGATGCATGCACAGCAGTGGCATGGCAGGACATTCACAAGCCCTGTCGGTCCAGCTCAGCACCCATGTTTCAATACGCAAAGTTATGGGAGCTGGTCAACACTTAAGTTCTAGCAGGGATATTTGACCAAATATCCCTGATGCTTGTGATCTTCTCATGTGTTGCAATTATATTTTGTTATTATAATTTTTTCTGTCTCTTTTTTTTGTTTTTAAATGAAAAAAAACAGACATTTTGTTTCAAAAATTTTAACTTGCCTTGCAAAGTTTGGGGCGAAAGCAAACTTCCTCAGATGCTTCAAATACAGCAAGACAAACCCTGTTTCAGTCTGCCCATGAAGTATTCCTAACTCAGTTAAGTCTGGCAGCCAATCATTGGCCCTGACAATGTGTTCTGGCCAGTTTGGATAGCAACAGTAGTGATTTTGAGGAAGCCAAGCTTTATGGCCCTGCTGGGAAACCAAGGTGTCACAGCGCTGTGCTTATTAAAGGTGGCGACTACCACGGTTCCTGTGATGTGAAGAAGGTTGGGTTCCTTCTCATTAGTAGGTCCATGGTCAGAGTAAATATAAACATATTTCTTTCTTCAGGATCACATGAGAGTACTTAAAATACATACCGGTAGGTAAAACCTCTCTTAACACACAGAGACAAACAGAAGTTATATACATAACACACACAAAGAATGAAACATTACCTTCAACATGAATCAATACATATCATATATACAATGCATGTTTACAAATATACAGGTTCCAAACATTATGACCAAAAAAAAAACACAAAAAAACACCAACAAGAGTGTTCTAATGAGCCCATGCTCAGCTGACCTGCAATGAACAGAGCAAAGTGAAGTAGGTCCACCTTGATTGCAAATGAGATTGGAATAATCCCCACTGACTTACATTATCATCAATAGGAATGCATGCATTAATTGACAGGTACTACAATTAAAAATTTCATTTAAAATCAGCAGTCAAGAGTCTCACCACCTACTGATCATCATATTTGTTTAACCCTCCCACAAGCTACATTTCCACCCAGTATTAGAACAATTTGAGGGACAATTTTGAAGATGTCAAAATTAGTAAAAGCACACAAAAATTTGTTTAGAAAATAACAGAAAAAACGCAGCACCACCTGTTGAACAAATTAGGTCTGACCCCCCGGAAGTGTCCCTATGCAATTTCTAAGCAAAAGCAGTTTTGGAGATGATTTTTTAAAAATTGGTCGAAAAATGAACAAAAAAAATTTATAATTCCAAAAATCAATGGAATGTGAACATTTGACCAAACTCTGTAGAGAGCTACCTCAGGTACATCTCCACCAAGTTTGAAGTAAATCTCATGATGGTTTTGGAGATGAAGTAGAAAAAGTGAATTTCCATTGCAGTCCCCATTGACTAACTCAGTAATCAACAGGAATGCATGCATTAACCGACATATACCCGAATTGAAAAATTTGTTAAAGATCAGGAATCCACAGTATCACCACCCAGTGAACAGGTTTGTTTACCCCTTCCACTAGCTACATTTCCACTAAGTTTCAGCACAATTAGAGACACAGTTTTGAAGTTGAAAATACCTTTAATACACCAAAATTCATGTAACAAGAGGTCCATGGTCCTAATGCTCTGCTGGCATCCTGGCTATATTGCTCCTATGCATTTCAAAGTTGTGAGTCCTCAAATGGCTTCTGAATATATAAAGCTTAATGTAAAAATTGTCCACCAGATGGCACTTCTCTCCACATGTAATCATAGCTTATTTGTGCAACTCATGCTATGAATATTGTTGCATGCGCCGAGACAACAATGAGTGAGTCCTTAACTTTAAGTCCTCAGTGATTCTGGGAAAGAAGATCAAGGACAACCAGATTATGTAATACAAGAGGCCCATAGACCTGCCTGGTGCTGTGCTGACATTGCCACTGAAGTCCAAGCTAAACCCTGCCATTACAAAATCACCTCTTTCAACTTTACAGACATGGTGACCTCACAAAAATGGGTAAAGGTCACTGATATTATACACGATTCTAGCTTTGGACATTGTCTATATAGCCTATAAATTTAACAAGTCTAACCCCATTACTTTTTAGGATATGGAATTTTATATCTTATAACACATTTTGGCTCATAATTTCCTTCAAATTATAGGTGGCACCACTAGTATCATTAGCAACTATGACCTTGCCAACAATCCCTCCACATTTGGTGAAGACTGCCACAAATTAAAGATACTAGAGTATTCACAAGATTTTCATATTTTGACCCCTATATTGCATAATATTGTAGGTGGCACCACCAATATCGAAAAGAACCTAGATTTTTATACCCCCTATAAATCCTGAAAGTTATATTGGGCTAACTTGAAAACTGTGGACAGTACTGCGGTCACAAGAATTTCACATTTTGACCTGTATATTACATAATACTATAGGTAGCCCCACTAACATTGATGTTGACAAAGATTTTTATACACTTTAAAACTCCTAAACGTTGTTACCATGAGTTATACAAGCTATTAGAATATCCTTAGCATGAACTAGTGCCATATAATAGTGTCCGAGTTAGAGCAAGTTACAATTTTCCCTCCATACCCATCATAACATGCCAAGTAAAGCTGTTGACTCATGCAGTCTTCTTCTTTGCACAGAAGCGGTTACATGCTACTGTGCATATCTTATCCCCCCCCCCCCCCATGTTCTTGTTAAATCATTTTGCAATGATGGAAAGATCATTGGGTCACAATCCTTTGATATTTCTGGAGTCCTCACATACAATGACCCAGAATCCATCGAGCTTGGAGGGAATCACGTTCCTTGAAAGACTTATGTGTACAGGGACCATGGAGGTAATATACGTCTGTACAATACCTCTATGCAGGGACTACCTGTGAAGGTTGGATATTCCCATCAAAATCAATAAAAAATCTAATCATCTTCACAACTGCTGCCCTGTTCAAAACCAAACACCCATCCCACAGGTGGAGCTTGTGCAGTACATTGAATGACTAACAAGGAAAACACACATCAGGAAAAAAAAGCCCACAACAATGTTGCCAAAATAATTCCTATCTCAAGCATGAACCAAACCTATTTTAGAAAAGCTTTTTATACGCAGCGTGATCAAAGACCTTTTATGAATGCTCAACTTGACAGTGCCTAAACTGCCTGTCTGCACATGACATAACATGGCCTACAATAGACTCATTAGCATCTCAAACAGTTTAGTCCACCTGACAGATACATACCTGTTGCCCACAGGACATTACTACACTTTACATGCTGTTTGGTAACTTGTCATACAATTAACCCTTCTTGCACACAAAATGCCTGCCATCAACTTTTCCTGAGATTTTCTTTGAACATCACAAAATTTAAGGGCCAATGTAGCTCATCAGTACACTACAATTAATTATTATAATAATGTAGCTCATCAGTGCATTTTAGTTTACTAATGTAGCTCATCAGTGCATTATAGATTATTAATGTAGCTCATATGTGCAACATATTTACCTTAAAACAATGTCAGTTTTCCTTAACCTATATAAATTATGAAATGAAATGGAAACTTCATTTATGTGCAATAAAAGAAAACTTGTCTTCAAAGATCAACTGATTGATGAGCAAACTGTGGTCTGTTAAGACAAGTGGTCTTCCCTATGAAGTATAAATAACAAAAAGACCACATTTAACAATTTTTTCCTTGTAGGTAATGGTGGTATCTTTTATAACTGACCTTGAAACACAATGTCACTGTACTTTAACTGTTAAAGCGCTGAATTAAGATTGAGTTAACAGCTTTCTTTGGGACACTTTGCATGCATTGCGCCCAAACTGTCCCCAGGAAAGCTGTTGACTAAGACTACTGTTTGCTTTAGACTAGGCTTGCTGGTATTGGAATGAAAAGGTATCTTCATGAGGAAATTGAATTTAACCAGTATATGTTCAATAGAGATGAGAAAGCAACTATACCAGTGATTAGCACTTTAAGGGTTAAGAGCAGAAATGTACTGAAAGGGATCTGGACAGATACAGATTTTGGTCACTGTCCTGTAGAAGCCATGCATGAAGTGCCCAGTGTGATCTTAGTCACCTGGTGGTGTTTTGCCTAAAAATGTGGCATACAATTGTTGACAATTTTGCTGCTTAATTTTAGTCCAATCAAAGTAACAAACAGTTTGTTGATTTTCTACA
>OZ026613.1:71668284-71691284 GCA_964020975.1 Hermodice carunculata | reverse complement strand
ACTATGGCCTGGTTGGGTGATATAATGTACAATGTGGTGTGAAAACTTATACATATACAGTGTGAAAAAATAATACATATACACATATATCTACCATATTGTTCAGACCAAGTTGCAACCTGTTACACTTGCATTAAACAGTATGCATCAGCTTCTGAGCATATAGACAAGCATCACGAAATGAGTATTGGTGGGAGACAGTGAACTAGACAGTTAATGGGAAAGGAAAAAAATGCATATGATTTCAAAGAAGCATCCTGGATTTTGTCAGTCTATTGAACAGCTAGATCACATGCTGCATGAATCCAAACATGCATTATATGTACTTAAAGCTTGTACATATTGTATGTAGGGAGTACATATGTAACTGTTTTACTTCAACTCATTCCACCCTGATAGTAGACCGAGTCAACAGCTTTCCTTGGCGTGCTCTGGGCGCAATGCGCCCAGAGCACGCCAAGGAAAGCTGTTGATCATGGGCATATAATTTGGAATGATCTTTCATGCAACTTTCTTAAAAAATTTTGAAAAATAATCCCTAAATTAGTAAAATGCAATTAGCAAATGACATTTAATTCGCGGGCAAAAGCATCATCAGGTTGGAATGAGTTCAACAGTCTTCTGCCAATCACCATAGTGTTATTACAGCTATGGGGAACATGTCTGCATGGGCCCAGTCTATTCCAAAGAGGGCGTGTTAGTGATTGGTCACACTGGAAGAGTTGTTAAGCCAAAACAAAGACCTAGATTTCCAAGTCAAATCCACCTAGCTGTCTCATTGTGGGTAACAAGGGCACCACCAACTCCTTGCATCATCTGAGCACTGAAAACTCCACACTGATACCACAGATCTATAATATATCAATGGTAACTTGGTAACTGTGACTGCACGTTTCGATTGTGCTACAGAGATGAATGTGGATTTCTTTTGCCAGCACTGTGTTACTGTCGGGGCTAAAGGCATGCATACTGTACGAGTATAGAGGCTCTTGACCAGTCAAAGTGTTTTAGTTTTATATCAGTACATTATCATGTGTTTTATTATACAGGAATGTGGAGATTTAAACAATTTTAGCAGCACTGTACTTTAATTTAAAGTGAACATTTTTTATGACGTGACTGTTTTCTAGCAGGTGGTCAGTGGCCTCAATCCAAAAGTCATGCACATTTATTGGGAATGTACATGTATATGCCAATATGAAATAACTTTGCAGCACAAAAAAGTTTATCTGTCAGCTGACATGGTTGCAGTCATTTGCATATAGATCTACATGTTGTCACCTCTGAAATTCGTATGCTTTGGGTAACTTTTTCCTCGGCCACATGTAAAGTGGCCCCTGGTTTGACAGGCCCACTCTAGTGAGAGACCACCTGCCTTGAAAGACTACCTTTTTAAGCTACATTGTTTAGTACTTTTCAGGTTTTGTAGTTCCTATATGACAGAGCACATGTCAGGAGAGATGACAATTTGGCTATACCAAGGAGTTGTCTTTCAAGACAGATTTCATGGTAGTTAACCCCTTTCCTCCTTAAACCAGCATAAGCTGGCTGGTAGTGAACTGTTGTCTGCTTCATTGTTTTCAACTAATTTCAACAGTAACGAAATAAAAAAAAAAGAAAAACAATTTGACTGAGAAATGTAGAGGAGACCAATCAAGATCACATGCCCCATGCCAAGAAGAGCTGTTGACTCAGTTCTTAATTCAAGAGGGAAAGGGTTTAAGACGATCATAATCATGTCAAACAAACAGGTATAAATGTTGCATGTTGATCTATTGAATTTCAATTATCCAGTATGTTTTAGATGGACTAAGGCAGAATGGCTTGTATGGGCTCATCGTATGGAAAGTTCCGTTTTTGTAACCCTCTGAGGGTGGAATCCATGAAGCTTTCTTCTACAGTCTTTGGTGCACACAGACTGCAAAAGTAAAACTGTTAATGGCATATCATAATTGATATAAATGGAAAAAAACAAAACAAAAAACAAAAAAAAACCCACCCTCATAATTCCTATCATTTTCCACATACCTCATACTATTAAATGAGTTATCATCTGATCCTGGGTAGAGGGCCTCAGGTCCCATCAGGTGCACATTTGTAGAGTAATACATGACAGGAAGGCTGTCACAACATGGTTGTAACAACCTTACACATGTCACATATTTGACTCAGTAACCCCCACATCTTATTATATTTTTGCATCATGTACAGCTTTTCTCAATAAAATATACTGAAAAATTAAATGCTCACCTTTGCTGTCATGGCTCCATCCCACCTTCAAGAGTAAGCAAGGTGGATAGGGTTCTCTATTTTTTAATGAACTAACAGTTCAAAGTTCACAGAATTAATTTGGGCCACTTGCTGTGAAAGTATACAAGACCACTGAAGAAAACATAACTGTGACACCTCTATTTATAACATCCAACAAGAATACGGTACCTACAAGTTAAGTATATGTGATCTACAGAGCTCTGGCACAGCAATTCATATTCTCAGCTTAAGTTGCAAGCTTGAAAACTGATACAGTGAAACCTGTCTTGAAAGACCACCTTTAGGGACACCCAAATTGTGGCCTCTAAAGACAGGCCATCTTTCATAACAGACATAAATACAATGAAAAGTGCTCAAGCAGAGTATCGTGAAAAGGTGGCCTTTCAAGACATGTGGTCTCTCACTAGAGTGGTCTCTCAAGACAGGGACCACTGTAATTATATAGGACAGGCACTTGTGCATGAGAGCTTAAGCTGTTTGAATGGGGAATTGCCAACCAAGTCCAGTGCCTAGGAATTACAAGTGGCATTCCACAAGTGAAGTTTTAACCGTAATTACTTATAAATTAAGAATTAAAATTTTCAATAGTGTTCATTTCACATTTCTCACTCTTTAAAGTAAAGTTTTCCTTGATCTGTCAACTACATGCTCAATATAGCATAAATATCCTTTTTCACAGAATAACCCCTCACAGCCCTTCCATGTTGGATAACGTCCCTGCTCATCTGCAAACAATGTGGACTGTCACTGTCTGTTAACAGAGAAAGTACAACTATTAGCCAGGTGAAATGCAGAGGCAAGACCCCACTGTTTACATGACCCATAAATTTCAAAGGTTTTTTTAACCATTATTGCACTGGGTATGACCGCTTTTTTCAGCTCAAACAAAATCTTTTTGCATTCAGAAATCTGTCATAAGAGAACATTATGATGCACAAACATGTTCGAAGAGACCAAATTCTTGATGAAGTACTCGTTCCATCTTTTCCCTGTAGTGATATATATATCACCTCCACCAGTTTTTATTAAACCTCTGTGTCTTTTCTACACGTATTCAACTCAATAGAATACATGGAGCATCATGTTTATCAGCAGCAATCTTTCATTTTTCTCTGAGGATCATACTGCTTGTATGGTGTCAATGGTCACTGTTAAAGCTCCAAGCATATAGTGTTTTATTGCTGAATGATCTTCAAAACTTTAATAATGCCCCATTAGTAAAGCAGACAAAAATATGTTTTGGTTTCTGAGACTAAACATATCACTTTTTCATTTTATCTATGAATTCAACACCTTTTAAAAACTTTTTAACAAGATCATTTGGTAATTCAGTTTATTATTTGGGCCTGTTAATTTTGAACTCAGCAATTTTAGTATAAAAAGACCATATCAGTTCATACTAATACACAATAATCACGTAAGCCACAAAGCTGAGCATGTTAAACACCCCCAATTATAGGTAAATGTGCCTGTCTTGGTGCCAACTATTGAATAAGAGGCAATGAACTAATGCTGGCATACGTGCATAGGCCACCAGCCAAACCACAGTCAGCACACAAGCTATGGTCCCTTTATGAAGAACCTTACCATCAATTTCCCACTTGATGAAAATTGAAGAAATATTAATGATCCATATCCCACAATGTTAAACACAAAGAATGTGCCTGTGATGTAAATATTTTGTGACCACTGAACATGTTCAAGTTGCCTGCACAGACAGTCCTATTTGCCCAGCTTTTATTTTGTATGAATTTCAACAGAGTGCGAGTGGCAGGCTCAGAATCAGATCTCCATAGTGCGGTGAGAAGGGTATGTCTATGCAGGCAATTTTTAAGAACATAAAGGATAATTCTATGTGTCTGTGGGAAGAGTCAAGAATGCTATTTACAACTTGAAGACCCAAGATCCTGAAAGACCATCTTCGATTTAAGCTTATTAGATATACCAAAGTACATGTACAGGGCGTGGGCAGAGGGTTTTGCATTTTCCAGGCAATCATCCTGTAGATTGTGCATGACTGGGAACATGTACTAAAATCAAGTGACATGCATGCTGCAGGCTTCATTGGCACTCTGGTATATATACCAACACACATACACTCAGCTTGCTTCTGTCTAAGTACACAGTATAAGTTTGCCTGCAAAGCGGACCAAGTTCCATCTTACTCAGTGGAGTGGACAAAATACGCAGCTTGGGTCTGCTTTGACGGCAACGTATAAGTGTCACAACATGGAAACAATTTTTCAAACAAGATATAGATGGAGACAAATGCATGTCATTTGCCAGAACCATTGTTCAACATGGCAGCATATATGAAACACCTGTGCAACAGACATAGGTTCATTTAAACAACTACATTTTCATTAATATTAGTATGCCTGTTGTAATATTTTAGCATGTGCTACAGTCAGTCATTTTGGGAATGCAAAACATTGAAATACGTTAACATTGTGTAGTGCATCAGTTTACTTGCATAGGCATGTGCAAAAAGGTAGAGAATGTTCCACTTTATGCAGGCATAACTGAAACTATAGATCTGTGTCTCCCTCGTGTTGCCTGATCATAACTTAGGGATGTGCTGTATTAGTGGAAATATTTCTGAGGTAAATAAAACCATACAGTGTGATAAAAACCAAGAATTTTTCTTTTTACAGTGACTGCTAATTATACACGGCGGCAAGGCATAACATGTTTTCAGACTGTGAATCAGGAAAATAAAAACCACAAAATTTTCATTTTTATAAAAGTTGGGGGAAATTTTCCATTCGGGGATATTTCCACTTATACATTATCACCCCTTTGAGCCATCCACTCTGACCACAAAGGAAGGGTTTGTTTCCCATAAACATGTTGCTTATATATGCTTAGTGGATGCCCAATACATGGCTTTGTCTCTAAGATCTTCTTTCAAGTTAATTGGATTTATTCACAAGAGGCTTTTAAAAGATCAAAGAGCGGCACTCAATACAGGAAAGCCTCTTAGGCAGATCCATAAAACAAACATGGGACAAACTTACACCCATGCATCGCCCTGCCTTTTATTTGGACAACAGCCAGTCTTAGATCTGAAATGAACTTACTGACTTATTTTACCCATGATTACATTCTAGCAATTGAAATAAGTGCTTCAACTGTGTATTAAGATTCCAACAATGATCCATAAAACACGAAATTCAAATAACTTTAACAAGGCACTGGATTTGAATCATAGTCTGATTCTCAATCTTGAACAATTGTACCTTAAACATTTTTAATCAAGAAGAAGGACAATACAAAATGTTGCTTTACCTAGACTTAAGCAACCATTACAGGTCTGCTCTTTCCTGAATTGGTCCAATAATTTAAAAACCTGAATTATCCTGTCTCAAAAGTCTCAAAGTTGTGCCAATCATTAATTGAGCTCATGCTGCTATTTCATAATAAAATTTTCTTTGGGAAATGCTGTGATGGCACTTTCCACTTGAAATAGTCAAAATTTTAGATGATTGTGCTTGTACACTGTACATCAAAATTTTAGATGATTGTGCTTCAGCCCTGTACACTGTACATCTGTGGTCAGAATCTATGCCTTATATCTGCACAAAACATTTGTTGGTCCAATGAACACAAAAGACACATGTGACTCAGCTTGCATGCATAAATTTTGATATAATTCAAGTAAATCACAACTATGTATTATTAAGGGGAGGGGGGGGGGGGTTGACCCTCCTTTGTGGTGTCCAGGACTGAAAAGTATAACTTTGCATCATGATGAATTTTGTATTTCAAAGATCAAGCAACCTCCAATTGCAATCTAAAGATTTGAGAAAGAAAGAAGTATGGAATCACATGGAGCCTCGACAAGTGTCTTTAAAAACATGTTAAAATGACAAAACATTTCACTGCGTGCACAGTTTATAGCTAGTTTTATACTTCAAATGTTACTACAATCAGAGGATATCCTGTATGCTATCCCCATGGACCATGTTTGCACGAGAAGGCTGACCTCCTTCTGAATTTGTAGTAAATATAGACAAGAAAGAGAAATCGAGATGGAGGAAGACTTTATTGACACTACAGTATAGTTGACAGCAGAAGAAAGAGCCTGACAAAATGCATTTTATAGTAAAGGTAAAACCTGACAGCACCCAAAGGCTTAACCCTCCCCTCTTTCACATTGATGACAACAACAGTCAGACATCAAATGCAGTCTGCTTCAATGTTTTTAGAGAATACTGGAAAAGAAAATTATTGCAGATGAAACCCACCAGGTCAGCATGCCCCAGCCCAGGTCAATTTTTTCCCCTAATGGGCACAGCTAGGTTGGGCATGTCTGGTGCTTTACGGCACAAGGCCTGACTGTTGATTCTGGTTTCAATCCAGGGTGAAACGGTTAATGGTATCAAATTGAGCTGCTTCATAAGTTTAGTTATCTGAACACAACACCAAGAAAAGGTCAAACCTCTCTAAGTAAATATGAAGAAAAACTGCATTGTTATTTCAAGTAAAGTAATTTAAGCTGATCACAGGCCCTGTGTACACCCCTAAAATGTGGACACCTGTATAAAGGCACTTGTCATGAATATTCCTGCTTGATACACCTGGCTGTGTCCCTGATAGTTAGAAACATACATGTACTTACATTATATATGACACACACACACTCTTATATATATATATATATATATATGCCACAAAACAAATCAGAGGTGAGCTGCTGACAGCTCCCCTCAAGTAAAGAGGGGCTGCCCGTGTCAGTTCTCAGTGAACTCTATTGTGCAGTTGACTGATCCAGCACACCTCCTCTGAAGGGTTTCCGTGCATGTGGACAAGGGCTCAACTGACTGCTCCCTTTTCCCTGACAAGACTTGCTATGTTAAACACGACGAGCAAAACAAAAAAAAAAAAAGAATGCTCCAAAAAAGAAACTGCTTTCATCACAGAAGTAAGTAATATATCTCATCCTGGTATCTTGCATCACATATTTCACTTTTCTTTTGCAACTATGACACTTAAAACACATCTTATGTCCTTCAAGTCTATTCACTTTCAGAACCTTAACGCCAAATGAATTCTGATATCATGTATCATGGCAAGGACAAGTCCTAAGTGATACCACACATTGCACTAACCCATTTGTGCATACACGAATATACACATCAGTCTATAAGCCTGCCATGATTGGCTCCAGCTTTTGATGAGATGTCCCAGTCTGCCTGCAGCAGATGGTGCCTGTTGAACAGCTCCTGCTCAGACATCACATGTGCAAACTTGATCCATGTTATAGAACACAGGACAATTTTCACCATGGCCAGGTAAGCCTACACAGTACAATGTTACTATAAATCCATAAAAATCCTATTAGGTATAAAATTAAAAGCCATGTGTGTGGCCATGTCTTTAGAATTCCACTCAAGTATAATATTGGCTCAAGATTGAGGAATGTGGGCACATCTTTAACTCTTTTCCCTCAAACCAGTTAAAACTGGCTGGTGGTCAACTGTCACCTTCAATGTTTTCAACCAATTTCAACAGTAACAAAAAACAATTTGCATGAAATTGTATATGAGATCTATCACGACAGTATGGCCCAAGTCAATAGCTTTCATCCCGGGCCAAAGAGGGTTGCTGACTCGGCAAGTCTTAATTCCAGGTTGGAAAGGGTTAAACTTAAGATGGCTTTATATCATGCCATAGTCGGCTTGTTCACAGCGTGTTAGCATACTTACATATACTCAGATCTAACCACATGTATTTACATTGTTAAGGATGTCTCTCCACTCAACAGCACCTTTTTTTGGCATGTGATTAAGGTATACTACACCCTGTGGATCTTGTACCCATAATAAATCGGGGATGTCCATCATGATTATACTAAATAATTTGTTATGTATTTATACTTGGCTATATAATTAATTTGCAGTCCTGTCACTATTTTTTCCTTCTGGTTTAAAGATCAAATGTAAATGAAAATATCCCTCAACATGAAGTCGAATCAATCTGAAACACTCTTCACCATATTCGCCCATGCTCTTGCCCTCCCCAAACTATCTGACAGTTGAATAAAGCCTTGCTCACTGATGTCTGGTTAAAGCACCAGCACTTACTGGAGACCTTCAAATCAGTGAAATTGAGCTTTTGCTACATTTGACATGATGAAGTACTAATCTTTATCCATGCCAGAAGTTTCACTGTCAAATGTTTACTTCTATGCAAAACTTTAATTAAACCCTGGGCTGACAAGCACGTCCTGGCTATTATTCAGAAAACCACCAAACTTGCCAACCAGTGAAACTGTGCACCTGGTTTGGAAGGTCAAGATGTTTAAAATTATGCAAATTAGGGGTAATCAAAATTTTTAAAAACTTCATATCATCCAAACTATTGCAGATAAACACAAAATTTGAATGGGCATATGTGGGTTTGTGACACCTACCAATATAATGAACAGTTAATACAAGTTGTAGAATTTCAAATTATGGTAATTAGGGGCATTGAAAAATTTTAAAGTTGAATATTTCCAAAAGTATTATACATAGAGTTGCCATTCTAACTTCAATTTATAGGTTTGTGGCACAGCTGCATCCAATGAACCATAAACCAAAGTTGTACAATTTGGATTTATGCAACTTAGGTGTATATGAAAAATGTAAATCTTGAATAGCTTCAAAACTATATTACATAGAGGTGCCATTCCAACTTCAATTTGTAGGTATGTGACATAGCCCCATACGACAAACCAAAGTTGTAGGCTTTTAAATTATGCAAATGCACAAAAATTTAAAAAATTAAAGAGGCAATATTTCTAATATTCAGAGCCTCCAAGCTAGCCTATGTTAAAAGAGGGAGATCTCCCTCCTGCAGGGACTGAAAAGTAGGAGGGCGAGCGCCGAAGTACAAAGCATCGGGGGGGGGGGAGATCTGGGGCATATTCCCCCAGCAAAAAATTGAAATTTACACCTTCATTTTGGTCACCATCATAGACATATTCCACATGTATATAGTACAACACAGCAAAACAGTACAACTTTACAGCCAACGATGGAATAATGCTACTTTTTTTTTATTTTACAAAATGTGGGAGACATTTTTTAAAAACCAGGAGAGTGGGGGCCTTTATGAAAAAAGTACAAAAACAAGGAGATCTCCCACTAAGGCGGAAGACTTGGAGGCTCTGAATATTGACGCAATGGGAAGAGAATGTCAAGCGGGCGCTAAGGAATTACATTCTTATATCAGAATTGACCTTGTAATGAAGGGTGAAATGTCATCATAGACATATTCCACACGTATATAGTACAACACAGCAAAACAGTACAACTTTACAGCCAACAATGGAATAATGCTACTTTTTTTTATTTTACAAAATGTGGGAGACATTTTTTAAAAACCAGGAGAGTGGGAGCCTTTGTGAAAAAAGTACAAAAACAAGGAGATCTCCCATCAAGGAGGAAGACTTGTAGGCTCAGAATATTGAAGCATTGGGAAGAGAATGTCAAGCGGGCGCTAAGGAATTATAGTGTTATATCAGAATTGACCTTGTAATGAAGGGTTGTATTTGTGTCTTTTTGCCCAGATCCACTTCCTAGTAGTCAATATCCCATTCTGCAGTTCGAACTCTTTACTCTCCATAAGCTAACCTGTCCCTGTCTAACCTGTATACATATGGAATTACTATTGTCTATATTGCAAACATTCCTCTGTAAAATTTTGATATAGGCTGTATCAGCCTAAATAAATTAAAGGGTCTTCAGCGGGTTACTACTCAACATGTTTCGGAGCCTTTTACACGTATATGTCTCTCTGAGTAGCGGCTCCTTGTCTAAGCTCAATATTCAGCAAAGACAACCCACATAATAAAGAAAAAATAAGAACGTGGCAAATGATGAATTAGCTAAATACGTGAAGTTTTGCTTATAAATGCAGAGCTTCATTATGAAAGAAGAACACCTGTCAAACAAACCATAATTACTAAATTTGTATAGTACAGGTTCAGATAAGAACAATTTGACTTACCCCTGAACCAATATGTACCCTTTCTGGCTGGACAGCTTATCCTAGTTAAACCACCTGCCAGTGTATAACTGAAGTGGAAACAAGCTGGGGCCTTATATTCATGTTGTTATAAAGAGAGACCTTTGTATTATGCTTTGAGTGCATGCATAAAGGAAAGCTAACTGGTACTTAAAAAACTCTCCTTTACCAGATTCAACATACTCACTACATTTAATTTGGGATACTTTAAGCATGTCAAATAAATGTAAGTAACTCAACCCAATAACCAATTGTTTTCTATCAAGACTTTACTGCCAACATATGGGTGTGGTGGGGGTGGGTGTTCATCCCAGGTCTACAGAAGTGAGATACAACCTAAATACTTCAGAATTTTTTTTTTAAAAAGCTGAAATAATAATAATCTTTTACAAACCTTTCAAATTTGTTTGACAATCTTATTTTTAGTGCTGGGAAGATTCATTGATATATCAATGTAATGGGATACCTTACTTTGTGATACATCGATATGGAAAGATATATCGTGATATGTATCGTAATGGAAATTTTTAGGCAATGACACAAAAATATTTTCTTGAAATGTCATCAAATGAAACTGATGGGAATCTTTTACTGAATATTTCCATACATTTGATATACAGGGCACCCTCTTTATAAAGCTGTTGTTGGAGTCCACAGAGCAGTCCGTGCTATAGCAAAACTGCCTTATAACAAAGGGACATAACATAGAAGTAATGGGAAAAGTACTTCAGTGAGAGCCATGGTACCCACTGTGTTGTATCAGAAACCGCCATGTAATAAGGGATGTTATAAAAAAGGAGCACTGTATATTGATTCCGAATAACATGCTCATACTGCAACTAGGTGAAATATGCTGTAGGGTTTATCGTAAGCACAGCAAGTCTCATGCCTCGTCAGGAGATTTCCCTCTTTATTTGTACTTTTTTAGTCTCCTGCTCTCCCACTTTTTGTAAAATTAAAACAAAGTAGCATTATATTCCATTGGCGGCTGTAATGTACTGGTAGTCTCAAATCCTATTTGGCCATGAAGCAGACTGACAGAGCCCACCAAATCTGCAACAGCAGGAATCCACAATGGAATAAAAACATTCCAGCAGGCATGCAACCCCGATCTGATAACACTTAATCCAATTAGATTTTGAAAAGATAAGCCCCGACAATTAATTGTTTCCTGTAGGAACAATTAACTCTAAATTGTTTTGATGGCAAGTCCACAAACTAAAGTGATTAGCTTTCAGTTTGCTTAACACAAAATATCACTCCCCAAATCCTATTTTCTCGAGGATAAATGCACACGATTTGCCCTGTTAGGCACTCACATGACTGAAAACATTCATTGTTTCTTACACAAACATCACTTAAAAGTTTACCCTATATATCAACATAAGTGAAACCAAATAACCAAAAAGCTAACTTTTATCATACAATGACAATGAGCATCTACAGTGTTTTGGTGGTTTACACCAAGGAGTCTAGATTTTGAAGATCTGAGATCTGCACTTTTTGTTTACACTGAAATCAGTCTACAGACATCCTACATTTATCAGCTTACTTCCTTGCTCACAAGTACTGATGCAGGGGGGGGGGGGCTTTCTTTTATCTTTGACAAAAATAAAATAAATACAAAAAAATAAAGTAAAATTAAAAATGTTTCTGCCCTTTGGAGCCTAGGTAACCATAAGATTATGAAAATAATCTGGTAAATTAGTTTGTCTGCTGAATCTTGGAGCTACAGCAGAGCTGATCACGACTGTCCGAGGACTCTCCATGCTGCGTTATGACTAGTGCAAATGCCAAAGACAAAGTAAAAATCAAATGGTCCGGAATTCACAAATCATCAAATGTACAAAGAAATGAATGATGATGATGATGATGATGATGATGATGATGATGATGATGATGATCGACATCATCATAAACGCATACACGAACGAATTAAAGATTAGAAAGTAAAATGTGGTTACATGTAGTTTTTATGGATCAACAGACAAGGTAGAATGGCCCAAATTGACTATATGTACCCACTAATCTGCTAATGCATGGCCAAGCAGGTTACCGGTCAGTTGACAGATGTTTTGCACGTCCCTTTTGTCGGTTGGACATATTTAATCATATGAGATTCTGAGATAGAAGCTCGGAATTAATTAATCTGTACAACACCCATAATTATTTATGCGATGTACTTCGATCAAAAAGAAAAAAAAATATCGAATGGACGTTCTGGCTTTATGTGTGACAACAACAACTTTATGTGTGAACTTACCCGCGGGTGACCAGCATGCGCAGGGCATCCAGGTTGCCGCAGAAAGAGGCCCACAGCGTCGGTGTCATGCCATCCTCATCCGGCCTGTTGGAATCCCTGCGGGTAGCTTCCCGTAACAAATCCAGGTACCCATCCCTGGCTGCTTTGTGGAAAAGATCGGTCATAATTTTGGTGTTTCAAATAGGAGGTGCAGCCGGCAAACCTCTTGTCAAAGCTGCAACTTCATTCATCCCCAGCCAACTTTCCCGCATCCACAACAACTTCTGGGCCATGTGGCCTCATAAATATTTATGTTCGTCGCATGCACAGGTGTTTGAGCCGCTTACAACATTGAAAATGTGGTCTATGCATACCGGAATACAGACTGAGATAGCATAAGTCTGTTCCAAAAAAGTTTTGTACATTCTGCAATCGAACCACACTGCCATTTTACACAAGACACTACTAAAGGTGAAACCACGCAGGAATAAACTAGTTTCTTCCTCCATCATGGTGAAACTTGCAGTCCTTTTCAGCTTGAGCCTTCCCATAAACTGTTCACTCTATGCAGATTACAAGGATATCTTGTTATCTGAGACTGAAAGCAGCACTGGCCTCCAGAATGCAATGACAATGTACAAACTAGAAAGGAAAATTTGCCTCAAACTTACAGCAAATCTGTGTGCCTTCAATTTCAAAAGTTATATAGCTTGATGAAAATTTCAAAAGTCCAAATGGCCTTGACCTTTAGAGGTTACATGTAAATTACAAAAATGTTCAGTGTTGCAATACCTACAATTTGTGCCCGACATGACTGAAATTGGATGAAAATTGACTAAGCTATGGTTGATGAAAATTTCAAAGGCCCAAAATGACCTTAACCTTTGGCCTCTAGAGGCTAGATCTAGGTTACAAAAATATACAGTGTTGCAATACCTACAATTTGGGTCCAACATGGTCGACATGGCATGAAAATTGACAGAGTTATGTCTGGATTAAAATTTCAAAAACCCAAAATGACTTTGACATTTAGAGGTCATATGTAAAGTGCAAAAGATACACAGTTTTACAATTCAACTATGTAAGCCTTGGCTGGATGAACCTTTCGAAGGTCCAAATGAACATGACCTATGACCTTTAGAGGTTATATGTTCACAAAATTATGCAGTGTTACAATATCTACAATTTAAGCCAAACATGAAGCAAATCAGATGAAAATTGAACGAGTTATGGCTGGATGAAAATTTAAAAATTCCCAATGATCTTGACCTTTGGCCTTTAGAGGTCACATGTAAATTACAGACATGTGCGATGCTACAAATCTTTTAATTGAATTTGGATTGGTTACCTGCACCCATAATAGTTTTGGAGATATTCAAGATTTAAATTTTCAAATGGCTCTAATTGGCATAATTTTCAAAAGTACCACCCCTCTTCATAAAAAGACATGACTTCATGTTTGGAGCCATAATCATGGAAGTTTGGAGTTTCCAAATGTAATAGTATCTGAGAAAACTGTTGGTCAAAATTGCTGGTAAAGAAGAAAGAAAGAAAGAAAGAAAGAAAGAAAGAAAGAAAGAAAGAAAGAAAGAAAGAGAATGTCTGTGTTGGCACACAGATATAACTAGAAGCTTATCTTGATGAATAGAAACTAACTGTTAACCTTAACACCTTATTGAAATTACTCAAAGCTATTGTTATTTAGGTATATAATTTTCACCTGCAGGCATTCTTACTCTTACCGTCACTTGACTAAAAGGAAAAGCTAATAAAGCGCTATTCAACTTGCAATACTTTAAAACCCATGTGAATATTGATGTTTCTATGAAACTTTTCAAAAGTCTTATTGTGCTCATTGCTACATATGCCAGTGCAATTTGGGCCCCCTGTCTCCTACATAACTTTTGGGCCACCTATCTCCTACATAGCGTCAAGGATGAAAACTTTATGAAAATCTGTGAACGTACGCCTACGGAACAAGTGCACTTGAAATTCTTTCGTTTCATCCTCCGATTCCCCTGAAAAAGTTGCACTGCAGCAGTAAAGGGTGAACGGGCACCTTTCCCCTCATCATTAACAGCTCATGTGCTGCAGCCAAGTGTTGATTCCACCTGCACAGCCTCGGCGAAAATACTCTTGTCTTCAGATCACTCCGCGAAAATTACACTATGACACAGCAAAATAGCATATGCCGACTCAAGCATATTAAACCACTGTTTCTTAAATTTGATCTTCAAAGTTCTTGAAAAAAAATGTTGGGGGAGTGGATAAAAGGTTGTGTATTAAAAAACTGTGGAATAAAATGTAATCAACCTACACAGATAAATGGTCAAAATGTGTAAATGGGAGGGGATGGAATCTAACAAATTAAGAACATATTACAGATGTAAAGGAGCAAACTTTGGAAGAGAAAAATACTTGGATCTCAACCTATCCATAAAAGAAAATTGTTTACTAAACTCATAGTCAGCGGCCACAACCTTCATATTGAACAAGGTCATTACAACAGAACCCCTGCAGACAAAAGAATCTGCTGCCACTGCCAGAGAGAGAAAGTCGAGGATGAATTCCATTTCATGATAAAATGTTCAAAGTACCATTTACTACCAAGCATCAAACCAAACTTTATAATTTATATGTCTCTCATTAATCATTGGAGTATGTCATATCACCGATGTGTAATTTGGCTGTATAATAAAGTATATCAATCAATCAAAACTCCGAAGCACCATATCTGATAGACTGAGAGACTGCAAGTTTTGAGTACTCATCTGAGCATGATAAATTCACCTTTCTTATGAACGGTAATGATGGGGACAAATTGATAAAACAGGTACTAACATATGTTAACTCTGCCATGGATGTAAAGCTAAGTGGTAGCATGGGCAGTCAACACTAGGGTTTTTAGTTCATTTATCTATGGATTTTAATTCAGCAAGCCCATTTTATACACCAAGATGTGGACTTGGCTTTGCTTTGTCTGTAAGTGTTTTTAGATAAACACACCAGATGGCAGTGAGTGTGCCCAATAAAGATCTGCGGTCAACACTGCAGGTGCTCGAATCGTGTTCGGCGAGCGAAAGGAGTTCTGCGGTGTCTTGGATGCACTCTGCCCACCCAACTCCCTGGGGGTTACAGTTAAGACGTCGTAAACTTTTTTTGCCCTCCGAACACGATACGAGCACCTGTGGCCTGCGCCACATCCACCAGATTCTCCAACAATATATATAGTCCTACCCTCATCGATATACTACTACTACCAGAACTAGAGTACTACTGCTGCTGCTTCTACTCACTACTGCTACTACTACTACTACTACTACTACTACTACTACTACTACTACTACTACTACTACTACTACTACTACTACTACTACTACTACTACTACTACTACTACTACTACTACTACTACTACCCTCATCGATATACTACTACTACCAGAACTAGAGTACTACTGCTGCTGCTTCTACTCACTACTGCTACTACTACTACTACTACTACTACTACTACTACTACTACTACTACTACTACTACTACTACTACTACGCTAGGGGAAGGGCGGGCAAAGTGGCTATAGAGTGCAAAAAGCACTCACATTTATTATGTCTGTGTACCAACACAGACATATTGTTTTTCTTTCTTTCTTTCTTTCTTTCTTTCTTTCTTTCTTTCTTTCTTTCTTTCTTTCTTTCTTTCTTTCTTTACCGGCAAATTTATCCGACATTTCATTCAAAACGTATTATACGTCGAAACTCCAAACTTGGCACAAATTTTACTTCTATAGATGAAGTCAGGCCTTTTTATAATGAGAGGTCATGCTTTTCAAAATTATGCAAATGAGGGCTAATTAAAGTTTTAAATCTTCAATATTTTATATACTATAGTAGATGTAGTTCCGAGTGTATTGGCGTTTGATCATATCAAGGCAAAGGTCATCTCAAATGTTAAGGTCATGTCAAGGTCAAAGGTTGCTTTTGGGTCAAAATGTCATTTTAAAGCCAAAATATCATTTTGAAGGTCAAGGACCATTTCAGGTAGAGGTCATTTCTAGGTCAAGGGTCATTTCAAGGTCAAAGGCCACTTGGTGGCTTTCTTCTAGCCATAACTTGGTCAATTTTTATCCAATTTTGATCATGTTGGGCTCAAATTGTAGCTATTGTAACACTGCATATTTTTGAAGTCTCGCATTTTTACAATGAGAGGTCATACTTTTCAAAATTATGCAAATGAGGGCTAATTAAAGTTTTAAATCTTCAATATCTTATATACTATAGTAGATATAGTTCCAAGTGTATAGGAGTTCAATCAAAAAAGCGATCGGGAAACAGAGTCTGTTTCCCGATCGCTTTTTTGAATAAAAAATATGTTTAAACCAAGGTCATGTCAAGGTCAAAGGCCAATTTTAGGTCAAAATATCATTTTAAAGGTCAAAGTTCATTTCAGGTAGAGGTCATCTCAAGGTCAAAGGTCATTTCAAGGTTAAGGCTACTTTCGATGGTGGCTTTCTTCTAGCTATAACTTGGTCAATTTCATCCAATTTTGATCATGTTGGGCTCAAATTGCAGCTATTGCAACACTGCGCATTTTGAAAGTTACATGTGACCCCAAAGGTCAAAGGTCAATGTCATCTGGACCTTTGAAAGTTTCATTTAGCCATAACTCAGCCAATTTCCATCCAATTCTAATCATGTTGGATTTAAATTGTGGGTTTTGTAACACTGTACATTTTTGCAATTTACATGTAACCTATAAAGGTTAAAGGTCAAAGGTCAAGGTCATTTGGACCTTTGAAATTTTCATCCAGCCATAAGCTTAATGGAATGTGAAGTACCAAAGCACAAAAGTTGTACCATTTAATATTTACAACTTTGGAAGGCACACAGACAGATTTGCTTTGAAGCAAATCTTCCTTTCTATTTCTTTTTATGCTACCAAATCATAGTTGACCGACCACCTGTCTCAATATTTTTTAGTTCAGATTGCAATTAATCAGATTTGCTTTATGTATAGTGTGAGTAGATGCAGCATTAGTTAGCACAATTGTAGACAGTCAGGTTCATTTCGGTAGTTGACTTCTTGTCAGTAGCTTTAGTGGTGTCAGGTCTTTTTACGTATTTGTTACAATTTTGTGACTCAAGTTTTTATATTCTGTATTTAAATCCAGTTGGCATTTGTATCTGCATGTGACAGGATCTTCAGGTGCTATCATGTTCATCAAATTGTCACTTTGGCTGTTTTATCTCCAAAGGTGCTACCAAGTCATAGTTGACTGACCACCTATCTCAACATTTCTTAGTTCAGGTTGCAATAAATTAGATTTACTTTGTGTATAGTGTGACTAAATGCAGTATTAGTTAGAAAAATTGTATACAGTCAGGTTCATTTCGGTCGTTGACTTAATATCAGTAGCTTTAGTAGTGTCACGTCTCTTCATGTATTTGTTACAATTTTGTGATTGAAACTTTTATACTCTGTATTTGTATGACTTATGAGTCAGAAATGACTCTTTTATGTCAATAAAATACTTACGTATTTACTCTTTTAATATATGGTATTTTTATCAGATTTTTTTTATATTTCTACAATAACGCGACAACCAAGCTCAACAGGGCAATAAAAATGAAAGCATTCAATTGGCATGATTAAATTTTAGCAAGCAATATCATTTTCTCCGTCTTTCTGGCAAATTTAAGAAGAGACATTGTTACATTTTCCATAAGTAGACCTAGATGTAAAACAATTAAGAGTTCGAATAGGAGGTAGGCATCTTATTTGCAGATTAGGATTTCGGTACCACCCAAAATTGAACATAAATAGCAGGTGTTCGCATTTATCCATACTGACCTGCTCTGGTCCCTACTGTTGCTAGGCAACGGAACTGTGTCTCCACCATGATGAGGGCATGTGTACCACTTGTATGTTTTGTGACCACGGAACGGCCGCGTCTCGTAACTTATGTCACTTAAACATCCAGAAATAACATTTTTTTGTAACAAACAAATGGAACGTTCTGAACATGTTTGCCAACTTGTAGGTTTTAAAACTTGGTGAATGACTTTTCCGGAGCTTTTTGCTTTCTCACTTTGTTACTTTTGTCATAGAAGCTCATCTGGCCCTGCATGCTCAAAACATGAATCTGTCCTCCTTCCTGCCAAGGTGAGCATGAATCTGTCCTCCTTCCTGTCAAGGTGAGCATGAATCTGTCCTCCTTCCTGCCAAGGTGAGCATGAATCTGTCCTCCTTCCTGTCAAGGTTCTTACTGTAGCCTAGGTGGCAGACAGGATCCCGGTAATTATGAATACCTCCTATTAATTCTGACGGTAGGTTTTATTCACAATACCCATGCATGTTGGACACAAGGACATGGTAAAACTGATCTGCTCCGATCCGTTTTGCCCTAGTTATCATTTTCTTTAATCCTTCTTGCCCTTGTAGCAAATTTTGACTGTGCAAGCTTTCTTGGCCGAGTAATACAGAAATCCAGAACAATGGTCAACATAATATTTTTACTTGATTAACATCTGAGCTCTCTTTTTTTCTGTTCTGATTAACTGCAGTAAAATGATTTGCAGCATTTTTTCCATACGTTTATTTCAGTTTTTGAAAAGTGAACTTTGTTTGTCCTGTTTTACTGTTGGCAATAATGATAAGTCGCAAGCATAAACAATCAGGTATCTTGTTGATAATGGGCTACTTCGGATACATTTAATTCATTAGTATGCTTGGATACCACTACAAAGAGTTTTGCTTTTTTGTTACTCGATCGTATAAGGCGATGTCAAATAGTAAACATTCAGATTGAACAAAAAAAAAAAAAATCCTGGGAAAATAAAGTACCATGTATAGCTTACATATATATATATATATATATATATATATATATATACATATATATATATATATATATATATATATACACATATATATACATATATATATATATATATACACTATATATATGTGTGTTTGTATATATATGTATATTATATATATATGTATATTATATATATATATATATATAAATATATATGAACTGCTCTTGGTGGACCGTAAGCATTTATAACCCCACTATGATTGTATCTATATGTAAAATGATGGACTATAATACTTCATGGCAAACAAATGATAAGGAGCTAACCAGGCATCAATATTTTATCATGTATCCCCCTTACTAGCAGCTTGAGACAATTCATACCATGTCGTTTTGCGTCCTAAGTGATGTACCACAGGTTGTCACAGCCCGTTTCGCTCGCGAAAATAATAACACATTGGAACGCTTTTTCATCTGACAAACCACATTTGTGGCTAATAAGATTAACCTGCATTTTCTAAAATTAAAACAGCTCTTCTTCTCTTATTCATTTTTTAAATGTTCATTAGGAAGTTTAAATTCTGGAAAAAGCGGAAAGAACTGGGGTGAGCCTTTGTGCCCTGTACCTTGATCCCTTTCGCTCAAGCATGCGGGCAAGACGAATAATTTTAGCTAAAACTTAAATTACCTGCTGTTGGTCTGTTTAGGATTCCAACCCCGCAAATTTGGGCAAAAGCTCAGCAATTTAGCATAAAGAGGATAACAGAACCCTGAGGTTGAATCGTCTAAGAGTTATCAGTTTAGGTTAAAACTTGTTCCTCAACAATATATTATGGCTACTTTCAAACATTATATAGGGAAATGCCTCTGGGGGTTTCTTTTGGTATTGTTAATTTGACATTGAGTGACATTGAAAAGTCAAACTGACATAGTAGCTTGTATTTTGGTAATGATGAATATTGCTACTTAAATTATGACTCCAGAGCGAAAATTTTGATGTTGCAAACATGAAAGTCCTTCAAACGGGCCAGCTTGACAATGCGCATGCTTGACAATTGATGTCATATATTTGAGGGCACATCGCTACAGTTGTCATACACAAAAGCCAGGAAGATGGAGGTTGTCAATACAGAATCCATTTATTCGAATCATGAAGATATTCATACCGGTGATACTATGTATTCCGTTTTGTAGGCGGTACCTCAGACCGCAAGGCAACAAGGAATTTTCCCCATGCACATCCCATAAACTGGAAAGGCAAATACACAAGTTACTCACATATTAAACATGTTTATCTTGCCAAAATCATTCTTATAGTCACGGAAAATTTACTTGGTAATAACAATACATATGCCTGATGCGCATATGGAAAATTTTAAAATCCCCATATACCAAACACGTGTCAATAACTTTAAACTTCATGTTTATGTTATAAATGACCTTCACATTTACTTCAAGCAAAACCATTATCGTTCCCAGTATTCCATAGGCCTACAAATCTTGCGAAAGAAATATTTACTCGAATCAGCAGGAGTTAATAATTTTATGCACAACAATTATACCATAACTCATGTATCCTCTTACTTCTGCAACTTTATACGTCATGTCTAGCAACGAGAATACAATTTTATGCATGTAAATTACACAGTTCACAAGTTACACAATTTGACTGTATGCATAAAAAGTACAATTTCACACAACCAAATACGACGTATGCATATTTATTTCCCGCCACAAAGCACGGGTTTGACGCCAAGTGATCAGGGGGGACGTGCGGGTCACATCTCTGTCACAGACAGAGCCATATGCCCATTTTTCACAAAACTAGCGGGGTTTTGTTTGAGAAATTTAAGTTCACAAATGCCAAACTGATGTTCATCCAGTACGTCCCGACCCATATATTTTATGCACAACAATTATACCATAATTCAAGTATCTTCTTACTCCTGCAACTTTATACGTCATGCTTAAGAACGCGAATACAATTTTATCCAAGTATATTACACTGTTCACAAGTTACACAATTCGAATGCATGCACAAAAAGTACAATTTCGCGGCGACAGGTTTTGCTACACCACGCTTAAAATATACGCTTATTGTAAATTTTGCGTGACACAGTAAGATATAAATGCACACATGAAACAACTCTTAATGTTTATAACAAGATGACATGTCGGGTGACAATATGACACAGTTTCAAATACGCGTTCGCTTGAAACCAAAGAATAGGTTTGAGTTCAAACCTTAAAGGTGCTCTTTACAACAGCCTGGACTAAACTTATACTGAATTTCTGGACATAACCGCGCCTTACGATATTCATACAGCCTGGACTAAACTCATACTGAATTTCTGGAAATAACCGCGCCTAACGATATTCATGCAATTTTAAATTTTATCAAAGATAACTATGTGACATCTCAGGCGAAGCGAACATATATAACTACTATGGTCGGCCATAGTAGTTATATAGTATCTTATACAGTACACTTTAATAAAATTAATGTACTCATAGGGATTTTATGGTCTGACAGTCCGTCTGTTTACCGAAATGTGACATAACGAACGACCGAGCACGAAGCTCACATCATCATCATCATCATCATCATCATCATCATCATCATCATCATCATCATCATCATCATCATCATCATCATCATCATCATCATCATCATCATCATCATCATCATCATCATCATCATTTATTAGGAAAATTTCCCCTTTACGGCGGGGGGCACCAACCGAACGGAGGGAAATTTCATGATGCGTCCAAAATATATACAAATAATCAGGCATCCTTATTATCAATCAAATAATCTTCGTATCAGAATTAAAGTTGCAAGAAGGAAAGTTGAAATAACGCCCAGGGAAAAGTATGTGGAGCCTGCAAAACGGTATAGGGCGTGACAAGTCCCAAATCTAAAATGGAAAAGCGCAAGAAGTGGCATTGCGGCTTTTTATTTACACAAGGAATCTTCAGCGCTCGTACGCACATGACGCAAACAAAGACAATGAAATCGGGAGTTTCGGTGATGGGAAGCCAGAAATAGGACGCGTTGACACACGCAACCAACACAAGATGGCAGCACAGGAACAAACTGACGATTAAATACACGTAAACAAACCAGAGAAAATTTTAACAACTATAATCTGTTCAATTCAATTACCACACAGTGTAATTGACAACAATAAATTTAGGTCACCCACATGACGGAAATGTTTTGTCCTGAGACTTTTCCCACTATTGTTATATTATCTTTATGCTGGTCAAGTATTCTGAAGATAGCTGTTGACTCAGCCCTGAGACATGGGAACTCTTCAGTGAAAGTTAGGTAAAATCCATTAAAATGCATTTTTTTTTGCCTGTTGACAATTGAGAAGAAAGGCATATTATCTATTGTAGGTTTTATATCAAAATTTGCAATTTTTGTGTGCGTGTTATTTTTTTCTGCTTTTTGTTTTTTGTTTTCAATCTAACAAAACTGTCGTACATAAAGTTAGATGGATACTGTGGCACAGGAAACAGTGATTTGACCAAAAATATGGATATAAATTTGGCAATATAAATTTTGCAAAAAAGCAAAAAACAACGAATAAAATATAAAGTCATAATTTATTCAGAGACATGATAATGATGATGATGATAGTAATAATGTCGTTGTT